>JAOWBW010000881.1:0-29770 GCA_026119855.1 Campanula takesimana
TTATTTAGGGATTTCCGGGCCAAGGTGGGTATATGATTCCACAACAAGAGCCAAAAGAGAGGGCACGGTTATGCTCAGGCGCAGGAAATGTTGGGGTTATCCAGGAGCGGGCTTTGAAGCGGCGCCCTTGATTCCACGGGGCGGTTTGAGACCACGAGCCGCGACTCGGAATTATCGCGATAATCTGCTGCGGTCTACGTTCGACCAAGATTACGATTTTTACATCGACTCTGAGCGTCATTGGTCGATGGGGCTTCCGGAGACGCGAGAGGTAAATTCGAATTTTCATTCCTCTCCTTCTCGCACATTTGTATGTTTTATGCACATAATATGAAATGCTAGAATAATGGAATGCTAGAATTTAAATTGCTAGAATTGTAAATTGCTAGAATGTTAACATACCTGTGCTGTGTTTACCTGCAGAGGATCAAGGCTCGTGGGTCCACAGTGACTGTGGGCAAACTGTGGGCGTCCCTGCCGGAGGGACCGGGCGGTTTGCGTGCTCGGATCGAGGCTATGGGCTTTGCCCATTCTTTGACAGTGTCCGCATGGTCGGGGCTACCCTGAAGGTGGCAGCGGTGATAGAGGTGTGCCGGGAGTTCTGGTGGGATACCACCCATACCTTCCACTTCAGTTGGGGAGAGATTACCATCACGCCGACGGATTTCGCGGCCATCACAGGGTTGAGGTTTACTGGTACCCCTTTGCCTTTTGATGAGAGCTTGGCGGAGCGGCGGGACTATAGACAGGCTCTGCTGGGAGTCGATACCGACCGGGGAGGATTGTCAAGGGTTATGGAGTGGAGGCCGGGAAGGTGAATCGCTTGGTGGAGGTGGCTATTGAGGCCTTTAGTAGGGGGGGTATGATTTGGATTGCTTGGTCCGGCTGTTCTTATGGTACAGCTTTTCAGAGATTTTGTTTCCAGTGGGGCTACTGTCTGCGGTACTCACTGCTAGGGGCTCTTTGTGGACTTGGACCTAGTGGTGGGATTTCTTGGGTGGAGCTGGTTTGGCTGAGATTTACCGGGCTTTGGACCATTGCTCGAGGGCTAGCTCGTCGGCTTTGACGGGTTCCAGTTCGCCTTTGAGGTATGCTCTTGACTACCCTTCTTTTTCACATTGTTGAGATTTCTGCTCTATCCTTTGGTCTGAAATTCTTTTTTCATGTATGCACAGGCTTGGGTGTACGAGATCTTCGGTGTCGCCTTTTCAGTTGGTGATGAGTGCCAACAAGGTTGTTCCCATCATGTCGTACTGGTGCAAGGGCAACAGGGCTTCCCGCAGAAACCGGGATAGGAAGACGGTGGATGCTGCTGATCTGAGGAGGGTGTTCGCGATGTCTGAGCCCATCGGGGTCAGATTTTACCCATGGAGCCCGCCAATGAGGCTTCGGTGGGTCCCTATGTAGTGGATTTGACCGCTTCTAGGGTTCTGCTTGTGGGTCTCACCGGGGAGGCCATGTATCTTGGGGGGAGGGTGGTTCGTCAGCACAGGGCTGGTGCGTTACCGTGGGCTCCTTATGACCCTCCTCGGGATATGCTCCGTCCGCGAGGTTGGCGACTTCTTGGCTCCCACTCCGGCAGAGCATTACAGAGGGAGTGACGACTATGCCGGCTACGTGCGGACACGGCTGATCAGCCCTCAGGTTCGGGCTCGGATGCTATCGGGAGAGGGATCGAGCTCGGCCCGGTACTGTTGGTCGGAGTCGGCCTTTGGTTGACATGCCCCTTCGCTCGAGTAGCGTGAGAGTGATGAGGGGCGGCCGGGAGGTGGAGCTTAGCTTGGAGCCGACTGATGCCGATCTTGTTGAGGAGACATTCATTCCTCCGCCCGACGCTGGGGTACGGCTTTGTGCTTTGTATTAGTCATGTTTGCACACATCTATTCTTTCTGCATTGTAATCATTTGCCTTGGCTTCCCTTTCAGGTGACTCGGGAGGCATATATCCGTTCAGCTCGGCGGGAGAACGTGTTGATGCGCTTACTGAGGGAGGCGTACCATTCATGTACTTGTCAGAGGGACGACGTTGCGTCACCCCAGCGTCGTGAGCGGTCTCCGAACGGCGCGGGCTCTTCTCACATTGGTGGTCGAGCGGTCCGGGGACGGAGTTCGGGTGCCGGTAGCTCTCGGGCTTTAGCGCGGCGTGGAGACACCACGGAGGAAGATTCTGATTAGGCGGGGTCCATCTTTATTTCCTACACTGTTAGCTAGTAGAGAGCAGAGGGATATGTATGTATAGAACCAATGTATAAAATGCATGTATGTATATCATGTTTCTAAAATGTAAATTTATTGTGGGAGCCTACTTGTGCAAACTAGTTATTTTACAAATGTTCCTAATTTTATACAATGCATGAGCCACGGAAGGGGGGCAGGTACGTAGTTGCATGGATCCGTCACGGAGTGGGAGGAAACAAACCGGATTTCTGCATGGAGCGATGTTGGCCGCATGGCCATGGCAAGGGCCGGAGCAATGGTGGCTGACAAGGGTGCCATTAAAAGGATACGGCCTCCCACTCTTTCCTGGAAAAGGAAGAGCCGAGCCGACTAAATGAACCCTTTGCAGCCACGCGGCCCTTGAGCAGTTTTTTGAGTTCCTTTTAACCAATTTGCTTGCTCTTTGCCATGGATCAAGAGGCTAGGATCACAAGTCTTGAGAAAAAGGTCTTTATAACCTCTTTGGAGAAGTGGGTTGCCAAACTTCCTGGTCTAGTCGTAGGAAACTTGATGAACGGTATGGGATAAAGTGTCTTTGGTCACTTTTGCACATGAACTCCAATACCAACCTCTTGCAAGCCTGTGGGAGATTTTGGAATGATACCCTCCATGTCTTCAACTTTTCATTCAACGAGATAACACCCACTTATGAGGACATCGCGGCATTATGTGGCTACGAAGGGAAGGGTAAAGTTGCCTTGCCCTTTGACTTCGTTTGCTTGAGGGACAAGTTGATGACCTTTGCGTGTCCGCGGATGATTTTGATAGGTATGCTAGGGGCGGTTATGTCGACCTTTCTTGGATGCACAACACTTTATACACATGGATGTGACCTCTGACCGTTCCTTGGACCATCTTGCGCTATGTCTGTTGCCTCTATTCTTTTCCCTTCTGAGGTTGGATTTGCTAGTGAGGGTGTTTGGGCATGGTGAATTGGCTCGTTTAGGTTATGACATTGTACCGGCCATTCTTGGGGAGATGCTCTGTGGGATTCCCCATCTTGCGGCTTATGGTGGGATGCCTTGTGGTAGTGATAGGCTTTTGACCATGTGGTTGCAAGAGAGGCTTCGAGTGAATAAACCGGCGGCTTCTCTGAAGGTGGCCCCATGGATGCACCGCATTAGAGGCATGGCGGAGCGGTTTGAGGGCATGACTCTCAAAGGTTGGAAAAGTATTTGGCGGAAATGGTGACTGACGACATTCAGTGGGTGGTGCCCCATTGGCACATTCACTCTGTGAGGGAGAAACAAGTGGGACTTCACATGATCAAAGTTCCGACCCTTTCTGGGACTACCTTTTACTATCCCTCTAGAGTGCTTCGTCAGTATGGTTTGGTGCAGACCATCCCGGAGGGTTGGGACGAGGAGAGAGATGATTTTCCTTTTGGGGTACTTCAGTTGGATGATAGTGCCTCAGTCCTTCTTTCTCAGATGTGGGGCGAGGCCGGATTTAGTCGTAGGACCTTCCTCACACGCTCTAGCAACACCTTCCTGCCACGCGAGTATTTGGATTGGTATATGGGGAGACTTGGGCATGCGGAGCAGACTCTAGAGACCCTAAGGGGCACTATTTTGGGATCCTGTGCTCCAAGTTTTCATTGAGAATTAAGGAGGCGCTAAGAGCGGGAGGCGGAGAAGAAGTGGGGCGTCAAAGAAGAGGAAGGGCGAAGAGGTCCTAATGGAAAGGCTAAAGGTGTTAGCGAGTTTGAAAGAAGATTTTGCGAGAATCCTAGCAAGAAGAAAGTTCGCCGTGGGCAAAGCAAGAAGAAAGAGACCGAGGGCACAAATGGCACTAAGGAGTAATCCCGAGCGTCTCTCCATGGTCGTTGCAGACACATTAGTTTAATTTAGTTTACTTTTGTTTTAGTTTCAATTTCAGAATAGGTTATTCATTCAAAAAGTATGTCAAGCTTAGACTCATCAAATAAGTGTTAACATGCAATGACTATGGAAATAAAAGTTTTTGCTTTCAGAAAATACAACTTCTATCTTTATTGCTTAACAAGATTTGGATGTTTATTTGTTTTTTTAGACCGCACCTTTTGAAAGGCTGCCTACGTTCCCTTTTACAAATAGGACTAAGGGGCTCAGGTCACCGTAGTTCACTCCAGTCAGACTAGAATGATTTTAAAGAAAGGGAAGATAGAAGGGGGAATGCTCTAACTTTTGCCTAGACCGCCCTTGCGGGTTTTCGATCTAGCGAGCTTTGTACGCACCCTTATTTTGCATAGACCGCCCTTTGCGGGTTTTCAGTCTATCGGGCTTCTTTTTGCGTAGTAAACATTTTTTTTTTTTTTTAAGAGAGGGGAGTCTAGTCATAGTAGCGTCTGAGCTTGCTGAGGTTGACTGGTTCCTTGAACGGGTTGCCATCCAAATCTGCCATTCTGACCGCTCCTCTGGAGAAGATCTTCTGTACTACAAACGGCCCTACCCAAGTGGGGGTCCCATTTCCTGAGGGGGTTGAATTTGTTGGGTAAGCGTGCTTTGAGCACCAAGTCTCCTTCCTTTATGTCAACAGGCTTGACCTTTTTATTGAAGGATTTTGTCGTTCTCCTTTGATAGGCCGGATGTGTTCCTGGCCTTCAATCTGCGTTCGTCGAGTGTTGCCAACTGATCATAGCGACTACGAAGCCATTCTACCTCATTCACTTGGTTCTCGAGCAAGATCCTCAAAGATGGCACCTCCAACTCAATAGGAGCACTGCCTCCATGCCGTATGTCAAAGCGTAGGGGTCTCTCCAGTAGCGGTGCGGACTGACGTTCTGTACCCCCAAAGTGCTAATGGTAACTTCTCGGGCCAATCCCCCCCTTGCGAAGCCATCTTGCGAATTATCTGCTCTATCGTCTTGTTAGC
The DNA here is from genome assembly GCA_026119855.1 of Campanula takesimana. NCBI lineage: Eukaryota > Viridiplantae > Streptophyta > Magnoliopsida > Asterales > Campanulaceae > Campanula > Campanula takesimana. Next base: position 5,070 of record JAOWBW010000881.1, read on the forward strand.
CGCCTCAACCGCGCCGTTAGTCTGTGGATAGTATGGGGAAGATTTCTTTCATTCGATCTTGAATTCTACAAGCAAGCGAGCACACTCGCTTCGAAATGACTGCCATTATTTGATATAATGAGGTTAGGAACCCCATACCGACACATAATGTTCTCTTTGATAAACTGCGCTACCTTCTTGGAATTCAGCACCTTGTAAGACTTAGCTTCGACCCACTTTGTGAAGTAGTCGACCCGCGACGAGGACGAATTCATGACCATTATTACCGGCCGGCGAGATCTTCCCAATAATGTCTATACCCCACGTGGCGAATGGCCAAGGCGTGGTGGAACTATACAATTCCGTGGGGTGGATGTGGTTGAGGTTGGAGCATACTTGCACTTGTGACACCGTCGAACCCATTGAATACAGTCTGTCTCCCATGGTATCCAATAATAGCCCAGCCGAGTGATCTTCTGTCTAAGCATCCTTGCATTCATGTGGGGTCCGCACAACCCGTTGTGTACTTCTTCCATTATTGCTTCAGCTTTCTGTTGTCGACACATAAGAGCAACAGACCATCGTAATGCCTCTTGTACAAAGTATCGTCTAACAGCACAAACTGCCCCGCCAACCTTTTGAGTGCTTGCAGACTCTTGGCCTTCACATCTCCGTCAAAGGACATCTCTCCGTGCTTAAGTAATTTTGTAGATTTGGGCGTACCATTGATCTCCTTTTACCTCGGCATTGATCTGGATTTCACAGCAATAGCGGGGTTCTCCCTTTCGTCCAACCCTGAATGGTTTCACGGACGTCCATCCTCTGGAATTTCAACTAAGGAGGCCAATGTAGCTAGGGCATCCGCGAACCTATTTCTGTCTCGCGGCAGGAAGTGGAAGGTAACCTCTTTGAACTGTGCTATCAACTCATCCATGTAACCTTGGTACCGCTGCAGGCAAGGATCAATAGTTTCCATTTCTTTGCCGTTTGGTTAATAATCAAAGCAGAGTCTCCATACACTTCTAACTCTTTCACGTTGCGTTCTAGGGCGGCCTCCATCCGGCTATACACGCCTCATACTCGCAGCGTTGTTGGTTGCTGAAAGTTCAGCTTGATGGCTATGGGAGTGTGCTCATCTTTGGGATCAATAAGTAGGAGTCCGACTCCATTCCCTCGTTTGTTTGCAGCTCCGTCAAAGAATAATTGCCACCTTTCTGCGACCTCAATTGTGAAAATGTCGTCGTCCGGGAACTCGGGTCGGGTCCTCTTGTCTCGGTGCTTGGAGAGTCTGCGAGCTGATCGGCCATTGCCCTCCCCTTGATTGCTTTCCTCGGTACATAAGTAATGTCGAACTCTCCCAGAACACTGACCATTTAGCGAGTCTCATAGACAGGTAGGGTTTATCAACAGGTACTTGATAGGATCCATTTTCGAGACTAGTAAGATCGGATGGGATACCATGTAGTGTTAAGCTTCGTCACCACCCATACTAGGCCTACGCAGGTCTCTCGAGCGCGGAGTAATTGAGCTCGCTACCTTGTAACTTTCGGCTGACAAAGTACACTGCATTCTCAATCCGGGAATCTTTTGCTTCTTGCGCTAACATGGCTCCGACGGCGGTGTCTGTCACAGTTAAGTATAGTAGCAACGGCTTCTCCTTATGCGGCGGCGCAGGATTGGGGTATTCACCAATATTGTTTGATCCTTTCGAAGGCTATCTGGCAGTCATGATCCCACTCCACACTGGCTGTTTTCTTCATTAACTTGAAAATTGTTTCGCAGATGGTGGTCAGCTGATTGATAAACCGACTGATGTATTGCAGGCGTCCCATGAATCCTTTTGTCTCCGTCTCGGTACGGGGTGGCTTCATCTCCAGATGGCTTGAATCTTCCTTGGTCGGCTTCGATCCCATTCTCGGTGACCATGTAACCTAATACTTTCCTCTCTACGAACTCCAAAGGTGCATTTCGCCGGGTTCAAACGCATGGCGTGCTCTCTCAAACCTGTTGAAGAATTTTCTGAGATCTATCAAGTGTTGGCCCTAGACCATTTGGAATGTATAATCATGTCATCCACGTACACCTCAATCTCCTTGTGGATCATATCGTGGAATAAAGTCGTAACTGCCCGTGGTAGGTAGCCCCAGGCGTTCCTCAGCCCAAATGGCATGACAGTATAGCAAAAAGTCCCCCATGGGGTGGTGAAAGCTGTTTTTTTCTTGGTCCTCCTCGGCCATCTTGATTTGGTTATAGCCGGCAAACCCATCTACAAACGACTTGACCTCATAGTGGGCGGTCGCATCCACCAACATGTCGATATTTGGCAAGGGGAAGTCATCCTTTGGTGTAGCTTTGTTGAGATCCGAAAATCCACACATACTCTGACTTTTACCGTTGGATTTCTTGACAGTCACCAGATTTTGATAACCAAGTTGGATATTCGATCACCCTGATGAAACCCACACGGAGTAGCTTCTCATCTCTTCCTTCACTTGCAAAGACCATTCCGGCTTAATGCGGCGCAGCTTCTGCTTGACTGGCTTAGCGTCTGGTGCTGTCGGGATTCTGTGCTCTACGATCAAGTGTCGAGCCCCGGCATGTCCTTATAAGACCATGCAAACACATCCACATATTCTTTGAGTAGCTCAATCAGTGCTTCCCTTTCGCCTCCGCTGAAGAACTCCCAATCTGCGTTTCCTTAGGCTCGGCTTCGGTTCCCAAATTCACGCATGTTAACATCTCATCGGCAGCTTGGGCTCGAGATTCTTTTTGATTAATAACCTGTTTCTGAGATCTCTTTAATGTATTCATCATTTAATGTGTCTGTGTCTGCCTCTTCTAATGAATCGTTATTAACTAAGTGTATATCCTTAGTTTGATATTAGCCAATTTATCAGTTAAAAGAGTGACTATGGAGGGATACTCGGAAAGTCGAGGGTTTCATTCATGGCAAAAGGGAAAATAGCGTTTGCAACAAGATCATAGTCTTCAGACGTAAGGTCGTCAGACTAGAGGAAGACTCAAATTCAAAATGTAAAACACTAGACTCTGGGGACGGGGATTTTGGGTGAGTGACAGGAGATGCTGCAGGAGTGGCGACAGGAGAAGGAGTAAGCCCCAGTGTTCCATCATAAATTCCGGAGTAGCTATAGGTCCCCCAATGATGCACCAATTCTTGAGCTGTCCCCCATGGGTACCATCAATGTCCTTGGGTCCACCTTATCCTCAGAATCATCTCCAATGACGGCAACCATGTCTTCATGCAGCCCCATTACCCATGTTGAAGAGATATGGCCGTCCCACGTCTCAGTCGAACTTGGAGTTTCTGCGGCTTCTATTGCTGGCTTGGCAAGGGTTGCGGCTTCAAGTTGATCTGCCAAGTCTCTGCGATCTGGTGGAGTACTCATGCTGATGGTTCTAACTCTGCTGTGGCTTTGTCATATTCCATGTAAGTCAGCTTCATGTTGGACCGATCGAATTCCACATCTCTGAAAATCTCGAACCCTTTCTGCAATTTCCCGTGTGGTCAATCCATGGTTCGGCGAACTCAAAACACGAAAACTCCTCGCCTTCCCTGACAAAGTAGCTATTCAGGGACAGCGATATGGCGCATTTCAGGCTTTTTGTAGGGAAGCTTCATCTTTTTAATCAATTCTATCCTTTGTTGCTCCATCTTGTCTTCAAGAGTAAGGGTGTACCCTAGACGAACACCCTCGATGATCAACCTCTTCAACCAATTCTGTGGGGCCTTGCAAGTTCTTACCTAGCCCCAGCCCCGGTATAAAACCCATGTTACGCAGTATCTTGACAACAGGTGCCACTTTGTCCGTTGTTTTGGTGAGTCGATGGTACAGATCTGTGCTTGAGCGACTATTTCGAAGCCATTGAAGAGTCGGCTCTCTTCCCCATGCTGAATCTGTAAGACAGGAACGCCCTTGTGTCTGTCCCTTGGCAGTTACGAGATCACTGTAGATGATGGTCACTTCATTACCAGATTGAAACTTCATACACTGGTGTAGGGAAGATGGACAGCGCCTGACTGATGTAACCATGGGCCGGCCGAGGAGGAGTGAGAAGGTTGCGGGGATGTCGATGACGTGGAAATCGGTTGGCAGGATCTTTGTTCCGATGGTAATGGGCAAGGTGACTTCGCCTATCACGGCGCGGCATGTAGAGTCATAAGCTTTGATGGTTTGCTTGGATGGGCGTAAATCAACACCATGAATGCCAACCACATCCATCATCCTTGAAGGCAGGATATTAATTGCAGAACCATTATCAATGAATACACGGGGATTTTCTTGCCATTTACCTCGACAGTGATGTATAAAGGCTCATTATGATCAACTCCGAACGCTGGCTTGTCTAGCTCCGAGAAAGTGATGATGTTTCCGTAGTGGATATTACCAATCATGTGGGTGACGTCTTCCGGGGTAATAGTGGATGGTACCATGGTGGCGGCGAGGTTTTGCTCGAGCATGAGGCGATGGGCTAGGGAGGAGGTGAGTAGGGACCATAGTGAAATATGGGCTTGGGTTTGTTTGAGTTGAGTGAGGATAGGTCTTCTTTGTCTAGGTCGGCTTGCTCGGGTTCCTTCCCAAAGACTTTCTTTGTACCCTTCGGGTCGGATTGGTACACTTGACCGGATCTTGTAAGGAGACAAACTTCTGCACGTAGCTCCTCCAAAGACAATGGCGAGTCATGATAAGGGGGCGAAACTTCGGTCTTTTCGGCCTCCTCGAAGATTTCGGCCCAAGAAGAGGTTGAGAGGGTTTGGGACTCTCTTCTTCTAGAGATTCGACTTCACTCACTAGTTCTTCTAAAGACAACAAGTAGCAAGAAGGTTCTTTATTATTAGTCATTGAAATACAAACCATCTCATCACAGTCCGCCACAACAGGCTCGGCCGGATCAGTGATCTCACTAAGTTCTACCATGAGTACATTGCTAGTTACGTAATCTCTAGGGTCTTCTATAACTCCCTTGTGGATGAGCTCTTGCACGGCTCTCTTGAGTTCAAAGCATTTTCGGTAGTGTGACCGGTGCACTTGTGGTAGTGGCAAAACTTTGACAAATCGCAACCAAGACGGGGGAGGGTGTCCTTCTAATGGTTGAGGATTTCTAACGTCACTAATGCCATGAAGATATCCACCATAGTGATCCCTATCTTGTCAAAGGCATCCATGAGCTCTAGGATACTGATCTCGCATGTTTGCACCATATTTACCCCACCCCCATTGTTAGGAAGAGGGTTATTCACCACATTGGGACCCTTCGGCTTCTCAATCTTCTTGTCATTGATCAACCCTTGAACTACGCGCTTCAATTGAATACAACTATCCGTTGTGTGCCCGATGTGCTTGTGATACTTGCAGAACTTGGAGGCGTCCAAATCAGTTCTTGGGTAGGCGGGTTGGTAATTCTCTAAAGGCTTGATAAGACTCTCTTGACTAACACGTCAAAGACCTTCCCCATGGGCATGCCAAAATCGTCAAAATGCTCCCTCTGTTGTGGAGCCCCATTCCTTGTTACGGCTTGGACATCTAGCGGGACCTCTTTCTGGACCATAATCACTTGGCCGACGGCCTCCTTTCCACCCCTAGGAGGCGCAGGCGTAGTAGGAGCCTTGTAGCGGAAGGAGTTGTTGTTGTTGGTCTTTGGACTTTCCTTTGGTGGCACAATCCCAGTGAACCCTGCTTCGTACCTTACTCCGGCGTCAACCATTTCCCGCAAATCAGGGAAGTAACCATTACCTATAGCTGCTTTCATCTCCGGTAGCAAGCACTTGTAGAAAATCTGTTTCTGTTCCTTCGCTTTGGTGGGTATTGGACCTCGCACAACCGATGATTCCACCTCTTGTAAAAATCATAAATAGCCTCGTCGGGCTTTTGCATAGTGTTCTCAAGGTCGGTTCGATTCACATGCCAATCCAAGTTAGCTTGATACTTCTCACAGAAAATGGCACTGATTGATCCCACGTTTGCCTCTCGCTTGGTTCTAGCCCCAAGAACCAACGCAGAGCTATACCATCCAAAGTGCTATGAAATACGCGAGCCATTTGTTCGTTGGTGCAGTCACGAGCCCTCATGGCCAACACATAACTATCCAAATGAGTCTTAGGACACGAGTCACCATTAAACATTGCCACCTTAGGCATCTTGAAATCCTTGGGGAGATCCCCTACTTGGCTAGGGTTGATTGTCTTGGTAGTCGGTGCGCTTTGCTTATCCACGGTCTCGATCAACTTTTGCATTTGCTCTTGCATGGCCATAACCACAGGGTGATTGGAGATGTCGGGGATAGTTTCTGACAGAATGACGGGAGGAGTAGTGGAAGCAGTAGCAGTGGCCATCCCAATACTCAGAGGCAACGAGGGTGCGGGTAGTTTGCTAGCGGAGAGGTAGCCACCAAGCAGTTCAGGGGAAGGTTCATAGACAGCCTTGTTCTTGCTCATGGTAGTGAAACCTTGTTGGGTGTAGAGAGAAGGAGGTGGAACATTGCGGTAGCTTGGGAATGGGAAGGCAGTAGCATTGGTGTTGGGGGGACAGTTGGTATTGACCTCTTCATCCTCGACATAAATGAAATTCTCCCCATCGGGCACCAGTTTAGTCCCCTTTTGTTGAATGTGACCCTTCAACTGTTGGTTCTGGTCTTCCAACATCTTGTTGCTTTCCTCGAGATTCCTGATCTTGGCTTCGAGACCGGCGAGGAAGTTCTGGAGGCTTGGGGGAATACCATTGAGAGTAGCCTCAGTGTTGAGCTCGGCGGCACTGGCAGGAGGAGCAGAGGCTGAAGCTGAAGCGGGAGTTGACATTGCTGATGACGAGACTGAGAACGTGGACGGAGTAGAAGCTTCACGTTGTAGTCGACCACCCGAACGGATCCAAACTTGCTTTGCTGAAAGGTTGAAGGGCAATGAAGCTTTAGGAGAGGGGGAAGGCTCATGCAAAGTATATTTTAATTTACAAAAACATACATTATTTACATCCTAATTGGTTGGAAGGGGTACCCTTTTTCGCAACTAGTTAGAAGACTACGATCAGTGGAGGCCATCATTACGTCTATAGACCCCTCGTTTTTCACCTGCATTGCACACCCCCAAACGGACAATTTGGGCGAGGGTCCTATAGGGCAAGCGGCTTCCACCAACCATCGGATCCTACGACTAACCCTTCCTTAAAGGCATTTAACGTGACGTCTATGTTACATCCTACGCAAGTTAATGATGAGCGGAGATCTTGACAATAAACACTCATCTCACCATGGCACGTCCCTTGTAGGGAAATCACTTTTTTGTGCACTTTCTCTCAAAGATCTCGATTCATCATTGACTTGGGGATGACTCGACATAGACAGCACATTAATTGACTATTAAGAAAAAGCTAGCCAAACCAACCGGTCAAAACCTAGGTGTGATACCTATACTAGTGTGGGTTGACACGGGTTAGGTAAAAGGTTCCCACCGTATACGGTGAGTGGAATAGACGAGTGACTCGAAAAGAGTGCGGCAGTAGCACACAAATTCCTGCACATCGAATACTCTGGGTAATGGGGACCTGTGCAGTGCTGACACGGACTGTGGTAGTGTGTGGTAAGAACTAATTCTTTTTAAAGAGAAAAGAGAGAAGTTTTGATGTTAGGATGATGCAATGCAATGCATGACAGAGAGAGAGAGAGAGAGAGAGAGAATAATGTACAAGGGAGCATAGCAGGGTTTTGTTTGACCCTAATACTAAAGCGAAGATAACAAGGGTACATGGTACAAGGTACAAGGTACAAGTATTAACATGGCGGAGTACGCGGGTGCATGTGTAAACATGGCAGGTGTGTGCATGTGTTAAACATGGCAAGTGTGTGCATGTGTAAACATGGCAGGTGTGTGCATGTGTAAACATGGCAAGTGTGTGCATGTGTAAACATGGCGAAGTGTGAGGTGCATGTGAGAACATGGCAAAGTGTAAGGTGCATGTGAAAACATGGCAAAGTGTAAGGTGCATGTGAGAAAATGGCAAAGTGTAAGGTGCATGTGAGAACATGGCAGACATCATGATGTGAACGAAAGTTAGACCCACTAAGTTTGAAAAAGTTTCAAAGCAGTCCCCAGCAGAGTCGCCACTGTGAATACCCCTTTCCGATGAAGCGACGCATGGGAAGTATCTTGTGATTATTTTTATTTACAAAGGGAATATTCTTAACGACATTAAAATTATGAGAGTCGCCACGCCGTTTTAATTAAAGCCAAAACATTGGAAAAAGCATGTTTAATGGGTTCGGGGGTCAAATTACAACAAGAGAAGAATATTGGACGTTATCACTCATATTGCCCGAATTGATCGGTCTTTCTATCATGATGAATGTGTTAGTAGTGTGTTAGTGATTTAGACCGGATCCGAAGATTGCCTACGTTCCTCTCAATGTGAGAAGCTCAGGTCAGCGTAGTTCGCAGAGAATTTAGAATAGGCAGAAGAATCGGGATTATGCATAATGAGGGGGAATTACCTAAAGGTTAGGGTTTAGAAGTAGTTCCTAGATCATCATCGGGTTGATGAACCCTCGATCATCATCGGCTATGAAATAACATGTAATTATGAAGATCGCAACCCTAAATATAGCATAAATAAGGTTTTAATCTATGACCACGAAGAACATGCGAAGAACATATATGAACATATGAATGAACATGCAAAGCTCATGAAGAAACTATGAATAAACATGTACGAACATGAATATAAAAGATCTACATTAAGAATAATGCAAGAACATGAAGAAAAAGTTAGAAAACTTACCTATGTTGGCAAGAAATAAACCTTGGATCTTCTTGAGTGTTTGAATGTTAATTAGAGAGCAAAATAGTGTTTAAGAACTCCAAAATTCGTACTTAGAGCTCTCCAAAAATCCCCCCCTTAAACCAATGGAATGGAATTGGTTTATATAGTAAACTGATGGGAAGATCTGATGGTCAGGATCATCCAGCGCAAGGTTGGCCGCCTGGCCATGGTTGAAGCCGGTGACAAGAGTGGCCGCGTGGCCAAGATCAACGCGGAGCAAGGTTGGCCGCGTGGCCAATGTTGCAGGCTGACTTGATTCTTAAGCTAGGGTTTCTGCATGGTTTTAAGGAAACCATTTACTACCTATTTGATAGATTTTGTCATAAATGAGATATTTCGGGAATCTGGGACAAGTCTTTGCAAGGTTTCTAATTCCTATAAAGTCCTTGTATTTTTGGGAAAGTCCTAATAAACTCATTTTCAGGTCGGGTACTAACACTACCGACCATGAGAGTTGAAGTAATCGTTTTCTTCAGGAGAGCTACACGTGAGACAATGCAAGTAGAGTATTATATTATATCATTCAGGAAAGACAACTATATTAGAAGATTCCTTGAATTATAGTTCATGTTTGATAACACTAAATGGGGGAAGATTAGAGGAATTGACATCTTGGAGTTCTTATGAGTCGAGACATGTGATGATTTTGCGATTGTGAAAGCTTTAAGTTTCTACTCTATTGAATGATTTCAACTATAGAAAATTTCTAGTGGAATGAACGATGATAGACAACACGATTTTGTTCGTTGCTAGTGATGGAACTTTAACTTTTGTAGCAGAGTATGTAGTCAACACTTAGTGGAACCAACATGCATAATAGAATTCAACTACAGGTACTTGAAGAGATACACAAGACCAATTTAATTATGAATCCGAGTAAATGTAGAGTATTGAGATAAATTTGAAGAGTTACATTTGATTTGTTTGACACGAGAAATTCTAAGCATTCAACTAAGTCCTTGAGCTGCGAATAATCTGGAAGTAAAATATCAGTGATCAGTTGGTTTGTGACAAGCCTTTGAGATTTCTGAGTGGATATGAATCTATTGCGAAAGGTTTCATTGAAGGAGTGACACTAAATAGTTGAGAACAATGATGTTGATTGATAGCGGATTGGTTACCAAGTTTCCTCACCTTATCTATTTTGAGGATATAAATGTTAATTCCAGTTGTTACTTATTTGTTCGGAAGATAATTCGATTTCATGGGATGCCTACGAGCATGGTATTAGATATGGGTTCCTTATTTACATCTTGATTTTAGTAAGCAATTCAGAAGGCTTTGAATTCAGAATTGGGATTTAGAACGACTTTTCATCCTCAGACAGATGGTCAGTTAGGAAGAACCATTCAGATTCTTGAGGACATGTTGAGAACTTGTTCAGTTGATTCTTAGAATTCGAGGGATATACCTTTACTTTTCGCGGGGTTTGCTTAATATATCAGTTCTTTTGAGATTTTGGGAAGAGTTGGAGATTGGGCTTATCATCTTGTGTTACTTCCTTCTCTTGACAAGATTTATAATGTGTTCCATGTGTCGATGCTGCGCAAATATGTTTATGATCCTTCTCATGTTCTATCTGACGTTCCTGAGAATATGAGCCAAGTATGTCCTATGAGAAGCATTCAGTTCAAGTGATTGATTCTAGAATTCGAGAATTGAGAAATGAGAGTATTCATTTTGCTTGAGTTGTACAGAGAAATCATAATGTGAAAGAATCCACTTGGAAGTTTCGAAATTGGAATGGAAAGGAAATATTCTTGGTTGTTTGAGGGTCGAGGTAAGTAAACCCTAAAATTCGGGATGATTTTTTTTTAAGGGGGAGTGATTGTAACGACCCCAAAAACCCGTCCCTATTTATTTTATATTTTTTTGGGATTTTAATTTGACATTAGGTGTGCATTTTATGTGTTGCATCATATCTTATGACTTGCACATCTTACTTGATTAATTGTGTTATTTACTTAGTTAGTAGTAATAATGGTTAAAGGAGTTAAATGATTAAGTTGAAACTTTAGGGTCCTTAGTGAAATTATAACTTTAGGGGCTTAAGTGTTAAAAACGAAAGTTGGGTGACCAAAGTTGAAAAGTGGGAAAAAATCCTTCTTATAACCTCATGTTTATCTCCCTCTTACTCTGTGTGATCAAACAACAACATTCTCTCGTTTCTTCCTAGGGGTAGGAGAAAAAGGTAAGTTCAACCTATTTCGATTTATATCTTTTTATTTACTTCTCCGTTTTAAAATCTAATTATATAAAAATGATCAGGGCGTTGAGTAGGTCATTTCTACCCGAACAAAACATATTTCTACGATACGGAAATAGGTAAGTTACTTCCCCTTTAAATGTTAAAATGGTCATATATGTTATACTTGATACTTGTACTTGTTATTTTTGTGATTTGGATAATATTTGTGATACTTGTAATTTTGGGACAAAGGGAGTATTTGGTATGTTGGTTTGGTTGGGTTCAAAGTGGTGTTAAAGTTGTTTTGAGACTGATTTTGTAGCCTTAGTAAAGTTATAAGTGTTAATGTGTAGTACTTTTAGGACGGTGAAACGAAGGGAGTAAAATTAGTAAAGTTTGGGCCTGTCAAGTTTTTGGGCGACCGTCCATGCTATCTGAAAGGTTTGGTCTGGGACAGAGTATTTTTGGCGACCGCCCAGTGGTATGGGCGACCGCCCATAATTGCTGAAAGTTTGAGTTGTTCCATTTCAAGTGATTTAAAGTTCAATCTTGGTCTAGGTCTTAGGTGATATCCTAGAGTACCTAGAGGGTTGCTGTGGAACACCCTAGTGTTTGAAATTGGTTCCTTTGTGAACATAAGAGTTGTGAAATTTGACTAAATGTTAATTGGATTTGGTTGAACATCTTTTGATGTGGTTTGGATTGGTTCATCTTTGTGATGTGTTTGGCTTGGTTCCCTACTTTGGAATCATTGCCCCGGTTGTTGTTTAAGCAAGTATTTATTACAGTGCTTTTTTTGAAAGTCCAGCTGGTTTTGCGTTATCGAGTGGAGGTGGAAAGGATTATAGTGGCGCACAGTCAAGTTCACTATAAGGCTTTTCCACTGGACCTTTTTTCTAATCGAGTGGAGGTGGAAGGATTATAGTGGCACACAACCAAGTTTACTATAAGGCTTTTCCACTGGACCTATTTTCCCCAGTCCAGATTGGCCTTGGATGGGATGAGTTAGCTCCCTCGAGTGAGCGTTTGGGTTATGACTTTGTGTCATATTTCCCCTATTGTTACTTTGGTTCTTATGGTTATGGTTGGTTTTCGGGATCCCGGCTTCAGCTCTTTGATGCTGCTCAGTTGATACCTCTCAAATGGTTATATGTTTGATACGAGAACCTTGGCTAATGTTCTTTCGGTAAACCTTGACTAAGTATCCACTTATGTGTGTTTTATTCCGCCTTACGTGTGGAAAGATGAGTTGGCTTTACCTATCATGTTATGTGCTATGTGAATGTTTATTGACATTGTTCAATTCCGAGTATCATTTCAGCATGTAACTCAGTTGCATTTTAGTAGCTTACTGAGATTCATTCTCACCCTTTATTTGTTTACTGTTTTAGATAAAGGCGAGTCTAGGGGATAGGACACTTTGACACGGGAGGACGTTAAAGTGGTAAGATTTGGGATTTGTTTTGTAAAGGCTACATTACATAGATGTAATACCTTTTGGGTAGAGTTTCTGTGACTTCATCATTTTGTAACACCATTATTTTGGATAATGTTGGTGTGTATATTTGTATAAAATTTTGTAAGCCTTCGGGCTAAGTACTTTCGTTTGTGAAAGAGTTTGTTTGACAGTTAAATGAAGTCTTTGAACTTCGAGTGCGGATTTTGTTAAACTTTATGAAAGTATATTTCGAAATTTTTTTCTAAAAGTGTTTTATAACGTCTTTCAATCGTGTCCCGAGTGTGGGGCCAAGTAGGACCACGGGTCTGGGGCGCGACAATTCGGGCGAGGGTCCTATAGGGCAAGTGACTTCCACCGACCTAACCGATCCTAACGACTAACCATTGTTTAAAGGCATTTAATGTAACGTCGATGTTACTTTCGTTAAGTTTTTAACGAGTTGAGATCCTTGTACAAAGTATCACTCGGTTTACAATATGCACACCCTCGTGGGGAATTTAGTTTTTTTGTGCTTTTTTCTCTCGAAGAATCTCGACTCATTGAAGACTTAACAGATGACTGCATGAACGACACGTTAATTATCTATAAAGAAAAGCTAGTCAAACCAACCGGTCGACTTTGGAGTGTCCTAGACTCTGTGAGAGTGCATGGTTTTAGACACGGACAAGGCTAAACCTCAACCGATCGCAAGCGGCATGGTAAGTTAGATAACCCGGGTTCCACGAAGATAGAGGTGACATGATCACCAAAATTTGTGCACTCGGCGGATTATCCGGAAAAAGGGTGTGCAGTGTGACACGGACCTAGTGGTAGTGTGCGGACAACAACTAGTTATTTTTAGGGAGAAAACAGAGAGTTTTTTGTATTTACATGTATGCAATGAAAAATAGTTAGGTTAGTACAAGGGGGAAACAGTTAAGATGTTAACGCACTACAGTTACAAGGGAAGCAGATATGCAGAAGAGATAAAGTACAAGGGGAAAAGAGCAAGTAAGTACAATCATGATATTGACGAAAGTTTGACCCTCTATGTTTTAAGATGTTCAAAGCTAGTCCCCAGCAGAGTCGCCACTGTGAATATCCTTTTCCGAATGCGGGCGACGCATGGGAATTTTCTTATTATTTATCTTTTTTTTTTATCTTTTCTATGGGATTAAGATATTCAAGTTGGCATTTAACTTATTACAAGTCGCCACATTGTTTTATTTGCAATTAAAACATTGAGAAAAACTAAACAGAGAGGGTTCGGGGGTCAAGTTACGATAAGAGAAGAATATGAAGTGATCACTCCTATCGCCCGATAGATCGAACTTCCTATCATGATAAATGTGTTAGTGTGTGTTAGTGATTTTGACCGGATCCAAATTGTCTACGTTAAGTGTTTAGAAGTAGTTCCTAGATCTTGTCGATCATCATCGGCTATGCATATATATAGGGATTAAAACATTAGATCTAGTATACTACGCATGTATATGTCTTAGATCTAGCATAATAATAAGAACATCATGAACATATATGAAATAACACATAAGAATGAAGATCGCTACCCTAGATATAGAGCAAAACATGAATTCTAGTAAGAACATGAAGAACACATTATGAATCATATGAATATGCATGTATAAATATAATGAAAACATGTATAAATCAGTTCTAAACTAAGAAAACATATAATATCCTCACCAATCTTGACAATAACGAAGCAGAATCTTGAACGTGGATTCACCGGACCTTCGGGATTGCTAGAAAGGCTTGGAGAGAGAGTTCTGTCGTCAGTTTTGACGTTGGAACTCAGGGGAGAGCATTGTGTATCGAAATTATGAACTGAGGTCACCTATTTATAGGGATTTTGACCCGGAAGAACTGGCCGCCTGGCCGGGAAGTACGTGGCCGCCCGGCCAATCTGAGAGATTGGCATGGTTCCCAAGGTTGGGATCAGACTGGACTCTGGAGAACTCCTAGATAACATCTATCTTCGGGGATAATCTGATCAGGCATAAATATCTTCTTATATGGGCTTTTCGGGAAATTACGGATAAGTCCTGCGCAGCTGGTAAATACCTGGGAGGTCCCTGTGAGTTCTGGAATGACTAAAAACTCATTTTTAGACTGGGTACTAACACCATCACAAAGCAATACAATTATGGTTAAAGATACGGTTCATCATATCCATTAAACCGTTGGAGCCTTTGTCAATTACACAAGTTCATAATGACCATACATGGTATGAAAAGTTGTCTTTGGTATAATACCCAGCTCAAATATTCAACTGATGATAATTACTTCTCAAGTCAAACACTGAATAAACCATGATCCCTGAAGTTGATCAAATATATCATCAATATAAGATAACAAGTACTGATTCATTATAGTCACCTGGTTGAGTTCTCTGTATTCAATATGTAATCATAAAGTACCATCTCTCTTCATGCCAAACAATACGGATGTACCCTACGTAGATATACTAAGCTTGATGAATCCTCTATCAATTAATTTCTCAAGGTTAATCTTCAACTCTTTTACCTCAACCGATGCTATATGTACATTGATCTAGATATCAGGATTGTAGGATTGTACCAGTAACAACTCATGATAACCCAAGTTTCTCATCAAGTAACATATACTACTCAGTAGAAAATATATCTGAGATCTCACAAATAATGGGTACGTCCTCCAGTTTTGGTGTAGACGTTCTACTGTTAACCACATAGCTAAATACCTGGCACAACCTTGTGGTACCACTAGTTTCGGCTCCATTACAGGGGATTTCAGTCGTTCTCTGCACGTAGGTCACTTGAGAGGGTCTCCGGCCTCCCTGTTCGCCGGCCTGAATGGTGAGGTTCTCTGGGATGGGGTTTTCCAAGGTGGAATTTATAGTAACATTTGCCGTCGTGACGGTGGGTGCAGAGGTAACACCAGCTGCTCCTGCATTCTGCTGATTTAACAGAGCGGATTGAGAGCGAGTTGTGCGGCGGTTCTCATTCGGTGGAAGCGGAGGGGGCCGATAAGGCTCAGTGTCTCTGGGGGCTATAAACACTCCTGGAATAACATTTTCTGGGTTTTCAGAGGTCATGGGAGAGATTTGAGGATAATATCCGAAAGAAGAAAATGAATCAGAAGATTCAGGTTAACAAGACTACGTTCCCGGCAATGGAACCAATTGATCGTTCCAAAAATGTGATCAACGTGCTGGATCCATGGTTGGATATCTGGTAAGCTCTTTTTTAGCCTCAAAAGGAAGAACAAACGTGAACTTAGCTAGGGCTTCACCGGCGAAGACCCTCCTATTGGGTTTTGCACAATCATGCGCAGTGGAATAAAACCCAAAAGCCTAGATCCGATCAAGATGATTAAATTAAGAAGGAGTTTAATTTAGAATACTAACCGTGATGGAGCTTTAAAATTTCTGAATCTTGAAAAACTTCGTTCTTCAAGAATTGATCTTCTCCAAGATTTCTTCAAGTCTTGATCGCAGGAACACGAACTAGAAGATGATTAAGAAATCACCCTCTGTGGATATCCACACGCGAACGAATATTAAGAACTCCTTCTTAATCTTGACTTCTATATCCAAAAGGGGCTATATGAATTTATGAATTATTGATCTTGATTCTCAATCTTGATCAATGAAATTGTTTCTCCAAACAAATCGATTAATTCATGTCAATGGCTGGTGAAAAGATATTTATATAGGTCTAAGTCCTTAACCCTTAAGGACTTAGGAAACCTAAATCCCGTCACTTAATTATTTTGCAAGATTCCTGGCCAAACCGTACTGGCACGGTCGCGCCAATTCGTGCGAAGCTGCCATTCTGGTTGAGCATTATTGGCACGGTCGTGCTTTGTATTCGGCACGGCCGTGGCGATTAAACCGCAGAGGCTGCCATCCCGGCTGAGCCGCACTGACCAAACCGCATAGGCTACCATCCCGGCTGAGCCGCACTGACCAAACCGCATAGGCTGTTATCCCGGTTGAGCCGCACTAACCAAACCGTAGAGGCTGCCATCCCGGCTGAGTCACAGGTTTTCTGGCCAAAACGCAGAGGCTGCCATTTTGCCCTTTTAACAATTCGTTCTCTTGTGTGTGACCCCATAGGATTATATCAAGTTGGCAATTAGTACAAACACACTTTGTCTCATAAATCATGAGCGGACCCTAGCAGGCCATCATGATTACCCAAATGATATAACTTGTCAAAGTTCATGAATCCTTTATAGAATATATCACAATCCATTTGTCCTATGATGTCATTGGACGTAATCCATGGTCAATGGTCAACTTACAATGTCCAATACTTTCTCGATCCCGAATAGTTTGATTATACAAATGACATCGATCTCATCATTTCATTTTGAGCATGGCCATGTATTTCATCACAACTATTCATCGAGGGGCCCAAGCCTAACATGTCTCATAAAGAGGAACAAATCTTATCTTGACTTATTACACATCCCTACATAGCTTCGATCATGCCAATCATATCCTTTATAATTACTTGGTTAAGAGTAACGTTTGAATATGTCAAACATGATCTCCATTATGTGGAAGATCGCAATAATCTCAAGTTTAAGGATTCTAATGATATAACTATTTAGAGGTTTAATTATGATATAGTGACCATGACATAAACCTCATCTTTCGGTCATATCCAGTATATGTTCATCAACATATACCCATAGGTTTAACTTGTATCCAATACACATAATCATCATATGATTATCTAATTAAACGTATACTAGTTCTTCATATGTACTAGGGATGGGGATTATTATAACAAAACATGAAACAATAAATAATAATCAAAACATCTTCTTATATAAATGAAAAGTGATAACAAACATTGTCAAACAACGTGCCAAATAACATGCCTAGGGCATATACACCAACAATCTCCCACTTGCACTAGGCCCAATCACTAATGTATCTAATACCCATGGACCTAACATGACCATCATGTTTAGCTTGAGGAAGTCCCTTTGTCAGCGGATCAGCAATTTTATCATCCGTTGGTACTCGGCATATCTTCACGTCCTCCCTCTCTACGATTTCTCGAATGAGTTGAAAACGCCTAAGTATATGTTTTTATCTTTGATGTGCTCTTGGTTCCTTTGCTTGAGTAATAACACCATTATTGTCACAGTAAAGGTCTATTGGATTAACAATACTAGGAACCACCTCTAATTCAGTTATGAATTTCTTGATCCAAACAGCCTCCTTAGCAGCATCCGATGCGGCTAAATACTTAGCTTCCGTTGTAGAATCAGCTATTGTACTCTGCTTGGAACTTTTCCAACTTACATCACCACCGTTTAGCATAAACACAAAACCAGATTGTGATCTATAATCATCCTTTTCAGTTTGGAAGCTTGCATCTGTGTAACCCCTTACAACAAGATCATCTTCTAAACCTCCATAAATCAAGAATGAGTCTTTAGTCCTTCTCAAGTACTTAAGAATCGTCTTGACTGCTATCCAGTGACTCTCACTAGGATCTAACTTGTATCTGTTCGTCATGCTCAAAGCATAAGAGACATCCGTTCTAGTACAAATCATAGCATACATAATGGATCCAATTGCCGAAGCATATGGAATTCCATTCATGCGTTCTCTTTCATCAGTTGTCTTAGGACACTGAGTCTTACTTAAACTTCTACCATGTAATACTGGCAGGTTACCTCTCTTAGAGTTCTCCATACAGAATATTTTAAGAACCTTGTCAATGTATGTACTTTGACTTAAACCAATCAGTCTTTTCGATCTATCACGATAAATATTAATTCTAAGGATGTAAGCGGCTTCACCCATATATTTCATTGAAAAGTATTTTCCTAACCAAATCTTTACAGACTGAAGTGCAGGAACATCATTTCAAATGATTAATATGTCATCGACATATAGCACTAGAAATAGTACTACGCTCCCACTAATTTTCTTGTATACACAAGGTTCATCTTCATTCTTGATGAAGCCAAACTCTTTGATCGATTCATCAAATCGAAGATTCCAACTCCTTGAGGCTTGCTTCAATCCATAGATGGATTTCTGCAACTTGCATACCTTATTAGAATTTTCTAGATTTGTAAAACCTTCAGGTTGTGTCATATACACATCCTCAAGCAGCTTCCCATTAAATAATGATTTTTTTACATCCATTTGCCATATCTCATAGTTATAATATGCGGATATGACAATTAAAATTCTTATAGACTTCATCATTGCTACGGGTGAAAAGGTTTCATCATAGTCAATACCATGAATTTGCCTATAACCTTTCGCTACAAGCCTAGCTTAATAAGTATGCACCTTTCCATCCATGTCAGTTTTCTTTTTGAAAACTCATTTGCATCCTATGGTTTTTACACCTTCGGGTGCATCTATCAAGTTCCAAACTTGATTGTCATACATGGATTGGATCTCGTAATCCATAGCTCCAAGCCATTTATCAGAGTCAGGAGATGCCATCACTTCTTGGTAGGAAGTAGTTTCATCATTCTCAATGATTTCTACTTCATTACTATCTGTCACGAGAAATCCATATCTCTCGGGTTCGGATCGTAACCTACTAGATTTGCGACGGACTTGTGTATCTTAAATGGGTTCCACAACACCTTGTGTAACTTATTCAGATTCCACCATCGGTTCAATGTTACTTTCGGGTTCTTGAACCTCTTCGAGATTAATTTTACTCCCACTGATTCTTTTGGAGAGAAACTCTTTCTCTAAAAAGGTACCATGTCGAGCAACAAACACTTTTTTGTTCGTGCGGTTGTAAAAGTAATATCCTTTTTTTTCCATAGGATAACCAACGAAAAAACATTTATTATATCTTGGTGCAAGTTTGTCAGAGACAAGTCTCTTGACATAAGCCTCACAACCCCAAATTCTCATGAAATACAAACTAGGTTTTCTTCCATTCCACATCTCATATGGAGTCTTTGGAACCGATTTAGTTGGAACATTATTTAGTGTGAACGCAGTGGTTTCTTATGCATAACCCCAAAAGGATAATGGAATATCAACTTGACTCATCATAGATCGGACCATATCCAATAAAGTCCGATTACTCATCTCGGACACACCATTCCATTGTGGTGTTCCGGGTGGAGTTAATTGTGAAACAATTCCACAATCTTTAAGATGATCGTCAAATTCTTGGCTTAAATATTCACCACCACGATCGGATCGAAGTGCTTTAATAGTTTTGCCAAGTTGATTTTGTACTTCATTTTGAAATATTCTAAATATCTCAAAAGCTTCACTTTTGTTCTTCATCAAGTAGACATAGCCATATCTACTAAGATCATCAGTGAATGTTATGAAGTAATGAAATCCTCCCTGAGCACTTCTACTTAAAGGTCCGCATACATCAGTATGTATTAAGCCCAATAAGTCACTTGCCCTTTCACTACTCTAAGTAAAAGGTGTCTTAATCATTTTTCCAAGTAAACATGACTCACAAGTCTCATATGATTCAAAATCATTGAGCCTAAAAGTCTGTCCCCATGGAGTTTTGAGATACGCTTCTCATTAATATGACCAAGATGGCAGTGCCACAAATAAGTATGATTTATATCATTAGGTTTAGATTTCTTATTTATGTTAAAGACATTATCATTATTTCCATTCTCAACATCAAGGACATAAAGGCTATTAAATGAATTTGCAGTACAATAAATCATATCATTTAAATAAATAAAAAACATCTTATTCTTAATAAGAAATCTATAACTTTCATTATCCAAACAAGAAATTGAAAAAATATTTCACTCAAATCCGAAACGTAATAACAATTGTTCAAAACAAGAATTAATCCGCTAGGTAAAATGACTTCATAGGTTCTTACGGCAAATGCAGCAACTCTTGCTCCATTCCCCACACGTGGGTCTACTTTGCCATCTTTGAGTAGCCTCCTATTCTTAAGTACCTGCACATTTAAACAAATGTGAGATCCACATCCGGTATCTAATACCCAGGAACAAGAAGTAGAAAGCAGTATATCTATAACATAGATACCTGAAGTAGAAGCAGTCCCACTGCCCTTCTTCTTCTTCTTTTCTTCCATAAAAGCCTTGCAATTTCGCTTCCAATGACCAATCGCATTGCAGTGGAAACAAATTGCATCCTTTTGAGTGTCTACTTTAGCCACTACTGGAGCATTGGCAACCTTTGCCTTGCTTATCTTGGGCTTGACAACCTTTGCCTTACCCTTACCTTTAGCCTTAGAGCCTTTTCCTTCCTTAGACACCATAAGCACAGGAGAAACTTCTTTAATGATTTTCTTTTCAGCTGTCTTTAGCATCTCATGCAGCTCAGACAATGTCTTATCCATACCATGCATATTAAAGTTCTTGAAGAACTGATTATAGCTCTTTGGTAATGAATTAAGAATAAAATCAGTGGCCAACTTAATAGAGAAGGGATGGCCAAGCCTCTTAAGATGCTCAAAGTAAGCCTTCATCTTCAAAACATGAGGGCCCACATGCTTTCCATCACTCATCTTGCATGAGGTCAGTGCAGCTATGGTGTCGAACCTTTCCTGCCTTGCTTGCTCTTGAAATATATCTTTCAACTCAATGTTCAAGTCATAAGCTTCCAAGTGTTCCAGCGTCTTCTGAAGAGCTGAACACATGGCAGTAAGCATGACACAACCGACTTCACGAGAATCACTTTTGTGCTTCTTGTAGGCGTCTCTCTCTGCCCTAGGGGCAGTGGCAGTAGGTTCCTCTTCAGGAACAGGCTCATCGAGAATGTACATCTTATTTTCATGCTTTAGAACAATTCTAAGGCTTCGGATCCAATCCGTGAAGTTACCACCATTCTCTTTAAGCTTTTCCTTCTCAAAGATAGATCGCAATGATAAGTTGTTTGTGTTTTGAGCCATTTATCTACAGTATATGCAAACATATAAATATGTATTAGTACAAATTTTCATAAAGAGATTTATAATTATTGTATTTCATAAATACTCTCACTAAATTATATAACCTTCATATACATCTAATGTATAATATAATTTAAATGGGCTAAGATCCATATTTCACTTGACTTTGAGTCGGCTAGAGCACGACTGCTCAAAACAAGTTATTTAGGAAGGTAAATTTTACCAATCATATCATATATGACTCTTAGATCCTTTTATAAGACTCTTTAGACATCATATATCAAAAGCATGTTTTAGTATCATCTTGTGCCTTAGGTCCAAAACTGTTTTGATAACCCAATTAAATCAAACCATTTTAAACGTTTAGGAATCACTGTTTCCTCATCTTGATTTTACAAAATAGAATTAATTCACCTCTCTAGGGTGTAGCCTACATTAAGACCATTTATGTAATCACAAGTTTTTTAATCAAGGGTTGGCAAATGAATTAAATTTTCAAAGAAGGTTCATCACATAAAGCATATAACACGTTTATGAGCACATAAGATAAACATGTAAAGCACCAAGTTTAGTCATTAAATTAATCTCCATTAATTTAAGCATGATATTTATGTGTCATTAGTTTCTCTATAATTATGAGGATGAGACTCTTTTGAACTTTGGTTATCATCTCCTAATCAAGACAACAAGAAGTGCGGACGAAACTAAGCCATAGGCATCCACAATTCCGCACTAATCCAAGAAACCAAGAAAGTAGTCCATGTGGCCGAAACTAAGCAATAGATGGTCTCGATGAACGTAGGCCAATTGTATTCACAATTCCACATGGATCTCCAAACTTGAATCAAGAACTTTGTTTCTCAATTTTAGCAATTATGAACTCTTCATAATTCTAACTTCGTTTTATCTTTGAATCTTTGATTGCGATCAAGTATGGGAAACACAATCTCGAGAACGTTGGCTAGCCATCCAAACCTTGATCCAATCTCAGAATTCAACAGACTAAAACAAATAGGAAATTTAAACCCAAAGATACACACCCAAACCGTAGACCCCCGCCTGTTGGTAGTGGTGCCCTAGGCACGTTTAATAAACGTTGTAATTGTTATCATTTATTTCATATCAATAAAGAGATGTTTTGATTATTATTGTTGTTCATGTTTACTTATAATAATCTCCGTCTCTAGTACTTGTTAAGCACTAGTATAAAGGCTAAATGATCATGGGATGATCATGTTAGATTTATGGGTACTTGTTTGGAACAAGGTACTGGACATGACCCGCTTTATGAAATTTATGTCATGGTCTATGTCATACATATATCTCATATTAGTTATGTCATTTGAATCCTTAGACATGAAGTTATTATAGTCTTCCACTTGATGAACATTATGTTTGACATATTCAAACGCTACTTTTAACCGAGTAGTTATAAAGGGTATGATTGGCATAATCGGATTCACGTAGGGGAGAATAATAAGCTAAATGGATTTGTCCCTCCTCGGAGAGATGTCAAGCTTGGGCCACTCGTAGGAATGATGTTGATGAAATGTTCGGCCGGACTCAAATGAATTGATTGGATCAATGTCATTTGGATTATCAACATATTCGGAATCGAGAAAGTATTGAACAAAACAAGTTGACTCTTTGACCATGACTTGTGTTCAATGATATCGTGGACAAAAGGATTGTGACATATTCTAAGAGGAATGCGAACTTGTATCTAGTTATACTATTTGGGTAGGTATGACGGTTTGCTAGAATCTAATCATATCTTATGGTTTCATGTTTGAACCCATTGCCAACTTAGTATAATCCTAGAGGGTCACACACAATAGAACGAATCTTTAAAAGGACTACATTAGAATTTTGGAAATTCTGGACTTTCTAGGAAGTGGGCGACCGCACATAATGGACTGGGCGGCCGCACACTTAGCTCATTTTTGTACCAGTTTTGTTTCAGATAGTTGTGCGACCGCACAGAGGTTTTTGGGCGGCCGCACAGTACTGTCGGGTGGCAGATTCCTAATTTGATTAGGAAACGAATTTTGGACGGATTTTGACACAAGTTTCCTATTTGGAATAGGTCATACTTGTGTATAAAAGACCAAATTCGGCCAGCACTCAAAGCTAATGATTTTGTGAGTCTCAAAGAGTTTGAGAGAGGGTTATTTTGTTCCAAGACATTCTTGGTTGAAGAACAAAATAAAACACAAAATAAATTCCATATAGTTCTATTGATTGTGAAAAAGTGTTTCACAATTTGGTCTAGCAACCAAGATCAAAGAAGCTCCTTTGATATTCGTTCGAAGTGTGGATACCGCTAGAGGGTGAAAATCATCATCTTCAAAGTTCCTGTTCAAGCTTTGTGATTGTGATCAAGTCTTCAAACCTCCACCAAAGACCAAGAGAATTTGATAGCCATCAAGGGTTAGTTTTCTTTATTCTTATTTTGTATTTGATTTAATCATATTAACGGATCCATGGCTTTGGGTTTCAAAATTTTAAATGCTAAATTCTTCTGTGTATGCTACTACGAAACCCAACAGTGGTATCAGAGCCCCGTTCATGTTGATTATTTCAATACCTAGAGCAATAAATTATGGTGGATTCAGAATTGTTGGTTATTATTTTGATTGGATCAAAGTTTTAATAATCGGGGAAAAAAACAATTTGAGACAAAATTTCGAACTTCAAAATTCTGTACATTCTGATCAGTTTGGGCGGCCCGCACATAAGGATCAGATTGTCTGATTTTTGGTTGAAATCAGAATTTGGAATTTTCGAGAGGTCCACCAAAACCGGTAACAGAACCAGTCCAGACTTGCTGATCTGGAATGGGTTTTGGGTAGTTGGTTTATGTGAGGATCTTGGGGTTTGATTTTTCCTATTTGTTTTAGTCTTGTGATTTTAAGATTGGTTCAAGGTTTGGATGGCTAATCTGCGTTCATCGAGATTGTGTTCCCAAACTTGATCGCAATCAAAGTTTCAAAGATAAAACGAAGTAGAATTATGAAGAGTTATAATTGCTAAAATTGAGAAACAAAGTTCTTGATTCAATGATTGGAGATCCATGTGGAATTGTGAATGCAATTGGCCTACGTTCATCGAGACCATCTATTGCTTAGTTTCGGCCACATGGACTACTTTCTTGGTTTCTTGAATTAGTGCGGGATTGTGGTTGCCTAATGGCTTAGTTCGACCGCACTTCTTGTTGTCGATTTGGAGATAATAACCAAAGTTGAAATAGTCTCATCTCATAATTATAGAGAAACTAATGACACATAAATATCATGCTTAAATTAATGAAGATTAATTTAGTGGCTAAACTTGATGTGTAACATGTTATATTATGTGCTCATAAA
>JAOWBW010000881.1:29870-454089 GCA_026119855.1 Campanula takesimana
ACCACAAAGCATTATTGGAGTATTCCTCAAGTTCTAAAGCCTTATAAAGCAAGCGGATGTGAAGATTCAAGACACGACAAACACAAGCAAGAACACACATCCTCACAATAAAGTCTTTACACTCTTGGTTCCTTTAAACTCCCAAACACTTTTCTATTCTGTAATCGAGTATTATAAGTGTCTTGGCAGGATAGGGTCTCGTGTATTAGACTTAGTCGTTCCACGAAGCTTTCATTGTAATAGCATTAGGGAACTCTCGACCTTGTACTTCATTCATATTATTAGTGAAAGGTCTCGCCTTTTGAGGCATCCTCAAGATATATAATTTATATATCTTGAGAAAAATAATTCTTGTGTGATTTTTCCGCTGCAAACTCTTTTCAGAAACAGTTTTCTATTCGTGTGTGTTAAGTGTTGCCCGAAGTGATATCGTTGCTCTGCCAACACCTTTGATATCACTTCCTTTCTGACTTAAGCCATCGACTCATTTTTTCAATTGTCACCAGAGTTGGTACTTGATATACTAAGTACTTCGGTCCAGTGTGTCATGGCTTATGATCCTGCAAATCCTAATCAAAAGAGGCTTCCTGTTCTTGATGGTTCGAATTACTCCTATTGGAAGATCCGCCTTCGTTCGTATATCAAATCAATTGATATCCGGGCTTGGCAATCTATTGTGAATGGTTATTCTGTCCCATTATTGCCGCCGGATGAGGATGGTGACGTTCAAGTCAAGCCTGAATCCGAGTGGACTAATGAGGAAAAAACCTAGCTAGTTTTAATGAAAAGGCACTTAATGCCATTTATGAGTGGGTTGATATGCATATTTTTAAACTGATTCAAAATACTCCCACTGCTAAGGAGGCATGGGATACTTTACAAAGATTTTGTGAAGGGGATGGTAGTGTGCGTGAAAACTAAGCTTAGGAGGCTTACTAGTAAATTTGAAAGATTGAGGATGAGTGAAAATGAAAGTATTTCTTCATATTTTGAAAAACTTATTGATATTGCAAAATGAATGTCAAGTTTTTGGGTGAACCTTTTACTAACAAACAACTTGTTTCAAAAGCAATTAGAACTCTTCCTGAGCGCTTCAATAATAAAGTTTCATCTATTGAAGAGGCTCACAATCTTGCAACCATGGATATCAACACTTTGATGAGTATTTTACAAAATTTTGAATTAAATCTCGCTGATCAAAGTGATGCTATTAAAGGCAAAAATGTTTCTTTAAAAACTCTTCCTTCGGTTTGTGTAAACAATGAGGAAGATGAAGTTTTTGATGAAATGGATGAAAATACTAGTGTTGCTTTACTTGCTAGGAATATAACTCTATGTTAAGAAAGTTCAACAAGGAGAATATGCAGGTAAAGACAAAAGAGCAAACAAACCAAGGTGTATGATTCGATGCCAAGGAGGTCACTCCCAACCACCCAGAAGGCGAATCCAATCCGTAGGGCATCCTCGGATTAGTCGAGCTCCAATCCAATTACCTCGACTCCATTCAATGTCATACTTGTTCAGGATGGGTCACTATGCCAATGAATGCACAAATAATCTGAGGAAGAAGGGTAAGAGCTTGTGGGTGTCTCTCAGTGACAATGAAGAAGAAGGAGTGGACCATGCTCAAGAACCAGACGAGACAACCATGTTTGTCACTGTGTATAACTCGAACACAGAAAGTGCTATCCCAAGTGATAACCCAAGTGGGATAAAACACCTATGATAACACCCAGCAGGTACAATGATTTAAATTCTACTAATGCTGTTTGTTTTGTGGGGTCTATTAATATGGATGCAGGAAATTCTCAAGAGGATGCTGAGATGAGTAAGGATGAACTCATAAGAGGATTGAGGGAACCTTTATGAGGATATCCTTGAAGAATACAAGAAGGAGCATAGTATGGTGCAATTCTTGACCAAAGAAACTCAGCAAACTAAGACTTGGCGTGGCTACTCTTGAAATTGAGCTCACAAAGAAGGATGCTGAGCTTGCAAAAGTCACGGCCAAATTGTCCCTCGCCGAAACCACACTTAAGAAACTCAACACGGGGTCTTACCAAACTGGATGAGATCCTCATGTTAAGTAAACCTCTCAGGGCAGGTATTGGTTTCCAAGATTCTTTAGATAATATCATCTCTTCTTTATCTTTGGATGATAATCAAACATGTTTCTTAAAGGAACGTGGAAAGGCTAATGATTTTTCTTCCAAAATCTCTGACAAAAGGAAAGTGTGTGCTTATTGTCACACCGCTAGACATTTTAGAAACAATTGTCATACTTTTATGAAAACAACTCAGTCCAGCTCCTCAGTGCTATCTGAAGTGTTACCCACCACTTCTGATATCACTGTTCGTCAGAGAAACAAAATTCAAAGAAAGAAATAATGGAGACCTAAAAACAATCAAATATGTGATGTTGTGTTTACTGCCTTAAGAACTAATGTTGAAAAATTCATGGTATTTTGATAGTGGGTGTTCACGTCACATGACGGGAACAAAATGTTTTCTAAAAGACTATGAATCTATTCTTGGAGGTAATGTTTACTTATGGTGGTGGTAGTAAGAGTAAAATAATCGGTAAAGGAACTTTAAATGTGTCCGGTTTCCCCGCTTTAAAAAATGTCTTACATGTAGATGGTCTTGTAGCTAATTTAATAGTATAAGCCAACTTTGTGATGACAATTTAGAGGTAAAATTCAACAAAAATACTTGTGAGGTCTTTGATCGTACTAACAAGTGTATGATGTCAGGTACTAGATCAACCGACAATTGTTATTGTGTGGAAGATAAACAGGTATGGAACTCTGTGAGAGTTGATGTCACAACCTTATGGCACCAAAAGTTGGGACATGCCAATTTTCGAAACATTGAAAAGATTATTAAACTTGGTGCTATTCAAGGTGTTTCCTAATTTGGATTTCAAAAATAAAATCATTTGTGAAAGTTGTCTTAAAGGCAAGCAAACTCGTGTTGGCCACAGTGCTACCCAATACCATGAGCAGTACTCTGGAACAACACATTGTTTTCAACTTTTACATATGGATTTAATGGGTCGGTTGAAGTCTATAGTTTGGGTGGTAAGAAATATTCTTTAGTAGTTGTTGATGATTTTTCTAGATTCTCTTG
This sequence comes from Campanula takesimana, assembly GCA_026119855.1. Lineage (NCBI taxonomy): Eukaryota > Viridiplantae > Streptophyta > Magnoliopsida > Asterales > Campanulaceae > Campanula > Campanula takesimana. The sequence continues at coordinate 33,000 of JAOWBW010000881.1, forward strand.
GATCTTTTCTTAAAAGAAAAATCTGAGGCCTTTGAAAAGTTCAGAATCTTACACTCAAAAATCAAAAAACATGTTTTGTGCTTCTGTTTCTCGTATAAGATCCGATCATGGTAAAGAATTTGAAAATGCTTCTTTTTTCTTCCTTTTTGTGAGAAAATGGGAATCCACCATGAATTCTCGGCACCCAAAACGCCTCAACAAATGGGATTTCCGAAAGGAAAAATCGGACTTTACTTGAAATGGCCCGTGTAATGTTGTTTTCTAAACAAATTCAAAAAAAAATTGGGCCGAAGCACTAAATACCGCTTGTCACACCGCAAATAGAGTTTTCTTAAGACCCGGTACCACTATGACACCCTATGAGATTTTGAATGGCAAAAAACCTAAAGTTCACTATTTTCATGTTTTGGGTGTATGTGTTACATTTTAAATGACCGGGATCAATTGACTAAATTTGACTCTAAAAGTGATAATGCAATCTTTCTTGGGTATGCTCAAAATAGTAGAGCATATAGGGTATATAACCTAAGGTTAAAAACCATTCAAGAGTCGGTTAACATTGTTTTTGATGACTTGTTGAGCATTACAGGTGAAGGACCTCAGGAATCTCCCTTGACTCTGTTGGACGAGATGAATAATAACAGAGAAAATTCTGATCTTGTTGACGAAGCAGATGCTGACGAAAGTGATACCACTGTTGAGGCAACACTTCCGGTAACACCTAATTCCAGTACACCTGCTGAAACAGAAGCAGAAAGTCCAGAAGGTGCAGAGGTTCATGAAGTTATAAGGAGAGATCCCCCAGCCAGAATAAGGAGGAATCACCCTTCTACGCAAGTAATAGGGAGGTAAATGAAGGAGTTCAAACAAGAAACAAAGAGCCAATTAATTATCGAGATATGGTAAGGTATGTGTGTATGTCTACCACATATGCTCAGGTAAAACACTCTTGTTTTATTTCCTTATTGAACCTAAAAGTGTAATTGAGGCTTTAAAAGATAATTTTTGGATTCAAGCTATGCAAGAGGAGCTTGAACAATTTACCCGAAATAATGTTTGGACTTTAGTTCCCCGTCCCGCTAACATTAATGTTATTGGGACTAAATGGATTTCAAAAACAAAAGTGATGAAACGGGTAACATTGTTCGTAATAAAGCTCATCTTGTGGCTCAAGGATATACACAAGTCGAAGGTATCGATTATGATGAGACCTTCGCACATGTGGCTATAATTGAGTCCATAAGACTCCTCTTGGCTATAGCTTGCTACCTTAAAATCACATTGCACCAAATGGATGTGAAAGGAGCATTTTGAATGGATATATTGATAAAGAAATATATGTTGAACAACCAAAAGGTTTTGAAGATCCATTCAAACAACACCATGTTTATAAACTTATAAAAGCCTTATATGGCTTGAAACAAAACTCCTCGAGCATGGTATGGTAGATTAACTCAATTTTTATTAGAATATGGCTTTGTTAGAGGAGAAGCCGATAAGACTTTGTTTATCTTAAGAAATGGTAAAACCCTTGTCATAGCTCAAATATATGTTGATGACATTGTTTTTGGCTCCACATCTAAAACCTATTTGAAAAATGTTATGGATGCCATGTCATCAACTTTCGAAATGAGTATGATAGGGGAACTAAACTTTTTCCTTGGATTGCAGGTGAAACAGTCGAATGAAGGGATCTTCATTTCTCAAAGCAAGTATGCGAAAAGTTTAGTAAACAAAGTTCGGGTTGGAGCATGCCAAGGAGTCTAAAGTACCAATGGGTTCGACACTGAAGTTGGGAAAGGACCAAGTTGGGGAGGATGTGGATCCAACCTTATATCGCTCTATGATAGGTAGTCTCCTCTATCTTACTGCAAGTCGCCCTGATTTAATGTTCAGTGTGTACCAATGGGTTCGACACTGAAGTTGGGAAAGGACCAAGTTGGGGAGGATGTGGATCCAACCTTATATCGCTCTATGATAGGTAGTCTCCTCTATCTTACCGCAAGTCGCCCTGATTTAATGTTCAGTGTGTGTGTATGCGCATGATATCAAGCCAGTCCTAAACTTTCCCACCTAAATTCTGTCAAAAAGATTATCAAATATGTGTCGGGGATGAGTGATTTAGGAATATGGTTTTCTAAGGATACTAATACCAACCTTGTTGGTTTAGTGATTCTGACTGGACGGGTGGACATGGATGATAGGAAAAGTACTAGTGGGGGGGTGTTTCTTTTTGGTTAATAACTTAGTTTCATGGTACAGTCGTGAACAAAACTGTGTGTCTCTTTCGACAACCGAGTCCGAATATGTCGCGGCCGGTAGTTGTTGTTCCCAACTCATTTGGTTAAAACACATGTTAGACGACTATGGTCTTGATAGTAATATATTGACCATGTATTGTGATAATCTAAGTGCCATAAACATTTCAAAAAACCCGGTTCAACATTCCCGTACTAAACACATTGATATCCGTCACCATTTTCTAAGAGACTTGGTTGAAAAAGATTTGGTGAACATAGAGCATATTGATACAAAGTATCAACTTGCTGACATTTTTACCAAGGCCCTTGATCATGAGAGATTTTCAAGTTTGAAAAGATCTCTTGGTCTTTGTATTTTTTAAGTTACTGTTTTCGAGTGTTTACCCTGAGTGTTGTCATCACTTCTGGTAACACTGTAAAATAAAATTAAAAAAAAATGTTTTTTCAGTTTTTTTCGTTTTAAGCCTTCGCGGCGGCACATGCTGACCTTTTTGTTTTGGTAGGTTTATACTTGGTTAACATGTTTGTCAAATCCCTTTTGTACTCAAAAGTGACAAAGTCACTAATTTTTGTGATAAAATAAAAGGCAAAAGGTAAAAAGCACTTATAGTATTTCCTAAGTAACTCGGGGCACGGCGTTCGCTGCGACGATGCACTCTTGCCAAAGGGAGATACTATCCAGTGATTTCGTACTAAGTATTAGGAACATGGAGTTCGCTACTACAGTGTATCCTACTTGAAAGGTGCAAATCACTAAAGTATTTTTTTACACTTTATAAGGACTCGGAGCACGGATCTCGTTACTACAATGCTATCTTGTAGATATTGAAGTGTAAATTATGCTTATTTTAAAGTGCTTGAAGATGAAGAACAAGCTTATTTTATCTAACTTGTTAGATTTATTTTACCTCAAACACTCTTAATTAAGGCTTGCTATGCCTCAAGTGTTTGAATTTGGGAAGCTTGTTTTTGCCTCAATTGCTTATTAAAAGAAGCCTAACAATTTGCCTCAAGTGTTGATAATGAGGATTGTTTTGCCTTAAAGTTCTTAAAGTGAATTTTTATCAAAGGAATATTTGATTATATGTTTTCCAAAGTGTTACCATCATTACCGATAACACATTAGTATGTGCCACATTATTTTTTATTTATTATTTTCGGAATTAATAATTAATTTGGGAAGTCCGAAAGTCCCTTAAATTTGTGGAGTTTTGATTTCAAAAAGGTTTTTATTAAATCCTTTTATATTTTATTTTTGGTAAATCAAATTAGGTAAATTCATTCCTAAAATTTTGGAGTCATAATTGAATGTGAATTTCAAAATTTTTTGAATCTTTGTTACCTATGCCGATTTATTCTAGATGTTTTTATTATTTTCTTAATTTTATTTTCTTAACAGAAAAAAAAGGGCTTCATTTTTATTTATTTTTTGGATATTGGCCGGTTGATTTTTAAAATGTGGGAGTTGAGTTTGAGTTTACCTATCTAGCTAGAAAATAGGGAGAGCTAAAAAATAGGGGGAGTTGAGTGTTTTTAGGATTAGGAAAGGTTATCTCAAATTAATGTTGAGTATTTAATTTCAAATTGTATACTTCCTAAAAAATATCCTAAACCCTTCCTCCCTCCTTTCTCACCCTCCTCACCGATCGCCCTATCTCTCCCTCGTCAGTCTCTCGCTCTCAATCTCACAAACCTCTCCTAAAATTCTTCCTTCTTCTTCTCAAATCATCAATGGCTTCACCATCCAAAGCAACCACCGAGCCAATGGAAGTCTCTCCAAGTGTGGGTGAGGCTAGATTTTTCTCTCCTATAGAGACATCACCGGCGACAACACCAGTGACATCACCACCCAATTTGGCGATTGTTATGTCCGGTCCTCCTCCAATTCCAGTTGCCCAAGCGCCTCCCGCCATGGCTCCTTCCCAACCAGCTGCAACAACCACCAAAGCCACCAAGAAGAAGCGGAAATCTCTGCCACAACCACCAACTGTCCAAGCACCTAAAAAGAGGACTTCAAGCAGATTAAGGGCTATCTTCAACAAAGCAAATTCCAACACTCCAACTGATCCTGTTGAAGTATCAGATGAAGACTCTCAGAGTTTGTCTTCCGCTCATGCCTCGGATGAAAATTATACCGTAGAGCAAGAACCTACAGATGATGACTTCGATCAGTGGGTGGATGAACAGGAACAAGATAGTGAAACCCTTGCTGCAGCACAACAAGACTTGAAAAGGGGAAGGGTATTCAGGGTGCTGACAAAGATGTTACCCGCAGAAGGCCAGCACCTTCGGGAACACCTCTGCAAGCTCAGACCAGGTCCAAATCTCAGGAGGTACATCATTCTTCTCCTCATGTCTCTGATTCTTCTGATAATTCTGAAAATGAGCATGTTAGAGTTGAAGATAATGAAGCTTTTCCTTTAGATTCTTATTCTCTTGAGTTCTATAAAGAGTCGGGTATGTCTTTTTGGATAAAGCATAGCAATACCCCTTTTTGGGAAGAGAAAAACATTGATGAGGATGATTTAAAGAAAAGTGGTGTGTATCAATTCCTTGAGGACCGGAATTTTTTGATCCCTAACACCCAAGCAATGGCTTATGTTGATAAGGTGGTAAGGAATTTTTATGTTAATCTTAGTCCAAACATAGACAATGAAATGCTCCAGAATTCGGGAAGGTGTTTGTTAGGGGTAAAGTGTTTCTTTTCAACCCCAACATCATTAACAAAGCCTTAGGATTGCCCAATATCATTGAGGAAAGTTTTAATTGTAACAAAGATGCAATGGCTAAATTCCTAACCCACAATGAAGTCCAACATTGGCCAACCGATCCCATAGTCAAATTCCCCGCCTCTAAACTTACCTCTCTTTACTCAGTTTTACACAAGCTTTGCTTGCTTAATTGGCTTCCTTCAAAGAGTGATCAAAACCTTACTATGGAGCAAGCGATAGTTTTGTATAGGATAGGGAAAAACAAATCGATCAACTTTGGGAATCTAGTGTTCAAACATCTTTCGAATTGGCCTAAAAGAAAAGACCCATCCTACCTTCCATATCCATCCTTGATCTTTCATGTCTTAACCTTTCAAAAATTTCAAGTACTAGGCTTTGATATCTTCACTTCCGGCCCTAGCTACTATGTTATTGATAATCAATTGAAGAGAGGTAACCGACATGTTGATCTACCGTGGTCCAAACCGTCCCCACCTTTGGTCTCCAAATCTATTCCTGCTCAGCGTTCCCAGGCAAAAGCTAGACCTTCTATTCCAGATTTTTCGTTTCGTATCCCTACAGGTACAGCAAAAAGTGCTACCCAAAGTGAGGTCAACATTTCTGACAGCACTTCTTCTATGATTTCCACAGTTGCTGTTGTTCAGGTTTTAAACAGGGTTATGGAAAACGTAAAGGATCAGGTCAACTCCTGGATGAAGATTCGTGACGATTTGTCTGCATTTCTTGATCATATTTCATCACAAACAGGGGGAGGAAATGCTACCTCGGGTGCTACCGCAGGTGCTGGAACAAGTGCTGGAGGCAATGATACTCAACCAGGAAATGAAGAGGACGAGGCCGAGGATGATGAGTAAAGCGGGATGTGGTTCTTTATCTTCTGAACAATTTTATTTTTGTAGTTGCGTGGTGATTAAAACAATCTTTTTATTAGTTGTTTTTAAAAATTTGTGGTGGTGGCACTTAAACAATTTTATTTGGCTGTTGGTTTGTTAAACATTTTTTGGTTGGTTGTTTGAAGTGTGGGTTACACTTCATGACATTTGGATGTGTGTTTGTGACCGTGAACTGTTTCGGTCATTTGGTACTTTGTTTTTGTTTAAAAACTTTTTTAAAATGTCATTGTTAATTTTGGTTGACTCGCCTCTTTGAGGGGGAGTTATTTTTTTGAGAAGATTGCATGTATATTCTAGTTGTGTGACTAACTTTGTCTTGCAGGTCGCAGCATTATTTAGTTTGTGAAGAAATATACAATTAAGGGGGAGATTGTAAGTGCAGAATGTGGTGATACCACAAGTGCTGACCACACTGTCCAAGTGATACCGTCGGACAGTCTGCATATATTTGTATATTTGCTTCATAAATAATTGCTGGACTAATGACTAATATTATTGCAAGGTTTATTGTTTATGTTGGTCCATTTTCAGGTATAACCTATGCTAGAATAATGCAAAAAAGTGAAATTCATTTTTCAAAACCATCATCAGAAAAAATAGAATGATTTTCAAAGAGCCGAAAACGATTCGGTCATTTAGACGAACAAACTATTGGCTATTGGAAAGCGCAACACCTCAACGAGATTCCCTTATGATTTCAGGCCCATTGAGGTGTTACGCTTCCGCAAAGTCGTAAGACCATGTATGGGGGCTGACGCCTGCCCAGTGCCGGAAGGTCAAGGAAGTTGGTGACCTGATGACAGGGGGCCGGCGACCGAAGCCCCGGTGAACGGCGGCCGTAACTATAACGGTCCTAAGGTAGCGAAATTCATTGTCGGGTAAGTTCCGACCTGCACGAAAGGTTTTATTTGAGATAAAAAAGAAGACTATGCCTTCGCCATATGAAATATGAATAGTAAGTAATATAAGTAATAATAGCCCGGGAATTATAGTCAAGCATATAATTGGGTAAAGCTGAAGAAGCCTTTCGAATAAAAGATAACGTCGTGTAAGGAGTTATGGATAAAATGTGATTTTATCCACAAGCTTTGGAGATTTTCTACACAACTAACACATGGGTATTTGACCCATTCAAAGGCTGATTAGTTGAAGGAGAAATGTACAAGGCACATGAGCAAGGAGGTACAACACGGCATAGCTTGAACTTGGGCACAAAGAAAAGTTGTTCCTATTTTATAGGAAATGTGGAGATTTCTCCCCAAGGCTCGGCGGCCACTCTCTTCACTCACTCTCCACGTTTTTTATCAACCACAAAGCATTATTGGAGTATTCCCCAAGTTCTTGAAGCCCATATAAAGCAAGAGGATGTGAAGATTCAAGACACGGCAAACACAAGCAAGAACACACACTCCTCACAATAAAGTCTTTACACTCCTTGGTTCCTTTAAACTCCCAAACACTTTTCTATTCTTGTAATCGAGTATTATAAGTGTCTTGGCTAGGATAGGGTCTCGTGTATTAGACTTAGTCGTTCCTCGAAGCTTTCATTGTAATAGCATTAGGAAACTCTCGACCTTGTACTTCATTTCATATTATTAGTGAAAGGTCTCGCCTTTTGAGGTATCCCTCAAGATATATAATTTATATATCTTGAGAAAAATAATTCTTGTGTGATTTTTTCCGCTGCAAACTCTTTTCAGAAACAGTTTTCTGTTCGTGTGTGTTAAGTGTTGCCCAAAGTGATATCGTTGCTCTGCCAACACCTTTGATATCACTTCCTTTCTGACTTAAGCCATCGACTCATTTTTTCACTAATGTATTGTAATTGTGAAATAATTGCCCAGAAATATTAATAAAGTTGCATGTTGGATAGATATTTTCCATGTATTCTACTCAAGGGACCAAAGACCTGATTCTGCTTATGAGAAGCCTGAGTTTTAGGAAGCAACATATACTCCCTATTTCATAACGATGGTCTTATTTGACTATTCAAACAATTTAACAACATATATGCATTTCCATTACTACCCTTGATAAAAAAAAATTGAACATATATATCTCAAACAACACATCAATATTTCTAAACAAAGAATTAACAAATGATGCTACACCGAATAACCAATCCTTAATATTTGTAAAAAGGCCCGATGAGACATAATATCACAATAATACGACAACTCCTCCATGCCAACTATCAGACCGGTTTCTATGGCTATCCTGTCAAGGGTTAACAAAATTCTCCAACCTACAGGAATCAATTGAGTACACGCAATTTGAGACCAATTGAAAAGGGGTATTCAAGGAAGCTGTTCGGACCGCGACCGCCCCTACCACTCCACAATAGTATGATATTGTCCGCTTTGGGCCCAGCCCGCACGGATTTGTTTTTGGGTCATCTCCCAAAAGCCCTCATACTAATGGAGTTGGTGGACACTTTTATATACTAGGCAATTATAGGGATGGCCAAAACGGTTCCGGGCCCGGTTCCGGTTCGGAACCGCCGGTTCCGGTTCGCCATATATGTGACCCTGAACCGGCCCGCGCTTACCCCGGTTCCGGTTGGCACAATCCGGTTCCGGTTAGGCTCCGGTTCCGGTACGCTTCCGGTCCGGTTCCGGTCCCCCACTTTAAAATTATTGAAAAACAAGGAATTTTCGGTACAGTTCCGGTTCCGGTTCCGGTCCGGTTCGCCATTTATGTGACCCTGAACCGGCCCGGATGCCTTGCGGTTCCGGTTTGTCCGGTTCCGGTTTCCTCCCCGGTTTGCTCCGGTTCCGGGCTTTTCCGGTACGGTTCCGGTCCGGTTTTACGGTTCCGGTCCGGTTCCGGTCCGGTTTGGCCATCCCTAGGCAATTATTCATTCAATTGTCGATGTGGGACTTGGGTTGACACCCCCAATAAACCTCCCCTCAAACCAAGGACCACCTGCAGCGAAGTTTACTTGTACCGCCGCTATTCACCACATGCGGGACACGCTGCGGGAAGACTTTAGACACACGGCATACACATTGCTCCATTCACGAGGTCACACCAGAGGAAAGCTCACATATCTCGCACACGCGGTCCACTACGCGTTGGGCCCATCCATCAACCTGGGCTCTGATACCAGTTGTTAGGACCGCGACCGTCCCCACCACTCCACAATAGTATGATATGTCTGGTTTGGGCCCAGCTCGCACAGATTTGTTTTTGGGTCATCTCCGAAAAGGCCTCATACTAATGGAGTGGGTGGACACCTTTATATACTAGGCAATTCTTCATTCAATTGTCGATGTGAGACTTGGATTGACACCCCAACAGAAGCAAACCCACTCATCAGAAACACAATCTGAAGTGAGATTCTTATCTGGAGGCCTAAATACTACATTATTAGGAAAGGCTTTGTTTTTTCTTGAGAATCACAATATGAGATCTCGTAAAGTTACATCTTTCATCCTAAGGATTCTTAAGGAAACCCAAACACCTAAAACCTTCAGGTAGAACCACGAACTTACTAGCTGTTTTCGTACTCTTACCCGTTTTGACCTAAGAAATTGAAAAGAAAAGGCTAATAAGAGAAAAATCACTAAGGTTGAAGATGGAAGTGAATTGTTCTTTCTCAGAAAGATTGGTAAATCTAAATCTTTTTATTTGAAATGGATAAGCATGGGATTTGGGCTTTAAAAGAGGACTCTGGGCGGTTGTAGATTCCTAATAACACTCAAATAAACCTATACACCTAAACCGAAAAATCAACTACCACATAAATGACAGAGTGGGTGACAGCAGTCAAGGAAAATTTTGACTTTCCGAATTTACCCAATTCAAGAAATTTGGGCGTAATTGTTTGGGGTGAAAATTTGATGTTACATGTTGACATCTTGATCACATAGACACCTTGAATCATCCTGCACGCGGTTACACTTTCCTATCTTTCAGGGCTGTTATATCATTCTACACGTGGGAAAACAGTCCAAGTCAACTCGAAGTCCATTATCTTCAACAAACAGTGTTTTATCCTGGATTCTTAGAGATTTTAGTGGAGTTTGTTATTTTTATGGGATATAAAGAGAGGAACCAACACATGTATTTCACACTCATAATCTCTATAATTCTCTCTCTATATTTCCAAGTTGTAACTCAACCATACTAGTGCATTTCTTGGTCAAGGCTGGTATTCCAAAACCTCCAGAGGTTTTATGCCGACAAACGATTGTTTCAGTGGCTTTCCTCGTTAAAACCTTATGTCAACATCTTGATTCATAAAAATTACTCCCTACGTTTCATAATACATGACGTTTTAGGAGCAATTTTTTGTTCCAAAATATTTGACGTTTTACTATTACCAAGAAAGAATTACTCTTGTTTACTTATTATACTCTTATTCATTAATTGTGAAAAATTTCTTGTATAAGCATTTAAATGCCTAAGTAATTGGATACTTTTAGGGGTACATATGTCTTTTTAATATGTATTAATTGCATTTCTTAATATGTGTGAAGAAGTCTAAAACGACATGTATTATGAAACGGAGGGATGAAACGGAGGGCGTATATTCCATTTGTGCCCAATATACACAAATTGTTCAATTGCATTGAAAATTGTTCAAAACAGTTATTAATACTACGTAGGAGCTAATTTAAGGAATAACTTTGGTCTAGGAATAATAATGAAGAAATAAATCACATTAATGGTATAGTAATGCCACTTTTTAACTGTAATACATGGATTATATCTATTTATTTTTATTAATTATAATTAAGGGCAATTTTATTTAACTTTTACAATACAGTCATCAAAACAGAAAAAAGGTGCAGAAGAAACTAAGGAAAAAGATTTACAACATTTAATTGATCACACTTGCCCTTTAATAATATGTTCAACCAATAATAGGGACCCTGGTTGTAACACCATAATCATCAACCCAAACATAAACCCTGTTGCAAATGTAAATGCCAAGAACAATTGTCCCTTCCAATATGATCTCAGCTTTCACCAATGGATTCTCTCTGTTGATTGTCGCTGCAGCCGTCTTTCCATTCACCCTGATCAGCTCTGGCCATTCGATCTTACCTATAAACAACCATCACATGCATTCACTTATCAAAGTTAATCTTGTGCGTACACGATTAGGCTGATTGAAAAGATTATGGATTTCTAAGAAATAAATTAATGAATGAATGAATGAATGTTGTGCGTAACTCGATCATACCTTTTTCAACTTGTTCGCAGTTTGGTTCCATGACGAGTTTCGTGTGTTTATGCTTTATGTATATTTTTGGTGTGTCTTTGGTTGTAAATTGCTTTTGTGACTGATTAAGTTTTTGCAATGCAATGGCTATTTATTTATAGGCAATTTGAATTTTCAGATGTTGGAGGTAATTGATGTCTAATTTTGACTTTCAGACCATGAAGCATGGAATTTGGGACTATTCTAGGGGGGTGAGCAAAAAATTTATGGAACCGGACCGAACCAGTGGAACTGGACCAGACCAGCTAAAATTGGACCAGACCAGTACATATGGTTTGGTTCTGGTTTTAAAATATTATAGAAACAGTATATTGGTTCGGTCCTGGTTCTTGGTAAAATTAATTCCGGTTAGAACCGGACCGGACCAGTTGTGCATATATTCTATATATATTTATTTTATATGTATTATTATGTAGTTAATAAAATTATATACTTATTTTTGTATTATAATTTTTCAAAGATCCATTTAAATTGCTTAATAAAAAAATACTCATTTAATCATTTGTAACTTTGTACCCAACCCAAGCCCCAAAGTCCCAAATCACCATCAAGTCCTAGACTCCTAATCCTTATTCAGTTTCACTTTTCAACTTTTATATTTCATAATTCATATCCTCTTTTCAATTTACCCAAAGAGTGAAACCTTAGTCTTCGATTCTTCGACAGCGCCGCCTCTCTCCCTCCCAAATATTGCTTTATTTGAAAACAAATAAACTTCAAGTGATTAGAACCGGACCAGACCAGACCCGTAGAACCAGAACCAGTGTATTGGTTCTAACAAGTACTGGTTTGGTTCCGGTTCTAAATTTTTATAGAACCATCGTATTAGTTCCGGTTCTGGTTTTGTGATTTTTTGTCAATAAATGGACCAGACCGGACCATGATCAGCCCTAGACCATTCAGTACACGAAATCTAGTCAGAGTCTTAGTTTTCCTCCTCTTAACTCTTTAAGTTCATGCTAATATTGTTAAGATAACTACAACTATGTCATATTTCCAAGCAAAATTCACACGAGTGGAATTGGATGAATCTGGCATAAACAACATCTAATATTACAAGTTGCACATTTCTTTAATCAAACTAAAAATATTAAAAAAAAAAAAAAAAAAAAAATCTCAAGTCTTTGAAAAGGTTATAAGGTTATTATTCTCTTTGTTCTATTTCATAGTCAATTGTTTCTTGTTAGGATCTTTTAAGTAATTGGGTTTTTTTTTTTTCCCTCAAAAAGTTTCTCAAAAAATTTAAACTGTGATAGTTTTATGTGTATTATAGAAAGAAAAGGAAATTAACCTTAAGATAAATCACTCTAGTAACGACTATTAAGGCGTATAAAGTCTGAAGTTTCATCCCAAAACCAATTGGCTATGAGAGGAGTAGCCCAAGATCTTTATAAAATCAAGTCATAGCTTGTTAATTCCCGATGTAGGATAATGTCTCTAACAGATCTTTACGTAATTGACATATATAGAATTGGCATACAAAGTTGGAGGCTTCAACTAGACATTAATAATAAGGTACATGACATGGTTGTACTTATCCTAATTATGATTACACTAATTCTTATTTTTATAACGGTACGCATGAAACTATGGGAGCAAAAGTAAGACTCTGAATAAATTTCGGGTTCGGCATGGTCCAAATTTCCATGCTTCATGATCCAAACCAATGGCCTGAAAGTTTTTTTTTTAAAAAAAAAATAAATAAATAAATAAATAAAAGCCTGGACATCAATTACCCTCCAACAAATGAATTTGAATTTCCTTTAAATACCCATATTAGCATTTCATCAGCAACCAAAGACACATATCAACAGAATATATATACATATACATATAAAGAAGCATAACACGAGAAAGTCGTCATGGAACCAAACTGCGAAGAAGTTGAAAAAGGTATAATCTTTTTAACCATTTATTTCAATTTGTTCAATTATGATTAGCGAACTCGTCTTTGAATAATTCCAAATCATTTATAAGCGAATGTGTTTGTGTAATATAGGTAAGGTCGAATGGCGAGAGCTGAATGGGGTGAGGGGAGAGATAGCAGCATGCACAATAGAGAAAGAGAATCCATTGGTGAAAGCTGAAATCATATTGGAAGGGACAATTGTTTTTTGGCCTTTACATCTGCAACAGGGTTTATGTTTGGGTTAATGAAAATGGTTTTACAACCAGGATCCCTAGGATTGGTTGAACACGTTATCTAAGGGGTCAATTACTCCCTCTGTCCCTAAATAAATGTCCAAAAAAAAATCTAATTTACTCTTGATCAAATGCAAATTTGAATTTTTTTTAAACATTCATTTAATTTAAGGCAGAGGGAGTAAATGTCTTTAAACATATTCTTCTTCTTTCAATCTTTCTATATAATGTATTGTAATAGTGAAATAATTGCCCAGAAATATTAATAAAGTTGGATGTTGGATAGTTATAATCCATGTATTGTACTCAAGCAACATATACTCCCTATTCTCATAACGATATTCTAATTTGATTATTCAAACATTTTAACAAGATATTTGCATTTTCATAACTACCCTTGATAAAAATAATTGAACATATATATATCTCAAACAACACATCAACATTTCTAAACAAAGAATTAACAAATGATGCTACAACGAATAACCCATCCTTAATATTCGTAAAAAGACCAGTCCTAACACAAGGACCAGACTGCGACAACAAGCCCAGAACAAAAAACAAAGCAAAGCTTCAAGATTTGCTGAAGCTAGTTGCGATTGGGATAACGACAACGAGAATGAGTATAAGGAGAAGTATGATCCCTATACACATGCACCTCCTACTACTTCTTTGATGACTCTTTGCAGTTTTAAGGTTTTTCGCCCCGTCGTGAACGTAATTAGAAGCATTCATGACATGGTGTTCAATGTCATCCATTTTCTCTCCCTGAGCTTCCACCATCACCGCCATGTCTAAGAATATTTGGTGAAGCTCCAAAAGAGACTTCTCTATCTCTTTAGCTGCATCGTGCCTGTCCTGTATCTCGACTACAGTTTCCAACACCTTTCCCCTTCCGTGTTCCTAAAAACATCCACACAGAATTATCAATATGTAAATGCAAACCCCGAAATATAGAGTAAGACTTTGTACATTTAATGTAATTGGATAAATCAGAACCAAATAAGACCCAAAAAATATGAATTTCTATACAAAAATTAAGATTATAGTGAACAAGTTCTACCAATAAATCTATAATTTGAATAAAAAGAGCATCTTTATTGGAGGTATGTCAATCTGATGGAGTATATACCAAGAAACCCAAAATTATAAATTTTTATACGCATCTTGAATTAGTATCTGGATTGTCGAGGCAAAGTAACTTAATTTGTCTGATTAATCCTAAACAGGCAAAAAGAATTCCTTAAATCTGTTACTCAAACCATGTAATTGACTTTGATTGACTCAAATTCATGTAAATTGCATAGGAGGAAAAAAAATCAGAAATTTCATACCTGAATAGCTTTTGACAAGAATTCTTCACCCCCTTGACCATTTCCATTAGAGATGATTTTATCAATAACTTCTTCATCTGGGTTTTCTCCAGTCACAGTAAAATATCTCCTTCCAACAGTTTCCTTATACTCAGTCATCATCCTCTGCCTCAAGTTTTGAAAATCCATCATCAAATCTTTGAGCTTTTTCCTCAACCCATTAGTAACGGCTGATCTAGTCCGGTCCACCGGTGTACCTTCCTTACACCCCGACAGCCGCCTGCTGACGGCATTGGCTCGATCCATTTCTTCGAGCTGGGCCCGAATTGCCCGAGCCTTCTTCAGAACTAGGACTATGTCGGAATTGATTTGGGTACGAATCGATTTCAAAGATTGGGGATTGTGAAGGGATTTGGATTCTTCATTGGCTAATTGGAGTTGGGTTAAGATTTCTTTGATTGAATTCATCTCTTTTTTTACTAGCTCTGCTTCTTCTAAGAAGGCGGTGAGGTTTTGGTCAGACTGAGCGGTGGCGGCCATGTGAAGTTCACCCAGGTGGTGGTCGGGACCTGCTTCGAGATCTCTCACGGCTTCTTTCTTTAGATCTACGTAGCTGGTGAAGGATTTTGTCATCAGATCGTTCATCTTGATTGTGTGAGAGTGTGTGTGTGAGAGAGAGAGAGGGGGAGAGAGATTTTGAAATGGGAATGAAGTGGAGGAAGGAAGATCTGGAGAGGGTTATTAAAGTGAGGATAAGTAAAGGGGTACAAGCTTTAATGGTGGAAGTAGCCGTTGAAGTTGCGTCTAACGGCTATAAATGAGTTGTTATTTTTATTCTTTTATTTGAAAATAAAGCTTTTTGAGGTTTTGGGGCAAGGAGATTCTTGTTATTTTGCCTTAATGAAGAAACAAAAACAGAAAATTTGTTAATTATTTGCAGTGTTCTAAAAGACGTCCGTCTAGGCCGCCTAGGCGCTAGGCGTTCATGAAACGCCTAAGTCCCGCCTAGGATATTATAACTACTTCTGAATTCTCGGCCCCACCTAAGTTCCGTCTAGACCCCGCCTAACGCTTTTTAGAACCCTGATTATTTGTAATTATTGGATAAGTTCATATTTAAAACATTTATGTTTCCTTTCAAATAACCTTAGTGAAGAATGTATTGCTGCAAAATTTATGGTAAATAGCGCTTTTATGGGTACGGAAAAAACTGGACACTAATTCTGCTTTAATTTTTTGTTAGATAAGTATTTAAGTAGCATATATAATTTGTTGTTTTTCATTCGTTGTTTCCTTTAAAAAGCCTTAGTGAATCATGTAATACTGCATGTATTTCATTTGTTGTTTTTTAGTTAATCACGAAATCTATAAACATCATATTAATAACTAATGAAAGCGGTATTTATAACCAAAATTTTATCTAATATGAGTAGTAATCTTCTATTAATTTCAATGTCTGTGGATCAATGGCAAAATAAAATATTTTGAATAGAAGCTACTAATAATTATAGTAGAAATGTAATTAACATTTAGGGAATGATATTTATAAAGAGAATTAGATTAAAAAAAAAAAAAAATCTTCGGTAATTCTTTCGAGTTGTAAATATTATTGATGAAATGAAGATAATTGATGAGACCGAGCCTTCCAGGCCGGATGTCCTGCGGTCCAAATCGATGCGACCTAACACGCCCGAACCGGACCTGAACTCTTGGGGCCGAACCGGCAAGGAACGCGGGCAAGTAAGCCCGAGGGGACCGATTTCCCTGATATATATGCCCGAGATGACTCTGCCTCCCGCTATCCTGAGGAGCCCGTAATACCCAGCTGGCACAAACGTACACGAGACGTCACCTATCCGTACCTGACACACCATAACGGTTGGTGATGGAACCATGCTTCCCTGACAGACACGCCACCTTCCCAGCCACTCTCCTGACCGATTCACTGGGGACTCGCCACGTGTCCCCCCAGTACCAGGGTGGTTAGTACCTTGTGCGGGTTTCTTTCCCTTGGTCATATATATACTTCTTTTCGCTCCCATGAGCAAGGTACGTGCTCTATCCAACTCACACACACAAGATACTCATTGATCTTCTTCTTAGGTTTTCCTCAGAGATCTTACTCTCACACCCGAGGGCCTAAGCCGGATTCAAACCCCGGCTCTGGTCTTAACGGTGTTCTTGTCTGTGTTGTGATCAGGATCAAGAGACAGCAAACCGGAGATCTAGTCTCCATGACCCCAGAAATCTAGGGCGTCATCAGTGGTTCCATTGCCGGGAAACGATAATCTTCCTAGCGCAATCTTCTGAGTTCTTTCGAATTCCCAGTCTAGTCTGACTCAATACCCTTTATTGCAAGTCGTCAGTTCAAGTTTCAGTCATCTCATCTTGAGTTTCCACCGTTCAAAGCCATTCTTTTGTTTTTACGGTTCTAAAAATACATTCGACCGTCCTGCTGACCCTCGACATTCCAAATATTTGCAATGACTGGGAAAGAAATCTTGAACCCAAATGCTAGCCCTTCGAAACAAGCGCCTCAAGGATCCATCTTTGCCAGATTGGGAGACAAGGCGCCTAGTGGCAGCTCGGGCACTCCCTCTCAGAAAGCAAAAAGAGAGGCGGATCTGAGAGATCATATCGAAACTTCAAAAGCACGCAAGGCACAGAAAATCCCCGTCACTCCCCTCACCCCTGAGCAGATTCAAAAGAAAATCCAGCTCCTGAAAGACAGGCAGAATCTAGTAGCGGAAGGGCTTCAGTTAAACCTGGCCCTAGAAGAGCTATTCAATGCCGAGGCGGACACGGGAATCCCTCTTGAAAGATCGAAAACTCATGGTTCCAAAAGCGGAGCCAGCAGGGTGGAGGGAAAGAAGAAAAGAACGATCGTTGTGGAGGACGACGATGAAGAAGGAGAGGAAGGGAGAAAGAGTGAAGAAGGAGAGTCACAACCTAGAAAATCCAAAGGCCACTACAAGGAAAAGCAACTGTTAGAACCGGAGAGCAATTTGCGGGGACGGCGAAAAAGGTGAAAACCGGGGGAGAGACTGACTACAAGGTCCAGGGAATGATCAGGGACCTATGGGAGTCTAAGCAAAGTGTGGCAAAGTGCATTGGACCCATAGATGCTTTTGCCTCCTGGATAGCTGATTCACCAATCCAGCGGGGAAAAGTCCCCACGCTAGACGCTTATGACGGCTCGTCTAACTCAAAAAGCCATGTTGGGCGGTTTGAAGGGCAGATGGCTCTATTCTCAACAGATGAGGCCGTAAAATGCAAAGCTCTAGCATCCACCTTCAAAGGGAAGGCGCTGGGATGGTGTTGGCCCATAAACCCGCTCCATTTGCAGCTATGAGCAACTGCGGATGTCGTTCCTGAATTCGTTCGCCGGCGCTGGGGAGGTCGCAAGACCAAAATCGGACCTATGCGGTGTGAAGCAGTATCCCGGGGAAAGTACGAAAGCGTACATCACTCGGTTTCGAAAAATGACCGAACAAATCGTGGACCTAACGAGGAATGACATCGAGTTGTGCTTCTTGGGAGGATTAACATCCTATACCTTGAGGCAAGAGTTCGTTTATCGAAAGCCCGAGGGAACAGAGGAAATGTACAATCGAGCCATTGCCATGGCCGGAGTAGAGCCCTCATTCATGGATGATGCCCGCAGGAGCATAAGGGATAGGCTCGAGCCCGCTCATGACTCAAGGTACCACGCAGGCTATTCGGGGGGTAGTGGTGGCCGAAATAGAGGCAGACCGAGGGGCACGAGTAATTTCAAAAGAACTGACAGCACATTCACTCCTTTGATAGCCCCAAGGACTGAGATTCTGCGGGCAGAAGCCCTGCCTCCTCCCCCTCCCCTAGAAAGAAAGCCTTATGAGGCGAACAAAAAGAAGTGGTGCGGCTATCATGAAAGCCATGGGCATAACACGGATGAGTGTTTTCAGATGAAAAAGATAATACAACAGAAAGTCGAGGCCGGAGAATTGAAAAAATGGATCGAGGGACCCAGCAGTAAAGGAGAAGCCCCACGGGGACATGTCCAATATGTTAGGGATAACGATGCCGACGGGGAAAAATGCTATGACATCCAGTATATCGGGGAAGAAGCCCCGAGCAACACCCAACTCTCTATTCAGATCAAGAAATTGGAAAAGGTGTTCCTGATACCTGCGTACCCACCCGAGCAAGAGGAAATGATCGGGTTTAAGAGGAGCGAGCTGGCCTCCACCCTCTTCCATTCAACACAGCCATTGACAATCAAGATGGCTATTGGTAGAGCGGATATTGGGAGGGTCCTCATTGATACCGGAGATTCACGGGACATACTTTACTTCCATTGTTTAGAAGAAATGGGATGTCCGAGGCGCACTTAACCCCATATGCGGGCTTGTTGGAAGGGTTCACGAATCATACGGTCTACGCAAAAGGGACCATTGACTTCGAAGTGACCATTGGAGAGAGGCCGTTCGAGAAAACAGCCCGTGTCACGTTCATGGTGATCGATCTGAAATCCCAATACAACGCAATCTTGGGAGTGACCGCTCAGGCTGCCCTTGGAATCGTTGCATCAATCCCTCACCAGAAAATCAAGTTCAGCACCCCCGCAGGGATAGCATGCATCGAAAACAATCCCGAGCTTTTCCTCAAAATAATAGAGAAGAAAAGAAGGGAGAGCGCGATGGGGCCAAGATTGGTGAGCCCGAGGGAGGCAAAAAAGGTCAAAACCAACAGCAACGGGACCGAGGACGCGGCCATGATTGGAACCTTGTCATTGTTGGGTTTCGATCAAACATGCGCAGCGGAATTTAGCATTTAAAATTTTGAAACCCAAAGCCATGGATCCGTTCATATGATTAAATCAAATACAATAACAAGAATAAAGGAATAAACTAACCCTTGATGGCTATCAAATTTTCTCTTGGTCTTTGGTGGAGATTTGAAGACTTGATCACGATCACAAAGCTTGAACACGAACTTTGAAGATGATGATTTTCACCCTCTAGCGGTATCCACACTTCGATCGAATATCAAAGGAGCTTCTTTGATCTTGGTTGCTAGACCAAATTGTGAAACACTTTTTCACAATCAAAAGAACTATATGGAATTTATTTTGTGTATTATTTTGTTCTTCAACCAAGAATGTCTTAAAACAAAATAAACCCTTTCTCAAACTCTTTGAGACTCACAAAATCATTAGCCTAGAGTGCTGGCCGAATTTGGTCTTTTATACACAAGTATGAACTATTCCAAATAGGAAACTTGTGTCAAAATCCGTCCAAAATTCGTTTCCTAAACAAATTAGGAATCTGCCACCCGACAGTACTGTGCGGCCGCCCAAAACCTCTGTGCGGTCGCACAACTATCTGAAACAAAACTGGTACAAAAACTGAGCTAAGTGTACGGCCGCCCAGTCCATACTGTGCGGTCGCCCACTTCCCCAGAATGTCCAGAATTTCCAAAATTCCAATATAGTCCTTTTAAAGATTCGTTCTATTGTGTGTGACCCTCTAGGATTATACTAAGTTGGCAATGGGTTCAAACATGAAACCATAAGATATGATTAGGTTCTAGCAAACCGTCATACCTACCCAAATAGTATAACTAGATACAAGTTCGCATTCCTTTAGAATATGTCATAATCCTTTTGTCCACGATATCATTGAACACAAGTCATGGTCAAAGAGTCAACTTATTTTGTTCAATACTTTCTCGATTCCGAATATGTTGATAATCCAAATGACATTGATCCAATCAATTCATTTGAGTCCGGCCGAACATTTCATCAACATCATTCCTACGAGAGGCCCAAGCTTGACATCTCTCCGAGGAGGGACAAATCCATTTAGCTTATTATTCTTCCCTACGTGAATCCGATTATGCCAATCATACCCTTTATAACTACTCGGTTAAAAGTAGCGCTTGAATATGTCAAACATAATGTTCATCAAGTGGAAGACTATAATAACTTCATGTCTAAGGATTCAAATGACATAACTAATATGAGATATATGTATGACATAGACCATGACATAAATCTCATAGAGCGGGTCATGTCCAGTACCTTGTTCCAAACAAGTACCCATAAATCTAACATGATCATCCCATGATCATTTAGCCTTTATACTAGTGCTTAACAAGTACTAGGGACGGAGATTATTATAAGTAAACATGAACAACAATAATAATCAAAACATCTCTTTATTGATATGAAGTAAATGATAACAATTACAACGTTTATTAAATGTGCCTAGGGCACCACTACCAACAATCTCCCACTTGCCCTAGGCCCAATCTCCCATGTATCTAATACCCATGGACCCAACATGACCATCATGTTTAGCTTGTGGAAGTCCCTTTGTTAGCGGGTCCGCAACATTGTCATCAGTAGGTACTCTACATATATTTACGTCTCCCCTATCAACGATCTTTCGAATGATATGAAAACGCCTAAGTATGTGTTTGGATTTCTGATGTGCTCTTGGTTCCTTTGCTTGAGCAATAGCACCATTATTATCACAATAAAGGTCTATTGGATTAGCAATACTAGGAACCACTTCAAGTTCAGTTATGAACTTCTTAATCCAAACAGCTTCCTTTGCAGCATCCGATGCAGCAATATACTCAGCTTCTGTTGTAGAATCAGCGGTTGTACTTTGCTTGGAACTCTTCCAGCTTACAGCTCCACCATTTAACATAAACACAAAACCCGATTGCGATCGGCTATCATCTTTGTCGTTTGGAAGCTTGCATCCGTGTAAGCATTTACAACGAGATCATCTTCCATTCCTCCATAGACCAAAAACGAGTCTTTAGTTCTTCTTAAGTACTTAAGAATCGCTTTTACAGCTATCCAGTGATTTTCGCCAGGGTCGGATTGGTATCTACTTGTCATGCTCAAAGCATAAGACACATCCGGCCTAGTACAAATCATGGCATACATGATGGACCCAATTGCCGAAGCATATGGAACATCATTCATTTTCTCACGCTCATCTTTTGTCTTAGGACATTGAGTCTTGCTTAGAGAAACTCTATGTAACACGGGCAAGGTGCCTCTCTTAGAATTTTCCATACGGAATCTTCTAATGACCTTGTCAATGTATGTACTTTGGCTTAAACCAAGTAGCCTCCTTGATCTATCTCTATAGATCTTAATGCCAAGTATATATGCGGCTTCACCCATATCTTTCATTGCGAAGCACTTTCCTAACCAAGTCTTCACAGACTGAAGTGTAGGAATGTCATTTCCAATGAGCAATATGTCATCCACGTATAAAATAAGGAATAGCACTATGCTCCCACTAATCTTCTTGTATACACAAGGCTTATCTTCGTTCTTGATGAAACCAAACTCTTTGACCGATTCATCAAAACGGAGATTCCAACTCCTTGAAGCTTGCTTCAATCCATAGATGGATCTTTGCAATTTGCATACCTTAGAATCTTGTTCAAAACATTCTGGTTGTGTCATATACACATCCTCTTGGAGTTTTCCATTCAAGAAAGCGGTTTTGACGTCCATCTGCCATATTTCATAGTCATGATATGCGGATATGGCAAGCAAAATTCTTATAGACTTGATCATTGCTACGGGTGAAAAGGTCTCATCATAGTCAATACCATGAACTTGCCTATAACCCTTCGCTACAAGCCTAGCTTTGTAAGTATGCACCTTCCCATCCATGTCAGTCTTCTTCTTGAAGACCCATTTGCATCCTATGGTTTTTACACCTTCGGGCGCATCAATCAAATTCCAAACTTGATTGTCTTGCATGGATTGCAATTCGGATTCCATGGCTCCAAGCCACTTGTCCGAATCAGGAGAAGACATCGCCTCTTGGTAGGTTGACGGTTCATCATTCTCAATGATTTCTACCTCATTACTATCCGTTACGAGAAATCCATATCTCTCGGGCTCGGATCGTAACCTACTAGATCTGCGAGATGCTTGTGTATTTTGAACAGGTTCCACAACTCCTTGTGGTTCTTGTTCTTGTTCCACTATTGGTTCAATGTTATTTTCTGGGTCTCGAATTTCTTCAAGATTTATTTTACTCCCACTGATTTCTTTGGAGAGAAACTCTTTCTCTAGAAAGACACCAGTTCGGGCAACAAACACTTTGTTGTCCTCTCGGTTGTAAAAGTAATATACTTTAGTTTCCTTAGGATATCCCACGAAAATATATTTATCAGATTTGTGTGCAAGTTTGTCTGAGATAAGTGTTTTGACAAAAACTTCACAACCCCAAATCTTCATGAAAGATAGACAAGGCTTCTTTCCGCTCCACATCTCATATGGAGTCTTTTGAACCGATTTAGTTGGAACACGATTTAGTGTGAAAGCAGCGGTTTCTAGAGCGTAACCCCAAAAGGATATTGGAAGATCAACTTGACTCATCATTGATCGAACCATGTCTAACAAAGTCCGATTCCTCCTCTCGGACACACCATTCCATTGTGGTGTTCCGGGTGGAGTCAATTGTGAAACTATTCCACAATTCTTTAGATGATCATCAAATTCTAGACTCAAGTATTCTCCACCTCGATCTGGTCGAAGTGCCTTTATACTTTTGCCAAGTTGTTTTTCTACTTCATTTTGAAATATTCTAAATATCTCGAATGCTTCACTTTTATGTTTCATTAGGTAAACATACCTAAATCTACTATAATCATCAGTGAATGTTATGAAGTATTGAAATCCTCCCCTAGCATTGCTACTTAATGGTCCGCATACATCGGAATGTATCAACCCCAATAAGTCGCTTGCCCTTTCACCCAACTTGGTAAAACCTGTCTTAGTCATTTTTCCAAGAAGACACGACTCACAAGTATCATATTACTCTAAGTCACATGAACACAAAAGTCCGTCCCCATGGAGTTTTGAGATACGCTTCTCATTAATATGACCAAGACGGCAATGCCACAAATAAGTATGATTTACATCATTAGGTTTAGATTTCTTATTTACATGATAGACATTATTTTCATTCTTGACATCCAAGATATAAAGGCCATTAAATGAATTAGCAATACCATAAGCACATCATTTAAATAAATAGAAAATTTCTTATTCTCAATAAGAAACTTAAAACCTTCATTATCCAAACAAGAAATTGAAATAATATTTCTGCTTAAATCAGGAACATAATAACAATTGTTCAAAACAAGAATTAATCTGGAAGGTAAAGTGACTTCATAAGTCCCTACGGCTAATGCAGCAACTCTTACTCCATTCCCCACACGTAGATCTACTTCACCTTCTTTAAGCAGTCTCCTATTCTTTAGTCCCTGCACATTTAGACAAATGTGAGAACCACATCCGGTATCCAATACCCAAGAATCAGTGGTAGAAAGGAAAATATCTATCATATAGATACCTGAAGTCGACGCAGCCTTGCTGCTCTTCTTCTTCTTTTGCTCTTCCAAGAAAGCCTTGCAATTACGTTTCCAATGACCAATTTCTTGACAATGGAAACAGATTGCATCCTTTTGTGAATCAGGTTTTGCCTCAGAAGCCTTGGCAACCTTTGCCTTGCTTATTTTGGGTTTGATAACTTTCTTGCCCTTTCCTTTGGCACTAGCCTTCTTCCCATCATGAACCAAGAGCACGGGAGAACCTTTCTCCACAATTTTCATCTCTGCAGTTTTGAGCATCCCATGCAACTCAGAGAGATTCTTATCCATTCCATGCATGTTATAATTCATTACAAACTGATTATAACTTTTAGGAAATGAATTAAGAATGAGATCCGTGGCTAGCTCCAATGGGATTGGATAGCCAAGTTTCTCAAGGTGCTCTACATAACCTTTCATTTTAAGAAAGTGAGGACTCACTTGTTGCCCTTCATTCATTTTACAAGTAGTGAATGCAACAATGTCTTGTACCTCTCTTGCCTAGCTTGCTCTTGAAACATAGTTCTCAACTCCACGCCTATCTCATAGGCTTCCAAATGTTCCAAACTTTGTTGGAGTTTTGAGCACATAGCAGCAAGCATGAGACAACTTACATCTCTAGAATCATTACGATGTTTCTTGTAATTGTCTCTTTCTGCCCTAGGGGCAGTAGGCGGTGGTTCAGCAGGGAGAGGCCCATCGAGAATGTACAACTTATCTTCTTGCCTAAGAACGATTCTTATGCTACGGATCCAATCCATAAAGTTAGTACCATTCTCTTCGAGCTTATCCTTTTCAAGGATCGATCGCAACGACATTGATTGAGTGTTATTAGTCATTATCTACAAATATGCAAAATTTCCAAAATTTAATAAGTACCGATTTTCATTAGATAAATAATTAATGTATTTTAAAACAAAATACTCCCACCAAATTATACAACCTTCTTTATACATCCAATGTATAGTATAATTTAAATGGGTTGAGATCCCGCTTTAATCTAATTTTGAGTACGCTTTGGCGCACCGCTCAAAATTAAATCAATTAGGTAGACAACTCTTGTCAATCATATCTCATATGACTCTCAGTTCTTTTCATGAGATTCTTTAAGAATCCAATTTCAAAAAGCATGTTAAATCTCATTTTTGCCTTAAGCCCAAAACTGTTTTGACGCTTAATTAAGTCCAACCATTTTAAACGCATAGGAAACTCTTATTCACTCATCTTGCTCAAACATGAATAAAATCAATGCACCTCGCTTTGGCGAGCCCACATAAAATTACTCATGTATAAATAAGTGTTTTAATCATGGCATGGCAAAAGGACTTAAAACTTTCTTTGAAGGTTCATCACATATAGCATATAACACATTTATGAGCACATAATATAAACATGTTACACATCAAGTTTAGCCACTAAATTAATCTCCATTAATTTAAGCATGGTATTTATGTGTCATTAGTTTCTCTATAATTATGAGGATGAGACTATTTCAACTTCGGTTATTATTTCCAAATCAAGACAACAAGAAGTGCGGTCGAACTAAGCCATTAGGCAACCACAATCCCGCACTAATTCAAGAAACCAAAAAAGTAGTCCATGTGGCCGAAACTAAGCAATAGATGGTCTCGATGAACGTAGGCCAATTGCATTCACAATTCCACATGGATCTCCAAACTTTGAATCAAGAACTTTGTTTCTCAATTTTAGCAATTATGAACTCTTCATAATTCTAACTTCGTTTTATCTTTGAAACTTTGATTGCGATTAATTTTGGGAAACACAATCTCGATGAACGCAGATTAGCCATCCAAAACTTGAACCAATCTAGGAATCACAAGACTAAAACAAATAGGAAAATCAAACCTCAAAATCCACACACAAACCAACTACCCAAAACCCATTCCAGATCATCAAGTCTGGACTGGTTCTGTTACTGGTTTTGTTGAATTTTTCGAAAAATTCCAGATTCTGTTTTTCAACCAAAATCAGACCTTCTGATCCCCTTGTGCGGTCGCCCAAAACTGAGCGGCCGCCCAAGGCGTTTTGTGCGGTCGCCCAGTGCCATCAGAATGTGCAGAATTTTCAAAGTTCGAAAATTTTGTCTCAAAATCGTTTTTCCCCGATTATTAAAACTTTGATCCAATCAAAAATTAATAATCAACAATTCTGAATCCACCATAATTTATTTATTGCGATTGAATCGTGCGATTAAAGTTGCAAAACAATAAACCACATAAAATCACATAACACATAAACATCACATATTCCAATATTCATATCATGCAATAAACAATTTATATACACATAACATGATCCAAGTATTGAATTAATCAACATGAACGGGGCTCTGATACCACTGTTGGGTTTCGATCAAACATGCGCAGCGGAATTTAGCATTTAAAATTTTGAAACCCAAAGCCATGGATCCGTTCATATGATTAAATCAAATACAATAACAAGAATAAAGGAATAAACTAACCCTTGATAGCTATCAAATTTTCTCTTGGTCTTTGGTGGAGATTTGAAGACTTGATCACGATCACAAAGCTTGAACACGAACTTTGAAGATGATGATTTTCACCCTCTAGCGGTATCCACACTTCGAACGAATATCAAAGGAGCTTCTTTGATCTTGGTTGCTAGACCAAATTGTGAAACACTTTTTCACAATCAAAAGAACAATGTGGAATTTATTTTGTGTATTATTTTGTTCTTCAACCAAGAATGTCTTAAAACAAAATAAACCCTTTCTCAAACTCTTTGAGACTCACAAAATCATTAGCCTAGAGTGCTGGCCGAATTTGGTCTTTTATACACAAGTATGACCTAGTCCAAATAGGAAACTTGTGTCAAAATCCGTCCAAAATTCGTTTCCTAATCAAATTAGGAATCTGCCACCCGACAGTACTGTGCGGCCGCCCAAAAACTTCTGTGCGGTCGCACAACTATCTGAAACAAAACTGGTACAAAAACTGAGCTAAGTGTGCGGCCGCCCAGTCCATACTGTGCGGTCGCCCACTTCCCCAGAATGTCCAGAATTTTCAAAATTCCAATATAGTCCTTTTAAAGATTCGTTCTATTGTGTGTGACCCTCTAGGATTATACTAAGTTGGCAATGGGTTCAAACATAAACCATAAGATATGATTAGGTTCTAGCAAACCGTCATACCTACCCAAATAGTATAACTAGATACAAGTTCGCATTCCTTTAGAATATGTCATAATCCTTTTGTCCACGATATCATTGAACACAAGTCATGGTCAAAGAGTCAACTTGTTTTGTTCAATACTTTCTCGATTCCAAATATGTTGATAATCCAAATGACATTGATCCAATCAATTCATTTGAGTCCGGCCGAACATTTCATCAACATCATTCCTACGAGAGGCCCAAGCTTGACATCTCTCCGAGGAGGGACAAATCCATTTAGCTTATTATTCTTCCCTACGTGAATCCGATTATGCCAATCATACCCTTTATAACTACTCGGTTAAAAGTAGCGCTTGAATATGTCAAACATAATGTTCATCAAGTGGAAGACTATAATAACTTCATGTCTAAGGATTCAAATGACATAACTAATATGAGATATATGTATGACATAGACCATGACATAAATCTCATAGAGCGGGTCATGTCCAGTACCTTATTCCAAACAAGTACCCATAAATCTAACATGATCATCCCATGATCATTTAGCCTTTATACTAGTGCTTAACAAGTACTAGGGACGGAGATTATTATAAGTAAACATGAACAACAATAATAATCAAAACATCTCTTTATTGATATGAAGTAAATGATAACAATTACAACGTTTATTAAACGTGCCTAGGGCACCACTACCAACAGTCATTCCACTCAACACGGGCAGAATTTAAGCGGAGTAGGAGAGCCCGTCGTATTGCCGCAGAGACCGAGCACATAGACATCGTGATTGATTCGCTGCACGACAGAGAAATAAGGGACATCCGCCCCAACGATGCTCTGGAGGATGTAGTCATAAATCCCGCTTACCCCGAACAAACGGTCAAGGTCGGGCTGGAAATCCCCGCGGAAGAAAGGAAGATTCTGATAGAACTGCTGCGAAAAAGCTTGGATGTATTTGCCTGGACCGTCGAAGATATGAAGGGGATAAGTAGAGAGGTCATCGAGCATGAGCTGAATATCGATCCCACATTTATCCGGGTCCTCCAGAAAGAAAGATACTTTTCACCGGAGAAGAAAGCGGCGATCAAAATCGAGGTAGATAAGCTGCTGAAAGCAGGAATCATAAGCCCGATCAAATATCCGAGGTGGTTAGCCAACGTCGTCATGGTAACCAAAGCAAATGGAAAGTGGAGGATGTGCGTGGATTTCACCGATTTGAACAAGGCCTGCCCTAAGGATTGTTACCCTCTTCCCCGGATCGGGCTACCATCAAATCAAAATGAAGGAGGATGACGTCCCGTCATGCGCTTTCTATGCCGCGGGCAAAACCTACACGTTTAACAACATGCCGTTTGGCCTCAAGAATGTGGGCGGTACGTATCAAAGAATGGTAGGAATCGTCTTTGATGATCAATTAGGCCGGAACCTGGAGGCTTACATCGACGATATGGTTATCAAGACCAAGGAGACATCTCACGACATTGATGTGGCAGAAACCTTGTTGGTCCCAAAGACACAACAAGGGTATGAAAGGAGGCTAGAGGGGGGGGTGAATAGCCTACTTAAAATTTCAACCCTTTTTCAAAATTCAACCAAGTGCTTACAATCTTGAGTTTGCGGTCAAGTAATAAACCGTGCGGTCAAGATGTAATATGCACAGCGGAAGTTTTCGATAGAAATAAGGTAAGGTTGTTTTTGATGAAAATCTCTAAGTGGATTCTTTCTCACGGTCAGGTAGTTCCGGTCAAGAAAGATGCGGTCAAGGATGTGCGGTCAGAGATTTGCGGTCAGATGGTTGAGAGATTGAAAGTTGTTGTCTTAGAAGTTTTTGGCAAAAGATAAGTTAGTCAGATTTTAACTTGGGCAATGTGGAGAACAAACAAACACAATTCACAATATGTTCTTAAATCTGAAAGATCAAACACTAAAAAACAAACAAGATTAATATGAACAAGTGAAGAACGAGATGAACAATACTTGAAGGTAAATTTGCAGAAAGTAAAATGACACAAGTATTTGGAAAGGTTCGATCTGTTAAAAGATCTACGTCCTTTACCAAGATGGTCAGTCTTGGATTTTGAATGGAGGTATATATTGATTCTTGAGTGTTCAGATTACAGAGATGAAGCTTTGAATCAACACCTACTTTCTATGAAGAATAAATCCTAGACTTAGACCAGTGTATCCCTTTTGATGCAATCTATGTGATTGATCAATTGGGGTGAGTGTGTGTGTAAGAATCAGAAGCTCTTTAAAATCTAAGTGATTGTAGAGCCTAATGAATCTTAAGTGTTACAAGGCTTGAGATGACTTGAATGTTGCTGGAGATCTTTGAAGGTTTGAAGGTGAGTTCTTTGAAGATTCAAAGGATTCTGGAAATCTTGAGTATGATCTTCAATCACCAAGTATTTCAACAGCAATTTCTCTCTTGGAATCTCAGCAAAGTTCAATGAAGAACTTAAGGGCTATTTATAGCCTTGAATGAGAAAATAGCTGTTGGATTTACTTGGGCTCCAAGTTGAAGGACAATGAGCTGTTGAATTCTGATTGGAGCTCAATCTGAGTTTGTCATTTTTGCAGATAAGAGGTGGTCCCACTTAGATGAATTTCAAATTTGAATTACTTGGGATCCAAGTTCTGCAACGTTCTAAACTAACCATAGTTTGACCATGGTTAAGTTTGAACAAACTTGGGTTCTTGGACAACTTCATCATTTGCGGTCAAGGCCTCACGGTCGAGTGGCTTGCGGTCGAGGGGTCAAATGTGACCTGTCAAGATATGCCACAAAGCTCACGGTCACTGACTTCCGGTCAAGTGATTCACGGTCAAGTGGTCTTCCACGGTCAGGTGGTCTACCACGGTCAAGTGAATTCACGGTCAAGGTCTTGACCACTAAATTTCCAGACTTAGAAAATTTTCAGCCTATCAATCTAAAGCCTATACTATCAAAGTGGACTATTCTAAAAATGAAGTTTAACACTTCTTACAATATATGCTAAAGTCCACAAAAAGATAAAATTAGGTTATGGGATCAATCAAATCTAGGTAATAGGAGTGGTTTATAATAAACATACCCAACAAACCTTCACCAACCTCCGGGAAAATAACATGAAGCTTAATCCCTCCAAGTGCGCTTTCGGGGTAAAGGCAGGAAAATTCTTGGGTTTCATGGTGAACCAAAGAGGGATCGAAGCAAACCCCGAGAAAATCATGGCATTGATAAACATGCAGCCTCCCAGATGCGTTAAGGAGGTGCAGAAGCTTAATGGCCGAATTACGGCTTTGGGGAGATTCATTGCCAAGTCAGCCGAAAAGTGCTTGCCCTTCTTCAAAACTTTGAGAGGAGGAGAGAAGGGTTTTGAGTGGAACGAGGACTGCCAGAATGCTTTTGAGCAAATAAAAGCTTACCTGGGAAAGCCGCCGCTGTTGAGCAGCCCAGTATTTGGGGAGGAACTCTATGTTTTCTTGGCCGCAACAGATCACGCAGTGGCCGCGGTTTTGGTAAGGGAAGAGGGCAACCTACAGAAACCCGTGTATTATGTCTCCAAGGCACTATCTGCTGTGGAAGGCCGATATCTAAACATTGAAAAGCTAGCCTTCGCCTTGCTCGTGGCCGCTCGGAAGCTGCGGGCATACTTCATCGCCCACCCAATCACGGTTTATTCAGACACCCCGCTGAAGAAGATACTCCATAAGCCCGAATCCTCGGGGAGAATGCTATCGTGGTCTATAGAGCTGACTGAATTCCAGATTACCTACTCCCCGCGGAAGACCATCAAGGCACAGGCACTGGCGGACTTTGTGGCAGAAACCACATTTGAAACAAAGGAGAGTGAACCGGACAAAACCCAACCCGCAAAGACAAAGAAAAAGAGAGGCAAGAAGGCAATAGTTGCTGGGGAGAGACCGGAAAATTGCTGGTCGTTAAGTGTGGATGGATCCGCGGGAAAGACTGTCAGCGGCGCCGGAATACTCTTGACCGCCCCGGAGGGTCAAAGATTCAAGCGAGCCTTGAGATTTAAGTTTGCGGTCTCAAACAATCAGGCCGAGTACGAGGCATTGATAGCGGGCTTGGAATTAGCCCGGGACATGAAAGTATCGAAGCTGGTCGTGAAAAGCGACTCACAACTAGTGATAAACCAGGTGAAAGGGGAATACGAAACAAATCACCCGGTGTTGGTCAAATACAAGGAGCTCGCGACAAACTTGTTAAAGGAATTCGAGTACCATGAGCTGAACCAAGTTAACCGGGCTGAGAATTCCGAGGCGGACTTGCTTTCCAGGATCACAAACGAAGACATTGCCAAGCTTAGTGTGGACTGCTGGATAGAGTTCACGGAGCACCCAGCCATTGACAGGATAGAGATCCACCAAATTGGAGAGTCGGAAAAAGATTGGGTTGACGAGATCAGGGAGTATATCGAGCAGCAAACCCTCCCCAACGACCCTGACCGGGCAAGAGTCTTGATGAAACAGGCCGCTAGATACACGATCATTGATGGCGTGCTTTATCGGAGATCCTTCACCAAACCGCTGCTGAGATGTGTCAAGTCCGAAACAGTCACCAACTTGTTATACGAAGTTCACGAAGGCGTGTGTGGAGGGCATCCCGGAGCCCGGACACTATCCGATAAAATCAGATTCCTCGGGTATTATTGGCCAACAATGAAAAGAGATGCAGAAGACTATGTCCGCAAATGTGATCAGTGCCAGAGGTTCGCCAACATACCAAGGCAGCCGTCCACGGAGCAGAGTTTGGTAGTCCCAACTTGGCCATTTGATATGTGGGGGATTGATTTGATTGGGCCTTATCCCAAAGCGCCCGGGGGAGCGCAAATGGTAGTGGTTGCAGTGGATTACTTCACAAAATGGGTTGAGGCAAAAGCACTGACTAGTACTACGGAAGCAAGTATTATCAAGTTCGTCCACGATCACATATTCTGTCGGTTTGGTCTACCGCGGGCTATTGTCTCAGATCACGGACCCCAATTTCAAAGCAAGTTTACGGCGGAATGCAAGAGACTCAACGTAGAACATCGACAATCCTCAGTCGCAAGACCGCAGGGAAATGGACAGGCCGAGGCCGCGAATAAGTTGCTCATGACCGCTTTGCACAAAAGTTTGAAGGGAAGGAATGGTCGCTGGATGGAAGAGCTCAGTACTGCTCTATGGGTTGTCCGAACCACGACAAGGAACTCAACGGGAGAAACCCCTTTTTCCCTGACATATGGATCAGAGGCGGTCGCACCTGTGGAAGTAGCCTTGCCCACATATAGGGTCGCCCAATTTAATGAAACAGAGAATGAGGGAGCCCGCAGAAAAGACTTAAACTCTACCGAAGAAAAACGGTTGGAAGCACGGGCAAAGATGGTCAATTACAAGCAGAAGGCCAAAGTTCATCATGACAAAAGGGTGAACAAGAGATCGTTTGCCGTGGGAGACTGGGTTCTGAGGAAAGTTCAAGTCACAGGGAGGCAGCCCGGATACAACAAGCTTTCGCCCAACTGGGAAGGCCCTTATCAGATTGCCCGCGTGATCAAAGAGGGAACCTACAGGCTTGTAACGGCAGAAGGAAAAGACATGAAAAACGCCTGGCATAGTGATCATCTGAAGAAATATTACCCTTAGAAGACAGAATTGTAGACCTTGAAATCTTTTTGCAATCAATAGCAGTTAGAAATTGTGGAATTACTCATGTATTGTAACGAAATCGCAATATAATCTGTTCAAGTAAGTAAATGTTGGGTTTTGATGTAACATGCGCAGCGGAATTTAGCATTTAAAATTTTGAAACCCAAAGCCATGGATCCGTTCATATGATTAAATCAAATACAACATAAGTATAAAGGAATAAACTAACCCTTGATGGCTATCAAATTCTCTTGGTCTTTGGTGGATGTTTGAAGACTTGATCACGATCACAAAGCTTGAACACGAACTTTGAAGATGATGATTTTCACCCTCTAGCGGTATCCACACTTCGAACGAATATCAAAGGAGCTTCTTTGATCTTGGTTGCTAGACCAAATTGTGAAACACTTTTTCACAATCAAAAGAACTATATGGAATTTATTTTGTGTATTATTTTGTTCTTCAACCAAGAATGTCTTAGAACAAAATAAACCCTCTCTCAAACTCTTTGAGACTCACAAAATCATTGGCCTTGAGTGCTGGCCGAATTTGGTCTTTTATACACAAGTATGACCTATTCCAAATAGGAAACTTGTGTCAAAATCCTTCCAAAATTCGTTTCCAAATCAAATTAGGAATCTGCCACCCGACAGCACTGTGCGGCCGCCCAAAACCATCTGTGCGGTCGCACAACTATCTGAAGCAAAACTGGTACAAAAATGTCCTAAGTGTGCGGCCGCCCAGTCAATACTGTGCGGTCGCCCACTCTTCAGAATGTCCAGAATTTCCAAAATTCCAATATAGTCCCTTTTAAAGATTCGTTCTATTGTGTGTGACCCTCTAGGATTATACTAAGTTGGCAATGAGCTCAAACATGATCCCATAAGATATGATTAGGTTCTAGCAAACCGTCATACCTACCCAAATAGTATAACTAGATACAAGTTCGCATTCCTTTAGAATATGTCACAATCCCTTTGTCCACGATGTCATTGAACACAAGTCATGGTCAAACAGTCAACTTGTTTTGTTCAATACTTTCTCGATTCCGAATATGTTGATAATCCAAATGACATTGATCCAATCAATTCATCAGAGTCCGGCCGAACATTTCATCAACACCATTCCTACGAGTGACCCAAGCTTGACATCTCTCCGAGGAGGGACAAATCCATTTAGCTTATTATTCTTCCCAACGGGATTCCGATTATGCCAATCATACCCTTTATAACTACTCGGTTAAAAGTAGCGTTTGAATATGTCAAACATAATGTTCATCAAGTGGAAGACTATAATAACTTCATGTCTAAGGATTCAAATGACATAACTAATATGAGATATATGTACGACATAGACCATGACATAAATCTCATAGAGCGGGTCATGTCCAGTACCTTGTTCCAAACAAGTACCCATAAATCTAACATGATCATCCCATGACCATTTAGCCTTTATACTAGTGCTTAACAAGTACTAGGGACGGGTATTATTATAAGTAAACATGAACAACAATAATAATCAAAACATCTCTTTATTGATATGAAATAAATGATAACAATTACAACGTTTATTAAACGTGCCTAAGGCACCACTACCAACAATCTCCCACTTGCCCTAGGCCCAATCTCCCATGTATCTAATACCCATGGACCTAACATGACCATCATGTTTAGCTTGTGGAAGTCCCTTTGTTAGCGGGTCCGCAACATTGTCATCAGTAGGTACTCTGCATATAT
This sequence comes from Campanula takesimana, assembly GCA_026119855.1. NCBI lineage: Eukaryota > Viridiplantae > Streptophyta > Magnoliopsida > Asterales > Campanulaceae > Campanula > Campanula takesimana. The sequence goes on from JAOWBW010000881.1 coordinate 67,485, forward strand.
TTACGTCTCCCCTATCAACGATCTCTCGAATGATATGAAAACGCCTAAGTATGTGTTTGGATTTCTGATGTGCTCTTGGTTCCTTTGCTTGAGCAATAGCACCATTATTATCGCAATAAAGGTCTATTGGATTAGCAATACTAGGAACCACTTCAAGTTCAGTTATGAACTTCTTAATCCAAACAGCTTCTTTTGCAGCATCCGATGCAGGAATATACTCAGCTTCTGTTGTAGAATCAGCGGTTGTACTTTGCTTGGAACTCTTCCAGCTTACAGCTCCACCATTTAACATAAACACAAAACCCGATTGCGATCGGCTATCATCTTTGTCGGTTTGGAAGCTTGCATCCGTGTAAGCATTTACAACGAGATCATCTTCCATTCCTCCATAGACCAAAAACGAGTCTTTAGTTCTTCTCAAGTACTTAAGAATCGCTTTTACAGCTATCCAGTGATTCTCGCCAGGGTCGGATTGGTATCTACTTGTCATGCTCAAAGCATAAGACACATCCGGCCTAGTACAAATCATGGCATACATGATGGACCCAATTGCCGAAGCATATGGAACATCATTCATTTTCTCACGCTCATCTTTTGTCTTAGGACATTGAGTCTTGCTTAGAGAAACTCCATGTAACACGGGCAAGGTGCCTCTCTTAGAATTTTCCATACGGAATCTTCTAATGACCTTGTCAATGTATATACTTTGGCTTAAACCAAGTAGCCTCCTTGATCTATCTCTATAGATCTTAATGCCAAGTATATATGCGGCTTCACCCATATCTTTCATTGCGAAGCACTTTCCTAACCAAGTCTTCACAGACTGAAGTGTAGGAATGTCGTTTCCAATGAGCAATATGTCATCCACGTATAAAATAAGGAATAGCACTATGCTCCCACTAATCTTCTTGTATACACAAGGCTCATCTTCGTTTTTGATGAAACCAAACTCTTTGACCGATTCATCAAAACGGAGATTCCAACTCCTAGAAGCTTGCTTCAATCCATAGATGGATCTCTGCAATTTGCATACCTTAGAATTTTGTTCAAAACCTTCTGGTTGTGTCATATACACATCCTCTTGGAGTTTTCCATTCAGGAAAGCGGTTTTGACGTCCATCTGCCATATTTCATAGTCATGATATGCGGCAATGGCAAGCAAAATTCTTATAGACTTGATCATTGCTACGGGTGAAAAGGTCTCATCATAGTCAATACCATGAACTTGCCTATAACCCTTCGCTACAAGCCTAGCTTTGTAAGTATGCACCTTCCCATCCATGTCAGTCTTCTTCTTGAAGACCCATTTGCATCCTATGGTTTTTACACCTTCGGGTGCATCAATCAAATTCCAAACTTGATTGTCTTGCATGGATTGCAATTCGGATTCCATGGCTCCAAGCCACTTGTCCGAATCAGGAGAAGATATCGCCTCTTGGTAGGTTGACGGTTCATCATTCTCAATGATTTCTACCTCATTACTATCCGTTACGAGAAATCCATATCTCTCGGGCTCGGATCGTAACCTACTAGATCTGCGAGTTGCTTGTGTACTTTGAACAGGTTCCACAACTCCTTGTGGTTCTTGTTCTTGTTCCACTATTGGTTCAATGTTATTTTCTGGGTCTCGAATTTCTTCAAGGTTTATTTTACTCCCACTGATTTCTTTGGAGAGAAACTGTTCCTCTAGAAAGACACCAGTTCGGGCAACAAACACTTTGTTGTCCTTTCGGTTGTAAAAGTAATATCCTTTAGTTTCCTTAGGATATCCCACGAAAATACATTTATCAGATTTGTGTGCTAGTTTTTCAGAGATAAGTCTCTTGACATAAACTTCGCAACCCCAAATCCTCATGAAAGATAAACTAGGTTTCTTTCCACTCCACATCTCATATGGAGTCTTTGGAACCGATTTAGTTGGAACTTGATTTAGTGTGAAAGCAGCGGTTTCTAGGGCGTAACCCCAAAAGGATATTGGAAGATCAACTTGACTCATCATTGATCGAACCATGTCTAACAAAGTCCGATTTCTCCTCTCAGACACACCATTCCATTGTGGTGTTCCGGGCGGAGTTAATTGTGAAACTATTCCACAATTCTTTAGATGATTGTCAAATTCTTGACTTAAGTATTCACCACCTCGATCTGATCGAAGTGCCTTTATACTTTTGCCAAGTTGTTTTTCTACTTCTTTTTGAAATATTCTAAATATCTCAAATGCTTCACTTTTATGTTTCATTAGGTAAACATACCCAAATCTACTATAATCATCAGTGAAGGTTATGAAGTATTGAAATCCTCCCCTAGCATTGCTACTTAATGGTCCGCATACATCGGAATGTATCAACCCCAATAAGTCGCTTGCCCTTTCACCTAGCTTGGTAAAAGGTGTCTTAGTCATTTTTCCAAGAAGACACGACTCACAAGTATCATATGACTCGAGGTCACATGAACCTAAAAGTCCGTCCCCATGGAGTTTTGAGATACGCTTCTCATTAATATGACCAAGACGGCAATGCCACAAATAAGTTTGATTTACATCATTAGGTTTAGATTTCTTATTTACATGATAGACATTATTCTCATTCTTGACATCCAAGATATAAAGGCCATTAAATGAATTAGCAATACCATAAAGCACATCATTTAAATAAATAGAAAATTTTTTATTCTCAATAAGAAACTTAAAACCTTCATTATCCAAACAAGAAATTGAAATAATATTTCTGCTTAAATCCGGAACATAATAACAATTGTTCAAAACAAGAATTAATCCGGAAGGTAAAGTGACTTAATAAGTCCCTACGGCTAATGCAGCAACTCTTGCTCCATTCCCCACGCGTAGATCTACTTCACCTTCTTTAAGCAGTCTCCTATTCTTTAGTCCCTGCACATTTAGACAAATGTGAGAACCACATCCGGTATCCAATACCCAAGAATCAGTGGTAGAAAGGAGAATATCTATCATATAGATACCTGAAGTCGACGCAGCCTTGCTGCTCTTCTTCTTCTTTTGCTCTTCCAAGAAAGCCTTGCAATTACGTTTCCAATGACCAATTTCTTGACAATGGAAACAGATTGCATCCTTTTGTGAATCAGGTTTTGCCTCAGAAGCCTTGGCAACCTTTGCCTTGCTTATTTTGGGTTTGACAACTTTTGCCTTACCCTTTCCTTTGGCACCAGCCTTCTTCCCATCATGAACCAAGAGCACGGGAGAACCTTTCTCCACAATTTTCATCTCTGCAGTTTTGAGCATCCCATGCAACTCAGAGAGATTCTTATCTATTCCATGCATGTTATAATTCATCACAAACTGATTATAACTTTTAGGCAATGAATTAAGAATGAGATCCGTGGCTAGCTCCAATGGGATTGGATAGCCAAGTTTCTCAAGGTGCTCTACATAACCTTTCATTTTAAGAAAGTGAGGACTCACTTGTTGCCCTTCATTCATTTTACTAGTAGTGAATGCAACAATGGTCTTGTACCTCTCTTGCCTAGCTTGCTCTTGAAACATGGTTCTCAACTCCACGCCTATCTCATAGGCTTCCAAATGTTCCAAACTTTGTTGGAGTTTTGAACACATAGCAGCAAGCATGAGACAACTTACATCTCTAGAATCATTACGATGTTTCTTGTAATTGTCTCTTTCTACCCTAGGGGCAGTAGGCGGTGGTTCAGCAGGGAGAGGCCCATCGAGAATGTACAACTTATCTTCTTGCCTAAGAACAATTCTTATGCTACGGATCCAATCCATAAAGTTGGTACCATTCTCTTCGAGCTTATCCTTCTCAAGGATCGATCGCAACGACATTGATTGAGTGTTATTAGTCATTATCTACAAATATGCAAAATTTCCAAAATTTAATAAGTACCGATCTTCATTAAAGAGATAAATAATGTATTTTTCAAACAAAATACTCCCACTAAATTATATAACCCTCATATACATCCAATGTATAATATAATTTAAATGGGTTAAGATCCAACTTTAATTTAATTTCAAGTCCGCTAAGGCGGATTACACAAAATCAAATTAATTAGGTAGACAACTCTTGTCAATCATATCTCATATGACTCTTAGTTCCTTTTATGAGATTCTTTAAGAAATCCAATTTCAAAAAGCATGTTAAACCTCATCTTTGCCTAGGCCCAAAACTGTTTTGACGCCCAATTAAGTCTAACCATTTTAAACGCATAGTTAATGTGTCCCGCTAGGGCGTGCCCACATTATCTATCTTGCTCATACATAAATAAATTTAATGCACCTCGCTAGGGCGAATCTACATTAAAATCACTCATGAACTAACAAGTGTTTTAATCATGGCATGGCAATAAAAGACTTAAAACTTTCTTTGAAGGTTCATTACATATAGCATATAACACATTTATGAGCACATAATATAAACATGTTACACATCAAGTTTAGCCACTAAATTAATCTCATTAATTTAAGCATGATATTTATGTGTCATTAGTTTCTCTATAATTATGAGGATGAGACTATTTCAACTTCGGTTATTATTTCCGAATCAAGACAACAAGAAGTGCGGTCGAACTAAGCCATTAGGCAACCACAATCCCGCACTAATTCAAGAAACCAAAAAAGTAGTCCATGTGGCCGAAACTAAGCAATAGATGGTCTCGATGAACGTAGGCCAATTGCATTCACAATTCCACATGGATCTCCAATCATTGAATCAAGAACTTTGTTTCTCAATTTTAGCAATTATGAACTCTTCATAATTCTAACTTCGTTTTATCTTTGAAACTTTTGATTGCGATCAATTTTGGGAAACACAATCTCGATGAACGCAGATTAGCCATCCAAAACGTGAACCAATCTAGGAATCACAAGACTAAAACAAATAGGAAAATCAAACCTCAAAATCCACACATAAACCAACTACCCAAAACCCATTCCAGATCAGCAAGTCTGGACTGGTTCTGTTACTGGTTCTGTTGAATCTTTCGAAAAATTCCAGATTCTGGTTTTCAACCAAAATCAGACCTTCTGATCACCTTGTGCGGCCGCCCAAAATATACTTGTGCGGTCGCCCAAAACTGTGCGGCCGCCCAAGGAGTTTTGTGCGGTCGCCCAGTGCCATCAGAATGTGCAGAATTTTTAAGTTCGAAAATTTTGTCTCAAAATTGTTTTTCCCCGATTATTAAAACTTTGATCCAATCAAAAATTAATAATCAACAATTCTGAATCCACCATAATTTATTTATTGCGATTGAATCGTGCGATTAAAGTTGCAAAACAATAAACCACATAAAATCACATAACACATAAACAACATATATTCCAATATTCATATCATGCAAGGCACATAAACAATTTATATACACATAACATGATCCAAGTATTGAATTAATCAACATGAACGGGGCTCTGATACCACTGTTGGGTTTTGATGTAACATGCGCAGCGGAATTTAGCATTTAAAATTTTGAAACCCAAAGCCATGGATCCGTTCATATGATTAAATCAAATACAACATAAGTATAAAGGAATAAACTAACCCTTGATGGCTATCAAATTCTCTTGGTCTTTGGTGGATGTTTGAAGACTTGATCACGATCACAAAGCTTGAACACGAACTTTGAAGATGATGATTTTCACCCTCTAGCGGTATCCACACTTCGAACGAATATCAAAGGAGCTTCTTTGATCTTGGTTGCTAGACCAAATTGTGAAACACTTTTTCACAATCAAAAGAACTATATGGAATTTATTTTGTGTATTATTTTGTTCTTCAACCAAGAATGTCTTAGAACAAAATAAACCCTCTCTCAAACTCTTTGAGACTCACAAAATCATTGGCCTTAAGTGCTGGCCGAATTTGGTCTTTTATACACAAGTATGACCTATTCCAAATAGGAAACTTGTGTCAAAATCCTTCCAAAATTCGTTTCCAAATCAAATTAGGAATCTGCCACCCGACGGCACTGTGCGGCCGCCCAAAACCATCTGTGCGGTCGCACAACTATCTGAAGCAAAACTGGTACAAAACTGTCCTAAGTGTGCGGCCGCCCAGTCAATACTGTGCGGTCGCCCACTCTTCAGAATGTCCAGAATTTCCAAAATTCCAATATAGTCCCTTTTAAAGATTCGTTCTATTGTGTGTGACCCTCTAGGATTATACTAAGTTGGCAATGAGCTCAAACATGATCCCATAAGATATGATTAGGTTCTAGCAAACCGTCATACCTACCCAAATAGTATAACTAGATACAAGTTCGCATTCCTTTAGAATATGTCACAATCCCTTTGTCCACGATGTCATTGAACACAAGTCATGGTCAAACAGTCAACTTGTTTTGTTCAATACTTTCTCGATTCCGAATATGTTGATAATCCAAATGACATTGATCCAATCAATTCATCTGAGTCCGGCCGAACATTTCATCAACATCATTCCTACGAGTGGCCCAAGCTTGACATCTCTCCGAGGAGGGATAAATCCATTTAGCTTATTATTCTTCCCAACGGGATTCCGATTATGCCAATCATACCCTTTATAACTACCCGGTTAAAAGTAGCGTTTGAATATGTCAAACATAATGTTCATCAAGTGGAAGACTATAATAACTTCATGTCTAAGGATTCAAATGACATAACTAATATGAGATATATGTACGACATAGACCATGACATAAATCTCATAGAGCGGGTCATGTCCAGTACCTTGTTCCAAACAAGTACCCATAAATCTAACATGATCATCCCATGACCATTTAGCCTTTATACTAGTGCTTAACAAGTACTAGGGACGGGGATTATTATAAGTAAACATGAACAACAATAATAATCAAAACATCTCTTTATTGATATGAAATAAATGATAACAATTACAACGTTTATTAAACGTGCCTAGGGCACCACTACCAACAGTAAATAATACTGCTATCGTTCTCTGAAATTACTCAAGTATGTTCGTTCTCAAAGCGCGGTCATGTTCTCTCGAGCTAGACCGCATGCCCGCGATGCGGATGCCGTTTGCAAGTCTACGAACGATGCGCGGTCATACGCCCTCGAGCTAGACCGCAGGGCCCATGTCTTACGCCCTTGAGCTAGACTAAAGTGGGAGAATGAATTCCTTGGTGGGATTATTTGTGAAATTCCTAAGACCCAAGATGCGCGGTCATACGCCCTCGAGCTAGACCGCAGGGCCCATGTCTTACGCCTTTGAGCTAGACTAAAGTGGGAGAATGAATTCCTTGGTGGGATTATTTCCTTGTGAAATTCCTAAGACCCAAGATGCGCGGTCATACGCCCTCGAGCTAGACCGCAGGGCCCATGTCTTACGCCCTTGAGCTAGACTAAAGTGGGAGAATGAATTCCTTGGTGGGATTATTTCCTTGTGAAATTCCTAAGACCCAAGATGCGCGGTCATACGCCCTCGAGATAGACCACAGGACCCATGTCTTACGCCCTTGAGCTAGACTAAAATGGGAGAACAAATTCCTTGGTAAAAATATTTCCTTGTGAAATATTCCTAAACCCAAGTCATACGCCCTCGAGCTAGACTAAAGTGGGAGAAGGCGCGGCCATACGCCCTCGAGCTAGATCGCGTGCACGGAAACAAAGATAGTTCATACAAGAACAAACCTTCTAAGCTATGTAATCAAAAGAGCGATAGCAAAAGAGCACGCAAGAGAGGAAATCAATAGCAAAGCTGGAAACAAATATACTTATACAAACCGAAAAATTACTTGTTCGAAAATGTCCGGACCTACACTATTACAAAAAATCCCCAGGATGCAACCCGGTCTGATCTTCAAGAGGCCGGGGGAGAGCATTCTCCATCTCTGGAACAGAGGCAGAGGCATCAGTGTCAGGTACAGATCCAGACTGATCCTGAGAAGCATCAGCAAGTGCGGAGGCATAAGGAGAGTAAGGAAGAACCATACCATCAATGTACGGGCCGCCGGGGCCAAAAGTTCTCTCCAAAGCTGCGACCAGAGGCAAGGTCCCCGCGGCAGAATATCTGAATCCATCAATAGTGGAAAGAAGATCTTGGACAGTGACCGGGGCGACGAGAGGGAGAGTTGATCTGACAGACTCGGGAAGCTCGGAGAGTTGGTCCGTGGTAAAGGGCACTAGAGCATGGCCAGAAAAGCATTGAGGGTCTGAGGCCGTAATGGAGCAAAGAATCGCAATCTCTTGCGCAGTGTATTTGCCCGTAGCTGCCAGATTACGACCTACTGTATGGAGAGCTGAGTTATATTGCTCTATGCTTGCCTCCTCCACCTTCTCTCTATAAGCATCAGACGCCTCAAACTCGGCCACGGCTTTCACTCGCTCTTCTTTCAGAACGAGTTCCCGGTCTTTCTCAAACCGCATCGCCTCCAAAACTTTGCCATCCAGCTCATCAACCCTCTCCGATAAGCTCCTATTTTTCTCCTTCTCCTCCTCCAACCGCTTGTCAGCCTCAGCCAAGAGAGCCTCAAGCCGTTGCTTCTCAGATTCAAAACTTGATCTCTCAGCCTCGGCTCGGTCTTTGGCCTCCCGAGCTGCCTCAAGGTCATGGCTCAGTTTTGAATTTTCCTTGACCGCAGCAATCAACTCGGCATCCTTGTTCTTCAGCTCCTCTCCCGAGCCCTCCAAAACCTTAGACAAGCGGGCAATCTCATCCTGAGCCTCCGCGAGCTTCTTGTTCCTCGCCGCGACCAAAGCCATTTCAGCCTCATATTGAGACCGCATGTATAGCAGGTCGTTGCTAACCTGTTTTGGTGATGGGGCGAATAAAAATCATATCAAAGGCGGAAAGGAAGACTACGTCAACTTGAACAAGGAAGATAGAACACAAACCTCAGCCATGGCTAAGCCCGCGTGACCCATGGCGGTCAAAAAATTGGTCTTGGACAGCACCTTTTGCTGGTAATCTGGAAAGTTCATACGCTGCAGGAGCCCATCGCCTACGTAAGAATTAAAGCCGCGGCGGCTATGAAGATCAACCCCATATACCTCAGGGGCCTCAGCAACCTTCTTCCCGAAGTCCTTGGCCCGGGATTTATCTTCAATCAGCTCCACAGGGAAGCGCTCCGAGCATAAAGTCCCTTTGGCGGGGGAAGATACAGTAAAACCGCGGGAAGGAGACTCCAGACGGGGTTGTCTATTTTTTAAGGCAAAGGGTCAGCGATCGGACTCGGACCCCTTTTCTTCGGAGCCTCGGGCACTGTTCTGCCTGCATCGTGCGGGAGAGTGGGAGACCCCGAGCCCGCCAAATCTTTTCCCCGTCCGCTCCCGCGGGGCCGTAGAGGAAGCTCGCCCGTCGTCGGGACAACTGCAACAACCTTTGTAGACTTGTCCAAAAGGTCCGTGATTGGCAGTTTCCTCCTTGGGGCCTCGGCCTTTTGCATTTCGGCCTGCCTCTGCTGCTTCGCTTCAGCCTCCCGCTGCTTCGCGGCCAATCTCAAAGCGTTAATATTCTTGGGAGGCATGGTATCAGTGGGATCTGCGGGCAAAAGCAACAATCAGTCAAATATGATCGGGTAAACTAACAAGTAAGAAATTTCAGTTGATTAAGTATGAAAAAGACCGGTCAAGCCCGGATCCGGGCATTGTTCCCTCAATCGGCAAGCAGGGCACTCATGGGCAAAGGAAAAATCCTGGTGAACCTTCCAACAAGGATCCCGCCACATAGGAGCCATGTTAACCCTGCTCTCAAAATCAGGATTTCGGCATGGGGCCACCCCGGCATAAGCCAAAATACTCTCATTGTTGATGATGGCTTGAACGTCAAAAACTTGTTCAACCTCGACCACGGTCTGGTCCTCTAAAGTAACTGATTTCGTATGCCGGGCGAGATAATCCTGCATGGCGGACGCAAGCTCGATACCCCCATCTGAGCTAGGATAATCCTTGGAAGATATTGACACCGGGGAAGTATTATCAGGCTTAGAAAAAGGCCACCCGAGTCGATTCTGAATCACCAGAGGATATCTCTGCCACTGATCGAATTTGTTAGAAGCCGCAGAAAAAATCTTCTTCGACTTGGGTTTCGTTTTCAAACTCAGGCTATTAGCCGTGACCTGATGGGTGAAGAAAACATACAATGCAGGCAAAGACGGTTCATAGCCCAACACCCTACTCACAACAATGAAAGACACCAGATAACGAATTGCATTGGGAGTCAAGTCCATTGGGAGGCACTTGGAAAACTCCAGGAATTCGCAAATGAACGGGTCCAAGGGAAGCCGGAGGCCATTCTCAAATTGAACGGGATAAAACACACAAGCGATATTATCTGCCCGGACGCGGGCAGGACCAGTCAAATTGCTTCCTGAAGGAGAGGTATAATCATCAAGACCGCCGACGAGATAGATTTTGCGATCGATGTGATACACAGTTAGAAACTCATCATCGGAGTCCTGCTCTTCCACCATGCCCTCTCCAGAACTGGAGGCTCCAGCCGACTCGCAACCCTATCGTCAGGCCCCTCGGGGAAGGAAGCCAAAATTTGAACAGGGGAGCGGACGCGTTTGACCATACGCGCGGTATCTGGGGCCATTCTCTCTAAATCCCCCCGGGGGTCAGAGGGTGTCTCAGATGACTCAGACTCATCAACTAGCCCGTGAGCCACGATCGCTCCAACCTCAATCTCAAGGGCGGATTCACCAGCAACCCTCATTTCTTGATCGGAAGCTTCCGCACTGCTCGTGACCTCAATAACACCGGGGGCCAAGCCCGGAGATCGTGCCTGTTCGTCATCCTCGTCATTAAAAGGAGCGTCCATCCAACTATGAGAATCAGGGCCACTTGAGGCTACACGCTCCCCGCACGACCTTACCAACCTTCTAGCGTTTCCAGCCATATCTACATTATCGGGGAATCGAGTTAAAACAGCCATGACAAAAATGCCCAAGTGTTCCTCTCCCCCCAACACCCTCATCCTTGTGGAATCATAATGGACGGAGGGACCTGTTTCCCACAACAGGGGCAAGACCCAGGGTTCCCAGCTATATGCCAAACCTATGGCAATGAACTCATTCAAAGACAACCGTTTCCAGGCATTCAACAGGAACCTGTATACCCCACCGGTCCTCCGGCAACAACCAAACAGGCCAGGACGGAGGTTACGCCCTAAATCCAGCCCTTCCATGGCTACAACAATATTTCAACAAATTTTCAGAAATTAGGAGCCAGAATCCGGACTCGAAGACACAAGGTTACGAGAAGTCACACAAATCTCGTATAAATCCGTAAGCTCGACAGGAGCAAGTTTTTAGGGTTCGCGCTCGAAAACGGCGACGAAAAGAATGGCGGAAATTAAGACGACGATTCGAAACAAAGAAGAAAAAGTGAAGTTCGGAACAATACCTGTAAATTAGGAGTAATGAACGAGAACGAGATCTTCAAAATCAGGAATCCGGAGAAGCAAAGTCTTCGTTGGAACTGAAAAGTAGAGAGACGGAAGTTGCGAAAGTTTGGAATGATTCAGCACCCGTGATATTTATAGCGCCAGAAATGGGTCGGATCGACCCGAAATATCTGGTAACCCGATCGAAACCCGAAAAGTGAAGAGGCGGGAATTGCTTTTTCGAATACCGATGACGGTTCGCATTTAATGAACGTGTTCCTGGTCATGTCAAAAGGCAGACGGCTTCGCCACTAGCCTGACACAAGGGGCCCACCTGTCCTTTCGTCAACCACTATTCTAAGACTCCCGTCCCATTGCAATCCGTGCCCGCATTTATTGCGATTTGCCCGAATCGAGCCTAGGAAGTATAACTCCTCGCGCCGCAAATGAATGAGCTGACCCTCGGAGTTAGGGGCCACTGATGAGACCGAGCCTTCCAGGCCGGATGTCCTGCGGTCCAAATCGATGCGACTTAACATGCCCGAACCGGACCTGAACTCTTGGGGCCGAACCGGCAAGGAACGCGGGCAAGTAAGCCCGAGGGGACCGATTTCCCTGATATATATGCCCGACATGACTCTGCCTCCCGCTATCCTGAGGAGCCCGTAATACCCAGCTGGCACAAACGTACACGAGACGTCACCTATCCGTACCTGACACACCATAACGGTTGGTGATGGAACCATGCTTCCCTGACAGACACGCCACCTTCCCAACCACTCTCCTGACCGATTTACTGGGGACTCGCCACGTGTCCCCCCAGTACCAGGGTGGTTAGTACCTTGTGCAGGTTTCTTTCCCTTGGTCATATATATACTTCTTTTCGCTCCCATGAGCAACGTACGTGCTCTATCCAACTCACACACACAAGATCCTCATTGATCTTCTTCTTAGGTTTTCCTCAGAGATCTTACTCTCACACCCGAGGGCCTAAGCCGGATTCAAACCCCGGCTCTGGTCTTAACGGTGTTCTTGTCTGTGTTGTGATCAGGATCAAGAGACAGCAAACCGGAGATCTAGTCTCCATGACCCCAGAAATCTAGGGCGTCATCAATAATAATCATATTTTTGTTTCAAAAATTCAAAGTGAAGATTCATTTCTCGAAATAGAAAATGTCCTAAAATGTCCATTTAAAAAGGAAGTAGTATAATCATCTTTAAAAATAAAAAAAAAAATACAATCTTGTAATATGTAACTGCAAGTCTATACAGAGATTGTTCTTAGACAAATAAAATAAATTTCCAGAAATGAACTGGAATCAAAACCTCAAGGTTGATAGAATGAAGATTGAAAGAGACCAACTATACATTCATATGGCTTTTTGAAGGAACCGAAACACAAACTTTCTTGGCGACTGATTACCATCTACCCATACTTTGACTTGGCCTCTGGTTGCTCGCACTCGCAGATAAAACGCCCCGGTCAGTATCTACACCATCTGCCATATTCATATAATGTAAGACCAAGAAAACGTAATTTACTTGCACAGTTGCACGATACATATTGAAATATTTTACCACGGAAGCTGACCAAAGAATTTTAAAAGCTACTGCCTCAGTCCCTAAATGAATCCCGAAATGAATGTCTTATTTGTAAAATCTGTCCCTAAGCACTTTTTTACCAAAAAAGAAAAAAAAAATCGCTGTTCATTTTATTATCGTAAAACTAAATGTTTGGAAAGTGGATAACAAAAATATTTATACATCTTTACCATTAAAATTTATAAAAGGCACACATTTTTAGAGTGGCCCTTAAAATGGAAATGTGACATTCACCCATCTCTACGAGCAGCACACTTGCGCACTTTTTTTCTCTGTCTAACAAAAATCCAAAAAATAATTACCAGGAATTCGCGATCCATCCTCCTCTCAAGCAATAACGGTAGGATCAGGGCTAAGTACCAAATAACATAGAGAGCTTAAACATAATCAATAGTTTATTTAGACGGTCACTGAATTAAAAGAAGAAAAAAACATGGCTTTCTTAGAGACAAACAGACTAATTTAGATACAGATCTACAGGCATACAATCTAGATGTGAACGGCATAGATTATAGATACATACCATTAACATGATGCTCAAACTCGGGTACGAGTTGTTGGAGTAGAGATCCTCAAAGGAACAAAAAGGAGAATTCCAGGCGGAGGGAGCGAGCGGGCGCTCGGTGACCAGCAGGCGGGCGCTCGTTTGGACAGTAGGTTTGGTTCTTCGGAAATCAAAGGCAGGCGGGCGCTTGGGGTAGTCCAGGCGGGCGTCTGGTCCGCTGACGGGATTTCGGGATTCTTTTTTGTTTAGGTTTAGATCTAATTCCAAGGCATGTATTTAAGCAATGTTTATCGATCGATTATGTCATTTGGCGGTGTGTGTGTGTGTATTGAACCTTTAGCATCACATAGAGATAACATAGATATTCACACTTGCGTTTATGTCATTTGGCGGTGTGTGTGTGTGTGTGGTTCTCCTGCTGTATGGGCTACTGTCAATAACTCAAAGCTTCTAGATGAAAACACTCCCTCCCTCCGTCCCAAAACAATTTATACTATTTTTAATTTTTAAGATACATAAAAATTATAGAGAGAATATATATATTTAAAAGTATTGTGAGTATGATGATTTAAGAGTATAACTCACAATTTAATTTAAGTGTGTAAGTATGTAAGTATGACAACTAAGGTAAGATGAATAAAAAACAATAAAATTTCAACATTTTACAAAAGTGAGACTTCACCCTCGGTGAGCGCTAGGGTTCGATCCCTCTCCTCGCCTCCTTCTGGCGTGGATATCATCAAAAAAAAAAAAAAAAATGAGACTTATCAATGAAACACTCAAAAAAAAAAAAAGGTGTAAAGTAATTCGTTTAGTCTCATTTTATTTACTATGACAACTAACATCATAAATAAGGATATATTTGACAATTAAATGCATTTACAATGACAACTACCATCATAAATAAGGGTAGCATTTGACAAACAATGTCAAAGATATCTAGATAAAAGCAAAACTACATATATTTTGGGGCGGAGGGAGTAGTACCCTCTTGTCATAATTTTGGATAATCTTTTTGTTTTAAATAATTCATCTACTTGTGTTATCAAGAGCTCTGGTTGGAGATCAGGGTTAATCGATCGATTGGTTTATCGGACGATTGGGGTTTATCAAGAAATCAAGAATGGGCAAGGATAAACAAGCGGTGGAGAAATTCGATGGGTCTGACTACGGTTTTTTGAGGATGCAAATAGAGGATCTCTTGTACAACAAAGATCTCTATAAGCCTCTAAAGGGAGTCAAGCCGGAAGGAGAAAAGCAAGAAGATTGGGATCTCATGGATCGGAAAGCCCTAGGGGTGGTTAGATCTACTTTGTCGAAGTGGATCGCAAAGACTGCCAAGAAGGCGAAGGCCACAAAGGAGCTATTGGATTATCTTACTGAGAGATTTGGAACTCCATCTGCTGCAAACAAGGTTGATTTGATACGCAAGATGGGTAGTCTCAAGATGCAAGAGGGAGGATCCTTAGCTAAACGCATTGATGAGTTTATGGATGTAATACACTCATTGACTGCGTTGGATATTACGTTTGATGATGAGGTTCATGCGTGTTTGTTGCTAGCGTCTTTACCAGGAAGTTGGAGCGGAACGATGACAGCGATCAATGCTTCAGCGGGTAAGAACAAATTGAAGTATGATGATGTTAAAGACTTCTTGTTGGGAGAGGAAAATCGTTTGAAGAAGTTGGGGACATCGTCTACTTCGGGATCGGCCTTAGCTACTACTAGCAGGGGAAGGCCGGGTACTAGCAATAAAGGGAAAGCTGAATCAAGGGAAAACGTAGTGGGTGGTAAGGGCAAGGCCGTGGAGATCAGAGATAAACCAAGGGTCGCGAAAGGATCGGTGCAGTGTTATCATTGCAAGGAGTTAGGACACTACAAGAAGGATTGTCCCATGCAAGGGGATAAATCGTTGAATGTGACAGTCGAAGGTGAAGATGCACTGGTTCTAAGTGTTAGTAGTGCGCTAGAATCATGGGTGCTGGATTCGGGGGCATCATTCCACTCATGCGGGCATGCAAAGGAGATGGAAAATTATACTTCCGGTGATTTCGGTAAGGTCTATCTGGCGGATGGCGAGCCTTTGGAAATTAAGGGGAAGGGGGATGTCAGAATAAGAGCATCGGACGGGAAGGTCCTACATCTACACGGGGTCAGACACATTCCGGGTTTGAAAAAGAACCTGCTTTCAGTTGGGCAGTTGGATGAAGAAGGTTACAAGGTAACTTTTGGCTGCAGGAACTGGGTTATTACCAAGGAGGATTCTGAGATCGCTCGGGGTAATAAAGAAGGGACATTGTATTTGGCGAATAACACCAAGGACAGTATCGCGGTGACGTCAGCCAAGGGTGATACAGATTTGTGGCACTGTCGATTGGGTCACATGAGTGAGAAGGGGATGAAAGTACTTTGCTCAAAGGGAAGACTACCGGGTTTGAAGACAGTCGACGTGGGGATCTGCGAAGATTGTGTGTTGGCAAACAGGCGAGGAGTAATTTCTCGAGGACAGGTAGGGCTTTGAGGGAAGAAAAGTTGGATTTGGTCCACACGGATTTGTGGGGGCCGGCACCGGTAACTTCTCTAGGTGGTGCGTCATATTACATGACCTTTATTGATGATTCGACAAGGAAAGTCTGGGTTTATTTCTTGAAACACAAAGATGAGGCATTCGAGGTGTTTAAGAAATGGAAGGCTTTGGTGGAGAATCAGACGGGACTTAAGCTTAAATGCTTGAGATCAGATAATGGTGGGGAGTATGAGCTCGGGGAGTTCAAGGAATATTGTGCAGCGAATGGCATTCGCATGGAGAAGACTCCAAAGGGCACACCACAACACAATAGGGTTGCAGAGAGGATGAACAGGACATTGAACGAGCGGGCTAGAAGTATGAGGTTGATGTGCGGACTTCCGAAGACGTTCTGGGCATATGCAGTTGACACGGCAGCTTTCTTGATCAATCGGGGACCATCGGTACCATTGGGGAATGAAATTCCAGAGGAAGCATGGAGTGGCAAGCAGGTAAATCTGTCCTTTCTTCGCATATTTGGCTGTGTTGCATATGTTCATATTGATTCTGCTGATAGAACTAAGTTAGATGCAAAATCTGTAAAATGTACGTTTATTGGGTATGGCGGGGATGACTTCGGGTATAAGTTTTGGGATGACCAAAACCATAAAATTATTCGTAGTCGAGATGTGGTATTCAATGAACAGGTATTGTACAAGGACAGAAAGGGGGCATCTGATGATATTAGTTCGGAACCGGAGGTTGTAGAGGTGGATATTCCAGACTCGGGTGGGAGCAGGACGGTTCATGATGACCAAGGTCAGGGGGTCACTGAAGATGAACCACATACTCCAGAACCGGATATTCCGCTGCGTAGATCCAGCAGATTGCGTGGATCACCTGACAGGTATACTCCTTCGAATTACTATTTGTTGCTAACAGATAGTGGTGAACCGGAGTGTTATGCGGAGGCTGTTCGTAGTGCACTTTGTGATAAGTGGAAAGCTGCGATGGATGATGAGATGGACTCATTGAAAGCCAATAAAACTTAGGAGTTGATTAAACTGCCTAAGGGGAAGAAGGCATTGCATAACAAGTGGGTTTACAGGATCAAGGAGGAAGCAAACGGCAGTAAGCGTTACAAGGCAAGGTTGGTTGTAAAAGGGTTTCAGCAGAAAAACGGTATTGACTACACCGAGGTATTCACTCCTGTTGTGAAGATGACCACTATCAGAATGGTTCTGGGCATAGTAGTGGCAGATAATTTGCTGCTGGAACAGATGGATGTAAAGACGGCCTTTCTTCATGGGGATTTGGAGGAAGAAGTTTACATGGTACAACCAGAGGGTTACTTGTCTAAGGGTAGCGAGGAACTGGTTTGCAGGTTGACTAAGAGCTTGTATGGCCTTAAACAAGCTCCTAGGCAGTGGTACAGAAAGTTCGATGGATTCATGCACGATATTGATTTTATCAGATGTGAGACGGATCATTGTTGCTACTTCAAGAACACGGACAACGGGTACATAATCTTGCTGTTATATGTGGATGACATGCTAATAGCGGGCTCTAGCAGTAAAGAGGTAAACAGATTGAAGGCTCAGTTGTCAGACCAGTTCGAGATGAAGGATTTGGGGGAGGCCAGAAAAATCTTGGGCATGCGGATTGACCGGGATAGGGAGTCGGGTAAGTTGGTTCTTTCACAAGCAGAATACGTTGAGAAAGTCTTGGCAAGGTTTTGCATGGAAGAGGCGAAGCCAACAGGGACACCATTGGGTATGCATTTCAAGCTATCCGAGAAGGACTCACCTAAGGGCAAGGAGGAGCGTGACAAGATGGAGAGGACTCCATATGCTTCGGCAGTGGGGAGTCTAATGTATGCAATGGTGTGTACAAGGCCGGACATTGCACATGCGGTGGGAGTAGTCAGCCGGTACATGGGCAATCCAGGGAAGCAACATTGGGAAGCGGTTAAATGGATCCTGCGTTACTTGAAGGGTACTGCTGGTAAGGCTCTGTGTTTCTCAAGCAAGGATGTCGTGTTAGCGGGTTATGTGGATGCGAATTTGGCATCAAGTGATCTGGACAAGAGGAGAAGTACCACGGGTTATGTTTTCACATTGGGTGGTACGGCAATCTCCTGGGCTTCTAAATTGCAGAAGATCGTAGCTCAGTCGACTGCAGAAGCAGAATATGTGGCAGTGACCGAGGCAAGTAAAGAGATGGTATGGTTGCAGAACTTCTTGGGTGAACTTGAGAAGACGCGAAGTGGTAATGCTCTCTACAGTGACAGTCGGAGTGCAATTCATTTGGCTAAGAATCCGGCGTTTCATTCTAGGACGAAGCACATTGAGCTGAGGTTTCACTACATCAGGCATCTCTTGGAAAGGAAGATCTTAAGGCTGGAGAAGATATTGGGATCGGAGAACCCGGCTGACATGTTAACCAAGGTGGTAAACCTTGATAAATTGAAGCTATGTATAGCTTCAATGGGGCTTGGAGAATAGGAGAGGAGGAAGGCACTACCATGATCGAGGTGAGCACTAGGACGACACCATGGATGAGTTGAAGACGGATACGGGGTTTGTATATGCGGTTGATCTCTAGGTGGGAGATTGTTGGAGTAGAGATCCTCAAAGGAACAAAAAGGAGAATTCCAAGCGGAGGGAGCGAGCGGGCGCTCGGTGACCAGCAGGCGGGCGCTCATTTGGACAGTAGGTTTGGTTCTTCGGAAATCAAAGGCAGGCGGGCGCTTGGGGTAGTCCAGGCGGGCGCCTGGTCCGCTGACGGGATTTCGGGATTCTTTTTTGTTTAGGTTTAGATCTTATTCCAGGGCATGTATTTAAGCAATGTTATGCCCCTAAACTCATTGTAACTTCAGAATAACATATTATAGTGCAAGATCCTGGCTTGGTAGTGCCCCCAGACGTAGTCAAACATATTGACGAACTGGGTAAACAATTTCTGTGTCTTTTGCTCTGTTATTTTCTTGTGGTTTGTTTGTGTGCCATTATTTTCTTGGGGTTATTGCTTGGGTTGTGAGGGTCTAATCCACAACACGAGTGTCTAACACGGGTACGGATAGATCTTCCAAAATTTTAAGATTTTACACAAAATTTAGTGTAAAATAGCCACACCCATACCCACAACCATGTCATGTGGACACTGGTACTTTGGCAAAATTGAAAGGTCCGAGCATCACAGACCATTATAATCACAAGGATGCTACGATCCAACTTTATTGCAAAATCAAAACGATGAAAGATATACTCGGACTATTACATACTCCTTCCGTCTCGAAATGATCTTCCAACTTTTTTGGATGTTGCTACGAATAAACTTTGAGCAATAATTAAAGGTTGATTGAATTATAGTAATGGAAATATAAAACTTGTAATTGATACACTATCAACAATTCTATCAATAACAAGTTCTAGATTTTCATTAAGATAATTAAATCAACCTAAAATTATTGCTCAAAGTTCATTCGTAGTAACAAAAAAAAAAGTGGGAGGATCATTTTGGGACGAAGGGAGTATGTTTAGAGAAGTGATTTGGAAATACGACTGTACTTGAGTACCTGCAATCTGGTGGGGAAGCAAACATGGCATTGCATATAAGAAGCCCAAAATTTGTCAAAACAGATGCCACTTTCTGTATGTACAGTTTGCCGGCCACCTCCTTCTCCAGCATAATACTGCAGGACGAGCTGCTCTATTCCACGTTGTCCTCCATCTTCACCATAGCTGTGTTCTCCGTCCCTGTATCAGAGTTTAATGGTCTCTCTTCAACATGAACCTACATAATCATGAAAAAAATAGTAATATAAAGAAGGAAAAAGAGCTTGTGAGATGAACGACTTCAAGTGGTGATTTGCAGCTTGTCTTTTTTTTTTCCAATAGTTATGCATTGCAGTTGCCTCTCATCTATGTACATGAAATTTGACCATTTCTTTTTTTTTTTGGAAGCCCTAACTCTGACTCAAATAAATTTATATCAGGCCCATTAATGTTGTTTGATTAAACACCCCCAACTGCTATGAATATTGTGATCGTTAAAACTTTGTCTCCATGCCCTTACTTGCTTCTGCCCCCATGCCAAAATTACTGTTAGCGGCCTTAAGAGTTACCTTGTATAGACCATGCATTCGAGGAATACTCCACAATTTTGGGCTCTGTTTGTTTTGGGGGAAATGGCTTTGGGAAAAAAAAATCTCCATTTTCCGGTGTTCAGTAACACCAAAAAATTGAATTTACCAACCAATAATTTGATTCCTCCTGACAGACTAAGGTTGCGTTTGATTTAACAAGCACTTGATGCTTGATGCTTAATAGAATGTAGGGTCATTTGGAGGTAGGATGCAATGATAATTAATTCTTTCATCCCACATGAATATGTCTAACACCCTCTTAATGATTGAGAATCATTATCCTTGCTTAACGAATAAGAGCCTCACTCAACACACGACATCTAGCGCTTAATGTGATCAAATGTATTTTACCTCTAAATTACCCTACATTCTATATTAAGCATCAAGCATCTAGTGCTTGATGCATCAAACGCAACCTAAGACTTAACTAGGACTTTTCCAACGCCTCGGTGGTTTTCCCAAGCAAATAATCCTCCTGTGCCAGTATATTCTTGAGCGAGGATGAAACCACGGATGTAGAAGCACATTTTTAGCAACTGAAAGGCCGTTAACCAGAAGGACCATATGGGTCCAAATAACTAATAAGTACCTTAAAGTCCATTATCCTCTTCTTCTATCATATGGGATATTAATCATCAGATGCTTGAGTAATCCAACTGCATCACTGTACCTTAGCAGGATAC
Source organism: Campanula takesimana (assembly GCA_026119855.1). Lineage (NCBI taxonomy): Eukaryota > Viridiplantae > Streptophyta > Magnoliopsida > Asterales > Campanulaceae > Campanula > Campanula takesimana. The sequence continues at coordinate 88,237 of JAOWBW010000881.1, forward strand.
CCCTGCTTGGTTCCAAGAGGCCTCCTCTAAACAATATCCCTCCGTTCCAAAATATAAGTCATTTTAGGCTTTCACTTTTATCCATGAACACACATTAACTTTTATCCATGAACACATTAACTGATTCATTAACAACTGTAGTAAACATTATAACAAAATACAAGGTAAAAATATCTCAAGAGCTAAAATTTTCAAAAGCCCACCATTAATTTTCCCCTACTCTTTTTTTTTTTTTTTTTTTTTTTTGTTCTCATTCAACGTTGAGTTCAAAGCATTAATTATGACACTATAAATTATGATAATCATGAATAATTTAAGAGTTCCATTAATACAATAAAACTCACCTTAATATATGTGACAAAGTCTAGAATAACTTATATTTAAGAGCGGAGGGAGTATTTATTTTGAAATTTTCCAAATAAATTTAAACCAGACGCCCTTATTATTAACCCAATTCAAGAACTAAATAAATGCCACAGCTAAAGGTTTCCGCACTCATCATGCTAAGCAACGAAAAACTCTAAATCTAAAGATAGTTCAGACAAATAGCCTCCAAGCACAAAAGCGCAACAGATTAATTATAATACTTCCTCCGTCCCAAAATGATTGTCCCAGATGACTGTTCAAACTTACATTTCCATTATTATCCTCTTTTAATGCAACAATTACAACAGTCAAAGATGCACCTTGTCTTCCGTTTCAATAAAATAAGCATCACCTTTTTCCATAAAACTGCCCCATCACAGCATCACTTAATGAACCCCTATCTGTTTCCTACACTACATGGCACAAGGAGTACGTAATATCGAAGTTCCAGCATAGCAGCATGAAGGTTTCAGGTGGTTTCAAAAAGGGTAGCTGGAAGCTCATGCACTTCAACACCCAGATTTTAGAAATGGGACTAACTTTTCAGGACAAGCATGAATGGCAAATGGGACTATCTTTCCGGAACGGAGGGAGTAACACAAAAGGAAACAAAAAAGGAGTCAAAAAACAGGGACCACGAAAGAAAGAGATACCGGGATGTCAGCAATCCATGGGAGTACCAGACTTGCCAAGAACCTTGAGATCAACAAGCTCTGAGCCCCAGTGTAAAACCAGACATCAAACCAGCTACCAGAATCACTTTTTAAGGAAAAGTGATTGGATTCGGTATCAAGAAAAAGGATCCTTTTTCTTCTCCTGGTTTAGAAAATTAACAGGATAAGGACGCGGTCATCAAAAATTGCAAAGTCTTAATTTATATTCCAGAGGTGAAACTAAAATTTAAATTCTAATAAAATAATGAATTTCATGATCTGCAACATGTTTCAGAAACTGAAAAAACTATTCAAAGACCATACTTAAAAGCCTGTAGACATCAAACACATACTTTGCTGATTGAACTTCAAACATGACTCAGAATTTAAACATACAGAAACCAAGATTTGGATGCTAAAGAGGGCCCTCCAGAAGCACGGACTTAAATCACCAAATCACATGAAACGTAGAGATTTTTAGATGTCCCTTAAAATGAAATTTGGACATTCATTTAGGGACAGAGGGAGTACAACATTTAAAGAATCAAGGGGATTCAAGGTTCATAGCATACATTGAATAGTACATCTGCTCAACATTTGGATAACCATCAAAACACAGGGAAAACTAATTACATATATGCGCAGATCGAGAATGAAATGCTACCTTAAAATAAGCTTTCTTGTACAGATCTGAATCTTTTTCGTGCTACCGCAACACTTTCTGTTTGTTCAAGTTTTTCTCTCTGTATTTCATAAGAGTGATTGGTGAAGAGTCAGATAGATAGGGGTCTGGATAATAGGAGCAAGCTAAATAACTGGTGAACAGTATGACCTGCCACTTAGAAGATAACAGAGGATTCATATTAGAGATGGTCCTGACTCCTGTCAAATAAATAACTGGCCCTGATTCAAAAACATGCTGCGGATATCTGGGAATTAAAAGGGTGAGAATGCTGACGAAAAATAGACCAGTGAATTTCTAACCTATCACACACATTCACAAACCCAGCCTACAAACATTATCAAAGGCTGCTCGAAATAAAAATCAACCTGGACAAAATATGCTCGGAATAATAGCGCTGAGAAAATGTTTACTTAACTAATCAGGGAACTGAAGCAATCTAAATGAAAACAAAAAAAAATCCTTTTACACAATGGGTAAAAGTAGACCTGATTGTAATTAGAAGGTTCTGCTGGAAGTTACGAAATTGAAAAAAAAAAAAAAAAAATTACAAAATCCGTAACTAAAAGAAAAGTCAAAACTGAGTTTCTTTTTTCAGTTGGAGGCTCGTTGTAAATATTGCAGAATTCTTTATATGCTCTTCTTGTTGATTAGTGCTTGAACCTCTGAAAATCCAAAAGTGGTTGAAGCAAACCTGATTGTTATAGATATACTAGTACTCGTTCCGATGGCACGGAGACGGAGACAGTACATGCGGGTGATAGTACAAACACGGTGACATTATGAAATATGTTAAGAACATAGATAATTAGAAGTTATAATTCATATTTTCTATAAGAGAACAGCAAGATAATATATTCATCAATAAACTTAACAATTGGCTATGGTAGATCATATACAGTCCACCCCCACCTTCTACAGTCCCTACCCCAAAGCATGAAACTTCACAAATATGAAGAAAAAAACCCTATTCTGAGTACATCATAATCTCAAACATGAAAATCAAAACTCAAAACCCATAGTCAAAGATATTGCACCCACAATCACACAGCATAATGATACTATCAAAGCCAAAAACATAAGTGAAGAGAAAGGCTTGAGTTGTACCAATTTTGCTCAACTAACATTAATGTGAAACCACTTTGTAACTTCGACAAAAACTTCACAATAAACCAAGAAAACCTTCAAAATAAACTGGATTATGTATGTAGTGTTCTATTCCAGTCCATCAAAATTAACATAAATACGAAACTAACACACAAATCAGGAAAACGCTCAAAATGTAATTTCTAAAATGTCACCTTGGAAACACACATCTTTCTTGAGTTTTCAGTATAGCAGTTTAGTCATTAGTATCAACATTAAACCATTGAACTAAAACTGCATTTTTCTTATATTTATATGCATATTGCAATAGTGCAAATATTCATGAAACAATAACTAATATTGGGTCAATACGGTTATCACATATTTTTTACACATGTCATATACTATAAATTTGTAGACATGTTGAAATAAAAATACAAACACCTTTGTGTAAACTTGAAAGAGGCATCAAGAAAAGTAGCTGCTCCAACTATAATTGATAACTTCAACCTTTACACTACCACCGGCAGCATTAGTTGCTATGTGCAGCGGGTAGAAGTGCCCGGGCGTTGGATGTGCAACCTTTGCATGGGAAGCCTTCTCTTCATGTATTCATGCCTACAAACACACGAATGTAGACCAAATTAAAATACTCACTCATATCTAAATGATGGTCCAGTTCATGAAAAAGTATTCCTAAATGAGTGAATCGGATCACACTCACTCCCTTTGAAGAATCATTACACAACTATGATCACTACATGGTATCAGCCAGCCGTATCTCAAAACCCAGAAAACCTCGTGTTTATCTATCTCTAAAGCCAACAACCTCTCTCTTCTCTGCCCTTCGGATCTCCTAGCCTTTTAACCCGCGTCAAAACTCAACGTCCAACAGGTGGCGTGTAGCAATTGTTAACATTTACTCCCTCCGTCCCATAAGGATGTTCCCATTTCACTTTTCAAATAATTTAGTGATATATTTTTCTTTCCATCACTATCCCCCTAATGAGCAAGAGATTCACACAAAGAACCACTAATCTTAGCCCATCATCCACACTTGTATCATTCGAATTTTGGAAATTCACATAAATTAGCCATTCAAATTTAGAAAAGAGACTTTCTTTTTGGGACAAACAATAATGGAAAGTGGGAACAACTTTGTGAGACGGAGGGAGTACAACAATGGTAGAGGTGGACGTAAAGAATATAGTTCATAGTCACTACTACTACTTCTCGCCTAAATGCATTTTTGAGGGACTGCCCAAATTCAGTTACATCCCCCTTGTTTCACTCTCCACACCACCCCCCTCCTCATTCTACAGTAGCAATGAACGTTTTTATCTTCAATGAATCAAACAAAAAAACAAACAAAAGAAAACAAAAAGTATTCTAAGATAACTGATGCAATTGAAGAAATTGTTAGAAAAGGGGAATGAAAGAGAGGAAATTACCTTGCTCAGCAAATTTACCTCAGAAGCGAGATACTCGATAATGGAGGAAAGCCAGGTAAGGATTTAAATTGGCACATTTCAGATACTTTGAACTTCTGCATCATCGTCCTTACAGAGTCGGTCAATCAAAGCAAATTGCAATTACTGAATATACTGTATTTCAATAATAAATGTGACTAACAGGAAGCTCTTTAATCAAACCATGCTCAAGAACAAAAAACCATCCCTCTATGGCTCTACCCCAGTAGTGAAACAGCCGTGGAATTAAGAAGTTTCTGAAAAAAATATTACAAAGAAGTAAACAGCAATTGACCTAGAACGCACAAAATCAAAAGAAGAAGAAAAAGGGAAACGGAAACTGCTATCCTTTAGCCGTCGGATCAGAGCAACCTAGAAATAATCCAAGGTAAGAAAAGGTGTAAACCCTGTCTCTTTTTTCTCTCCAGCCCCCCCCCCCCAATTCATTCTACACCAGTATTATATCGACGCATGAGGTACATGAATAATAGTGCGCCGGTTACAAATCTTTCAGCACAGAGAGAGAGAACAGAAATTCATTTTGGGAGAAATGAAGCACTAACCTTGCGAGTGGTTGCCATTGTTGATCTTCAATAGGAGCGGCCATTATCGCTCTCGATACGATCGTCACAGAATATACTTGAACTTTTGCATTCGCGGCTCTTCCGTTTCGTCAATATCGAATCTTCTACGATTTCTGCAAAATCATGAATGGGTGTAGGAGAAGTGAGGGTTCAGTATCCGGTCGTCAGTGAAAGCTTCACCACCAATCACTGTGCCATTTCAAACATCGACTCTCTTTGTTGTGAAACCCTCGTGCAGTTGTTTACGAAACCCTCGAGGACGAAACCGTCGAACTGCTACTAACTGCAGCGTCAGATTGGATTAAATCTGAGCCCTTCTTTATGCGGGGTATAATTTGGGAGTAGATAGAACAGCAATGAGAAAGCAGAAACTGCCTTTGAAGCTCTGCATTTCAGAAAACTACACGCCTTTTTTTTATGTTGAAATTCTAACCTTGCTATTCTCAGGAATCAGTTGGGGGATAAATTTTACTCTTCAAACATAGACCTCTTACCAACGAAAGACGACGACGAAGTTAAACGGGGAAGGGAGGGATCTTGCGGTTTGGTTAAACAGGGAGGGGAGCGAATTACAGGTTTGAGAGCAGAGCAACATCAAAAAAGGGAAGAAGCTGGGTAAAGGAAACCACTAAATTCAACTGCCGTGAACCGCCGGGAACTGCCGTGGGAGGTGGGATGATATTTGGCTGTTGGATCAATTTTCTGAAAATGAATCTGAGCCGCTTTTTATCTCAGCGGTTATTTTCATTGTGTATTGTAATATAGACTAGTACTCGGCACGGTGTCAGTATGAAGTGGTGACAGTATGACACGGGGACAATATGGAACGGTGGTGACTGTACAAATTTAGAGAATGCATACTCATTAGAGATGGATTAAAACAATGCAAAAATACTCAATTTATGCTTAAGAAAATAAAATATATTACAGACGGATTAAAACATTGCAAAAATACCCAATTTCAATGATCACCGGCAAGAATCATACCACAAACTTCAGTCTTGTAGCATGCGTGTCGAAGAACAGGGCGGGGTTCTTCAATGCCATGAGCAAATTGACAGTGTTCTCCATATGGGCAGGCACCAATTTGCTGCCATTTGTTGCATAGCTCAGTCTTTGTCATTCACTGTGTGAATACATGTAGTTCAAATTCCCTGTGAGAATACATGTAGTTCAAATGCTTGCTTCTCTTTATTCCCCCAGGCACAAAAGGCAAAAGGCTGGTCGCACATGCCAAATATGTACCAGGTACCAAAACAGACTACACAGTTTAATTCAGTGACGGAGCCAGAAAATTTAATCAATGGGGGCAAAATGAATCCTAGTGTATTTTTTCCTTTGAATCAAGGGGGGCAAGTTGAAAAAAATTACACTAAACCCCCATAATTTCAAAAAATTTGCACTAGTAAAAAAAAACTTGTTCAAACCAATGGGGGCAATTGCCCCTTTTACACCCATCCTAGCTACGCCTCTGGTTTAATTCCAGTGCATGTGCTCCCGGTCCTTTAAATCATCATCTTTATCGAAAAGGCAAGCTACAGAACTACACATACAAAAAGACATACACGAACATTAACAGACACTAACAGATACAGAGAAAGAGAGATTGCAAAATCTGGAGAGTGTGCTGGGAGCAGAGCTGCTAACTTTAGCAACACGGAGTAGGGGGAGTCAGCCTTGAGTTCCTTCAAATGGCTCAACAATTTCCCCTTTCATTTATTTTAAGATGATAAACAAATCACCCCTTTGGATGGTAACCCTATGCTCAGCTGCCGGGAAATAATCCAACGATTAGAAAGACGAACACGATTAAACTCCCCCCAATTTTTCTAAATTCATCAAAATATAATTCTCCCTCCCACCCAAAAAAAAAAAAATACTCTCATTTAATTTTTAATGGTCAACTTAAGTGATATTTGACCATCAATATATAAAATTTCTCACTCGCAACTTCAACCTCACCATTTCATCTCCCACTTTCTCTTTTCATATCTCATTTTTTATACTCACAACTCCTACTCCACTAACATTTTTCCTTTATTCTAATGATGAAGCTAAAGTGTGTAGTTTCAGTTAAGATGGAAGGAGTATTGTTGATTGAATTTAATCAAAAATTGAATGAGACTATTTTTATGGGGCGAAGGGAGTAGAAAACAATCACATACCATACTGGTGTAAACAAGAGTGCAAACAATAAGTACGAGTTATAACAAACTTAGGACTGCCAAAGGAGAAAGCAATAACATACCATACTCCCTCCATCCTAAAATGACAATGTAATAAACTTCAGTTGCCAAATAAATGTTAAATTAAACCCAACAATCAAAAACCATTACGCACGCACAGAGAAACACTTACCCTCACATCTAACCGAGCTTCTGAAAAGCCGTTCAATGTAATTAAGAATGCCCCATTTCATGCTTCAAAAAAAACTAAACAAAAACAGATAATGAGAGGAATGAGGGATTAGAGATATAAGAGTACTATCAAGCACACTAAACCCAATTACATTAGCTTTACCATAACTCAATCTGTATTAATAGAGGGATTAGAGAAATAAGAGTCATATCTGAACCTAAGAAAAAGTTTCAGACAAATATGTCACTTTACCTATGGCTTTTTGCATTGACAATGCTCAGGCAAGCAGCCCCACAAATATAATTCTGTTCAGGATTTATCCTTTATTTATACTATTTCAAGTGACTGAGGGTAAGAAATAGGTAGGTGTGGGAGGTGATTAAAATGGAGAACATGGCTGCTGGGCATATGAGGAGAAAATGGCACTAAGAGGGAGACAGAAGGAAGTTTCGTACAAATTAAACTATGGAGAACATTGTAATTTTAGAATGCACAATCACAGAGTAAGAGAAAGAGAAAGATGAAAATTAATCCACTATCTGCAGATAATTTCCATACGAGAAATTTACCTTATTTACACACAACCAAAAAAAAAAAAATGAAATTCTTGGGTTAGAATCAGAAATACTATGAAAGTAATTTCTGAGTGGAGAAAATATTGCAGAAAATATACCCCACATAGTTTTGATTGGTTAATAGGGGCACCAAATAAGCAAAAGTAAAAAAGAAAATACTGCAGAAAATACACAATCAATACATAACAGAATTTAGGGCTTGAAAATTGAGAGGATTGAAACACTAACCTTGGGTGAGGAGAGTGGGATTGCGTAGGCCCTGCTCAATTGCCATGATCTGCCTCTTGCCATGACCGTTCTTTGTATTTCTACTCAATTCTGACTCGCAATTGATTTCTCTCAAGTCCGCGAAACCCTTGAACTGGATGTGGTTTTTACAAATGATAAAGAAGAATTTGAGGTAAAGGGTTTTGGTGTGGGTGGTAAGGTAAATGTGGGAGAACTATTGTCATGAAAGAGGAGAGGCGAGGAGAAAACCTGGAACAGAAACTGATCTGCGCAACCGCCTTCTTCATTGCCGTCAGATTGGAACAGTTACCAATCAATCTCAGCCCCTTTATATCTATTGTCAATACTGAGCTCTATTGTATTATAGATACTGATCCTTACTAGGAAAAGTAATCAGAATAAAGCTCAAACTATATAGAGTTTCGATATTATCAGGCGTGTTTATTCCAATAAATTGTAACACCAAGATAAGAAAAACAAAGTTACACAAGCTTAACTGGGAATCAGCTCACTGCAGCTTGCTCTGCAAATAATGAGCAAAATTTTAATCAATTTAATTGCCAACAGGGTGCAGCTGCAGCCCCAAAAGATTATAAACTAAATTTATCCTAAAAGTTAAAGAATCATAATGTATATTACAAAAATGCTGGAAAATTAGACTGAATTTCTCAAAGGCCCAGCTGATGTGTATATAGGTGAAGGGTTCATTCACGTTAACATTAGAAGTGGTGTACTACAAACCACAGGTGCAAATGATGGTTGTGGCTTGAGATATGACTATTCTGTAGTGCCTCAATAAAAGTGAACCAGGTCTTGCGCCAAGAATAAGAAATAAGCAAATTACAATTACCTATTCCGACCATTCCACTCTTCACCAAAACCTCCACATTGGCATTGTCGCTAATCATCCAATCATCTAGCAGGTATAACTCAGTACACTTGAAAACTGGACTTGAGCTTCCAGTTTTGTGCAAACATTATAACCCCGGCAAATCATTTCCTCCAGAAGTATCATTCCTCATTGCACTCTGTCATCTTTAAAACTCCTCGAGTAAGAACATTGTGAGTGAAACTGTCTGGCATGCAACCATGCTCCTCCATTTTCACAAGTAAATCGTTTGCTTCCTTTAGTAGGCCCTCTCGACAAAGCCAATCTATCATTATGTTATATGTCCAAACATTGGGTTGCAAACCTTTGGGATAAAGGTTATTGAAGAGATCCCTTGCCGTATCAAGCATCTCCCGCTTGCTGGTATCATCAGTGAGGAATGTGTAAAGGGTAAAGTGACAACTTAACACACTAGACTCCATCATCGCGATCAACAGACACAATGCCTCGTAAAACTGTCCGTTTTTGCACATCCCGTCCAACAAAATATTGTAAGTGAAAAGATTTGGACTTTCACCCTTAGCTTGCATCTCACTGAGTAGCTCTTGAGCAATTGTACATTTACCCGAATCATATAACCCTTGTAACAGAGGGTTGTACGTGAGAACATCGGGTTTTAACCCATTCCGAGAAACTTCTTGAAAGAGATACATGGCCGCGTCCATCTGCATACTTTTGCAATAACCATTGATTAAACTGTTATAGATCACAATATCAGGGACTAGGCCCCTATCCATCATGCAATCAAGAACTTTCCTTGCTTCATCTATTTGCTCTCTTTGACAGTATCCATTGATGAAAGAACTATATGTGACTACATCTGGATCCTCACCTCTTTGAATCATAACATTGACAACAAGCGTGGCGTACTCTACCAAACCTTTCTTGCAAAGGGCATCTATTAATATATTGAAGGTAACAATGTTTGGGGGGCTTTTTCTGTTGTCCATTTCATCAAATAGTCTAAAGGCATCTTTCAAACGACCCACATTACAAAGGCCTTGAATCAAAGAGGTATAAGTAATGACGTTGGGGAAAATGCTTCTCTCAATCATTGCAGCCAATACGTTTAGAGCATCATCTATCCTCTTTTCTTTGCACAATCTATCGACAATAGTGCTATACATAACTGTGTTAGGTTTACAACATCCTTGTTCATCCATTAGCTTGAGTAAATCAATGGCAGAGCAACTCTTTCCAATTTTACAAAGCCCCTTAATCATTGTCCCGTAGGTGACTTCATTAGGCTCGCAAATTTTCTCTTGGATAAGCTTATAGAACAATATCTCAGCCTCAGAAATCCTATTTCCTGCAATGAGCCCATTCAAAAGCACTGTGAAGGTAGCCTCATTTGGTTGAAACCCATGCTTCAAAAAAATACCCAAAATTGCATACCCCAAATCAACTCGATTTACTCGGCAGTAACACTGAATAGCAATGGTCAATGTATACTCATTAACCGGAGTTGCCATCAAAACCATCTTCTTGAACATAAAAATTGCCCTAGAATAATCTTTCATCTTGACTATACACCCAAGCAACTGTGTAAAATGAATAACGGAAGGCAGAGGTTGCAACTGGACCATTTGATTAAACGAAAACAGAGCATCATCAACCTTGTTAATTCCACTAGTTTGAATAAACCCAAATGGGGTGCAACCATTTGGAACTAATTTGGGTTTTGGGGATGCACAAGTAGAATACGAGTGATTGCTACGATTCATAAACCCTAGTAAAACCCACAAAAAAGGGGGTGGAGAAGGAAATCTACGAAGATTACCTTTGCCGGAGAAGAGCATTTCTGCTCATCTTCAATAGCCAATTCGCTCAGCTGAAAAAATGTGCAGTGTTGGAGCGGACAGTAGAGGAATTTGATAGGGTTCTAGAGTTTTGATGTATAGGGGGTTGGGTGGGTGATAGCTGGTGGTGAAGACAGTTGAATATGATGGCAGTGGTGACCAGAAAGGATCCCACCGGTGGCGTGGGTAGTGGTGGTCGACGGTGCTGTGGTTTTGAGGTTTTTAATGTTTCTTTAGGTTTAAAATCTTACACTTTAATCCATTAAATAAGCTGTTGTGCGCCATCAAAAAATTCTGTTAAATAGTATTCCCTCCGTCCCAAAATTATCTTCTCATTTTCCATTTCTCATTATCCCAAAAAATTCTTCACATTTCTACATTTTAGGCTTAAACAAAGCATGGTCAGTGAAGCAAGTGTTCATATCTTTAAAAAGTTTGAATAGGCAAACGTGAGATTATTTTGGGACCGAGAGAGTACTATTTGAGTGACATTTGCTAGTAAAAAATTTAGCACGATGATGACGTTTGCAAATCTATAAGTTAGGTGGTCAAATCGATATTGCACAAGTTGTGCGATGCTCTAGCTCACTCTAAATTTGAATCATTGATGCATCAAATTGTACACTTACTCAAATGAATTAGTATTTTATTTCAAATAATTTTGTTCCGAATAAATGTACAATTTTATTTTTCTTTCAATAATAAATTCATACATTTATTTTAAATTTAGTAAAGAAAGTAACCAATCATGGCGTAGGATCATCATATGAGGACTTGTCTCATCCTTTCTTTAAAAGGGGAACTAATGATGGTCCTTAGATCAGAGGATTCAACAGATCTTTGTGGATTTCGAACCGCTGCACCAATACGTTAGGTGCTGTAGATACCCCGGGGGGCCACGGCTTGGCTAGAGCGCGTGTGTTACCTTAGGATGTCTATTTGTGTTTTAGAGTCGTCACCTATGTTTTAAAGGAACATAAGAAAACCTAATGTTTATAGCCTAAGTTTGATTACGAAAACTGAGATTCTTTGTTATGAGGTTCGGGGGTTAGGTTACGAGGTGGGAAGTACTTAAACACCCATCTCGCCCAACTAAAGTTGGTCTTGTTTGATCAAAATTTACATAAATGATGAAATGTTCTTCTTATTCTTGATGATAAAGGGGGGTAAAAAAAGGGTGTTTGGAATGTAGGGAGATGACTTCGTGACTAGCTTCAATGACGTGAAGTAGTCTTTGATGTCATGTCCCAAAAATGTTTGGGTGATTGCACTTTTGATTTAAAGCAAAAGAAAGGGAGAAGAGATAAAGTAAAAAAGGAGGGAAAATAGTAGTCTTTTACCTATACTTCAAAGAGCTTCAAGGACTCCTTCAAAAGGTTCTTAGGAAAATGCCTTGTAAGTATTTGTGTATAGTTTTTTGTTAATGATTCTAATCTCCTTCCTCTTCAATGGTGAATTAGATGGGTTTTTATAGGTAAAGAAGGTGTGTTTTTGGTGCCAAAACCAAGCCACAAAGATCAGTTTCCCGGGCAAATCCTGTTAAAAGGAGCAAGGGTGAGATTCTTGGACATAAATCTGTAACTGATGCCCAGGTGCGCGCGCCTCCTGCCTTGGTGGCGAGATGCGCGCGCCTCTGGCCCCAAAAGGTGAAAGCGTGCGCCTTGGAGATGACAAAAACGACAGAATAGACTAGAAAATCAGCACTGTTATTCAGTTTGGTCCTTGGACTTAACGAAGTCAGTCAGGAAATTAACAGAGGTAACAGAAACTAACGAAAAACGCTTAAAATAGAGAGAAACACAAAATCAAATGTGCAATCGGGGTGAGCGGTCCAAGGCGGGGTGTCTACAGAGCCCCTCGGCGACATGGATTGCAAAGCAAAACGCGTCGACGAAAGAACAAAACATCCGCCGAGGACATCACCAGGAAAAAAGCAAAGACTCGATGAAAACAAGAATCTTGAATTTACAAGGGATAGGAGTGCGCTCCCTGTGTGAGCGGCTTTTGCTGATAGTAGGGGTGCGGTGATAGAAATTGGCCCACCGTGGCCTAAATTTAGAGTCCGTATAGAGGACTTGGAGGGACTGGAGAGTCTGCCTACCGATGTAGAGGGACTCGAGAGTCTGCCTCCTGATTTGGAGGGACTGGAGAGTCTGCCTGCCGATGTAGAGGGACTCGAAAGTCTGCCTGCTAATGTAGAGGGACTCGAAAGTCTGCCTGCTGATTTAGAGGGACTGGAGAGTCTGCCTGCCGATGTAGAGGGACTCGAAAGTCTGCCTGCTGGTGTAGAGGGACTCGAAAGTCTGCCTGCGGATTTGGAGGCACTGGAGAGTCTGTCTGCCGATGTAGAGGGACTCAAAAGTCTGCCTGCTGGTGTAAAGGGACTCGAAAGTCTGCCTGGTAGTTTGGAGGGACTGGAGAGTCTGTCTGCCGATGTAGAGGGACTCGAAAGTCTGCCTGCTGATTTGGAGGGACAGGAGAGTCTGCCTGCCGATGTAGAGGGACTCGAAAGTCTGCCTGCTGATGAGGAGGTGATTTCGGTAGTTCACCGTGGACCAAATTTTGCTATTTGAAGCTGCATTTTGATGTGCACTGTCTGGAGTAGCTGTTGGTCCCAAAGGGGCAACAAGGGTATGAAAAATGCTAGAGGGGGGGTGAATAGCGTTTTAAAATTCTTTCAAACCCTTTTGTAAATCAATGGCTTATGCGCACAGTTCTCAAATAAGCTAAGTATAGCGCGCAGTGAGAGTGTGAAATGCACAGCGGAAGTTTAAGCCTATAATAAAATGTACTAAGCTAAAAATTGAAGTTAAAAATGTACTAAGCTAAAAATTGAAGTTATAAAACTTCTTACATAGGATCCTAAAGTCCATAAAATATTAATAGGTGATGGTATCAATCAATTCTCACAAGTAGGAGGGTTAAGAAGTAAGCATACCCAACAATCTCCCCCTAAATGATTGATGCCATTACCTACTATAACAAAGGCGATTCATTGTACTTGATAATAACATGTCCATAAAGATGTGATTGGTAAATCATGCCTCAAGTCAATGCACACACTAGCCAATGTCATAGATTTCTAGTCTATCCAAAAGATTAGCTAACGAAAAGGGAAAGACAGAAATATCATTCAACGCATACAAATAATATGAGTTTTAGTTTTAAGTATGCGTTTAAACTGAATGTTTAAACATTATGCGTTAAAAATATGAACAGTTAAGATTATGAGCATGGGTTGAAATAATGCAGTCATTGTTCCTCAAACAAAGAGTTTGAATTGAACAAGGTTTTGGAAACACATGATGCGATTTTTCTCATTAAAACTTGAAGTGAAAAGAGTTGCAGATTACAAGTTTGAATAAGAAAAACAAAATGCGCACAAAAAGAAATACTTTGCGCAAAAACAAAAATTACATAGAACCTAGTCTATGTTGATCCGGTGCAAGGCTTCGCGCAGCTCATTCTGCAGACTGTTGAACTTATTCATAAGTTCAATCTTCAGTTCTTGAAATCTTTCTCTGAACGCTACAGCCTCACCGACATAGGTAGCCATTCCTCTGCGCATATCTCTGTTGTCTTCTCGCAGCTCTAGGAAGTTGGCTCTGTACTGCACTTGATGTCCCGTCATCTAATTAAAATAAGACTGCTCAGCAGCTTCAATAGTGTTGATGACGGTGGCCTGCGGTGCTTCGAGTCTTTCGTCAGTGTGGAGGCGCTGAGTGTTCACGCTTTCTTGAATATCGAACATGGCTTGATCCATCCTAGCGTTGAACCCATCAGCGAAATCAGTCATCGCTTGAGTTATGCACTCCCTGACACTTTCCATATTAAGCGTATTGGCATGCGCGGGGCCACCTTGTTCCAATCTTTCCAACATCATCGCTTCCATCCCTGCAAACCCTTCATGCAGCCCATCAGCCAAGCTCTTGCGCAGACGCTTAAGCAGTCCTATAAACCCATCGTTGATAGCAGTATAGGTGCAGACGTTTTCAAGCATCCCAGCAATTGACTTCAATGAGTCCAGGACCATTTGGTCTAATGCATCAGGGACGCGTTGCGCAGAGGGCCTGCGGAGGTACTTGCCTTTGAAACATTCTCCCCTTAATGGCAGCAATCTCTAAACGCTGCGCATCAAGTTGCTCTTGGATAGCTGTCTGCGCAGTAATGAGCTGAGTCATTTGGGACTGCGCAACAACCTGGTTGACTTGAATAGTATTGAGAGCCTGGAGAATTTGGCGTAGATCAGCGGAGGAAGATAGAGAGGAAGTAGATACTGTAGGGACGGAAGGAATAGCTTGAGCTGGAGGAGGAGAAACTTTGGGAGGAGAGTGTGTTGGAGAAGGTTGTTTGGGAGAGAGATGAATAGGATCAGCAGCAGGAGACCTATGCGTAGATGAGTGCGTGCTGCTGCTATCTGTATCAGTTGTGCGCACATCTCCTTCCTTTTCACCTTCAGGAGGATTAACAGGAGCCTGCTGCGCAGCATCATCGGCCTGCGCAGACTTGGTAACTTCATCCGCATCCTCATCTTCTAAGTCCAAATCATCATGGAGAACAGAGGTGTGTGAATACGTGTGTTTGAATTTGGGAATATTCATAGCAACATTAAAATATGAGAGTCGCCACGCCGTTTTAATTATAGCCAAAACTTTGAGAAAAAGCGTGTTTAATGGGTTCGGGGGTCAAATTACAACAAGAGAAGAATATTGAACGTTATCACTCCTATTGCCCGAATTGATCGGTCTTCCTATCATGATGCGGTGTATGTAGTGTGTTAGTGATTGAGACCGGATCCGAAGATTGCCTACGTTCCTCTCAATGTGAGAAGCTCAGGTCAGCGTAGTTCGAGAAGAATTTAGAATAGGCAGAAGAATCGGGATCATGCATAATGAGGGGGAATTACCTAAAGTTTAGGGTTTAGAAGTAGTTCCTAGATCATCCTCGGGTTGATGAACCCTAGATCATCATCGGCTATGAAATAACATGTAATTATGAAGATCGCCACCCTAAATATGGCATAAATAAGGTTTTAATCTAGAATATGATGAATATGCGAAGAACATATTATGAACATATGAATGTCATGAAGAAAATATGAATAAAGATGTTAGGAACATGAATATTATAAAGAACACATGAATAAACATATTAAGAATATGAATATTATGGATCTAAACTAATAATATGACAAGAACATGAATAAAAAGTTAGAAAACTTACCTTTGTTGGCAAGAAATAACCTTGGATCTTCTTGGGATTCTTGAGAGTGTTTGAATGCTAATTAGAGAGCAAAATAGTGTTTAAGAACTCCAAAACTCGGACTTAGAGCTCTCAAAATCGGATCCCCCTAAACCAATAGCATGAGATTGGTTTATATAGTAAACTGAGGGGAAGATCTGATGGTCCAGATCATCCGGGGCGGATGTGGCCGCGTGGCCAATATTGAGGGCGGCGGCGAAAGTGGCCGCGTGGCCAATATTGAGGGCGGCGGCGAAAGTGGCCGCGTGGCCATCGTTGCGCGCTGACTTGAAATTCAAGCTAGGGTTTTACTGTTCATACAAGGCAACCCTAAATGTCCATATTTAATGTTTTCTAGAACATTGAGCTATTTTTGGGAATCCAGGACAAGTCTTTGCAAGGTTTCTAATTCCCATAAAGTCCTTGTATATTTGGGAAAGCCCTAATAAACTCATTTTCAGATCGGGTACTAACAGTAGCCCCTCGGCGACGCTTCTTGCAAGGCAATGTGGGGTCGACGATAAGAGAAGGATCCATCTGAAACATGAGTTTCAAAACAGATGAAAGGTAAGGGAACGGCTGAACCTTGGCAGGCGACCTACGTATCCGTGGGGGAATCAAGCCAAACGTAGTTCAAATCTGATGGGGAAATTGGGAAGGACTGTCATCTGATGGGGAACAACGTTTTCTGTTGGGGAAAATGCACTTGCTGGGGATGAGAGATGACCATGTTGGTCGGGTGGCTGGACCTTTTCAGGTTTCCTACGTATCCTCCGAGGAATCAAGCCGGTCGTAGTTCAGAGCGATTAGGGAAAAGCGAGCCATCGGACTTTGCTAGGGATAATAAACCTACGGGCACTATCCTGTATGAAGAACGAACATTCGTTAGGAAATGAAGTCATTTGGGAAAAATAA
The DNA here is from genome assembly GCA_026119855.1 of Campanula takesimana. Taxonomy (NCBI): domain Eukaryota; kingdom Viridiplantae; phylum Streptophyta; class Magnoliopsida; order Asterales; family Campanulaceae; genus Campanula; species Campanula takesimana. The sequence continues at coordinate 105,082 of JAOWBW010000881.1, forward strand.
AGATTACGTTGTCTAAGTAATCCCAAGATGGAATGGTAAACGCAATCAGGATCGCCACGGCTCCTGCCGATTGTGCTAACGAAACGCCGAGGCTTCTTCCAACCACGATCGATCAAGGATACGTATGTCATAGAGGCGCCAAAGTCTCTACAATCATACAAATCCTAATAATAGGTGCTGGATCTCTTGCAAACAGAAACGCCGAGGCTCCTGCCAATCACGAGCGATCAAGGATACGTATGTCATAGAGGCGCCGAAGTCTCTACAATCATACGAATCCTAATAATAGGTACTGGATCTCTCGCAAACAGAAACGCCGAGGCTCCTGCCAATCACGAGCGATCAAGGATACGTATGTCATAGAGGCGCCGAAGTCTCTACAATCATATGAATCCTAATAATAGGTACTGGATCTCTCGCAAACGGAAACGCCGAGGCTTCTGCCAATCACGATTGATCAAGGATACGTATGTCATAGAGGCGCCGAAGTCTCTACAATCATACGAACCCTAATAATAGGTACTGGATCTCTCACAAACAGAAACGCCGAGGCTTCTGCCAATCACGATTGATCAAGGATACGTATGTTATAGAGGCGCCGAAGTCTCTACAATCATACGAACCCTAATAATAGATGCTGGACCTCTCGCAAACAGAAACGCCGAGGCTTCTGCCAATCATGATTGATCAAGGATACGTATGTCATAGAGGCGCCGAAGTCTCTACAATCATACGAACCCTAATAATAGATGCTGGACCTCTCGCAAACAGAAACGCCGAGGCTTCTGCCAATCGCGATCGATCTAGGATGCGTATGTCATAGAGGCGCGAAGTCTCTACAACCATACGAATCCTAAGCAAATATTAGGAAATGCTAAAATAATAGATGCTGGATCTCTCGCAAACAGAAACGTCGAGGCTTCTGCCAATCACGATCGATCTAGGATGCGTATGTCATAGAGGCGCCAAAGTCTCTACAACTATACGAATCCTAAGCAAATATTAGGAAATGCTAAAATGATAGATGCTGGATCTCTCGCGAACAGAAACGCCGAGGCTTCTGCCAATCACGATCGATCTAGGATGCGTATGTCATAGAGGCGCCAAAGTCTCTACAACTATTCGAATCCTAAGCAAATATTAGGAAATGCTAAAATAATAGATGCTGGATCTCTCGAGAACAGAAACGCCGAGGCTTCTGCCAATCACGATCGATCTAGGATGCGTATGTCATAGAGGCGCCAAAGTCTCTACAACTATTCGAATCCTAAGCAAATATTAGGAAATGCTAAAATAATAGATGCTGATTCTCTCGCGAACAGAAATGCCGAAGCTTCTGCCAATCACGATCGATCTAGGATGCGTATGTCATAGAGGCGCCAAAGTCTCTACAACCATACGAATCCTAAGCAAATATTAGGAAATGCTAAAATAATAGATGCTGGATCTCTCGCAAACAGAAACGCCTAGGCTTCTGCCAATCGCGATCGATCTAGGATGCATATGTCATAGAGGCGCCGAAGTCTCTACAACCATACGAATCCTAAGCAAATATTTGGTTAAGAATGGAAATTTTAAGGGGCTTTCCGTTCCCAAAGGTATCGAATATCAGTCAAAATAGCGCTAAGGGCACCTAAAATGAATCAAAGGGGAATGTACAAGGGGTAAAACTGAAATTTTGCATGTGGAGGCAAAGATGATGGATTGTTATGAAGTCGCAAACGGGATGAACTCTCGGGGAGTCACAAAGGTGATAGACTCTCGGGGAGTCACAAGGGTGACGGACTCTCGGGGAGTCACAAAGGTGATAGACTCTCGGGGAGTCACAAGGGACTCTTTGGTGAGTCACAAGGGCAAATGACCTTTAGGGAGACGCGAAGGATATGGACTCTCGGGGAGTTGCTAATATGGGAAACATGATCTGGGTTCCGCTTATCCTAATTTAGGAGGGGATGAGGCTACGAGCAATTGAGACCAAGGTGTTAGGTAAGGGACATTTTTCTTGGTTGCCTAGAGGTAGGACCTAAGGCTTTTTTAAGGAAAGGGAATAAGGAAGATGGTGATCTCCTAATCTTGAGATAGGGATGCCAAAGATGTCACGGCTTCTTGGGCTTTAGATTATGTCTTGGAGATAATGTGGGTTTCCTAGGCTTACGGGCTAGGGATAGGAGTTTATTTAAGCATGAGGAGAGTATTATATCCTAGGCTTAGTGCTAGGGCTTGGAAAGGTTGAGGTTTGGGAACTTCCTAGATGTTAGGGTTTCGGACAAGGGTTTGGAAACTGGTGTTTAAGGACCATGACTCTCCTAGGTTTGGGACTAGGGTTTAGGAATTTCCTAGGTCTAGGAGGCTAGGGCTTGGAGTTGTGGTAGGCTCAGAGGTTGAAAAGGCATTGGCTTTTAGACATAAGGCTGGGAGTTGGAAAGGTTGTGACTTCCTAGGCTTGAGACCATGGACCGTTGGGAAGAGGGATTGCTTTTGTGGAAGGTCCACTAAGCTTGATGTTAGGGTTCACCATTTTCCGGGATTGGTGACTATGGCTTGGAAATGTTCGTGGTAACCTAGGCTTTAGGCTAGATTTTAAGGCTAAAGACTGTAAACTTCCTATATATTGAGACTAAGGTGAAGGAGTTTCCTAGGTCTAGGACTGGGGTTTGAAGGGAATGTTGAATCCTAGGCTTGATGATAGAGTTTAAAGAGGATAATTTCTACCTAGGCTTGAGGCTAGGGTTTTAGAAAGAATGCGACTACCTAGACTTGAGGCTAGGGTTTAGAGCGAATGCGGCTTCCTAGGCCTGAGGCTAGGGTTGATTAAGTTTTGGACAGGGCATTGTATCCTAGGTTTTGGGTTAGGGTTCAATAAGACGGGGGATTAAGATTGTAAATTTCCTATATTTTGAGACTAAGGTGAAGGAATTTCCTAGGTCTAGGACTAGGGTTTGAAGGGAATGTTGAATCCTAGGCCCGATGATAGAGTTTAGTGAGGATATAGTCTCCTAGGCCCTGCGGCTAGGGTTTAGAAAGAGTGCGACTACCTAGGCTTGAGGCTATGGTTTGGAGCGAATGCGAGTACCTAGGCCCTGCGGCTAGGGTTTAGAGCGGATGCGACTACCTAGGCTCGAGGCTAGGGTTTAGAGCGAATGCGAGTACTTAGGCCCTGCGGCTAGGGTTTAGAGCGGATGCGACTACCTAGGCTCGAGGCTAGGGTTTAGAGCGAATGCGGCTTCCTAGGCTTGAGGCTAGGGTTTAGAGCGAATGCGACTACCTAGGCTCGAGGCTAGGGTTTAGAGCGAATGCGGCTTCCTAGGCTTGAGGCTAGGGTTGATTGAGTTTTGGACAGGGCATTATATCCTAGGTTTTGGACTAGGGTTAAAGGGAATGTTGTGGTTTCCTAGGCTTAAGGCTAGGGTTTAGAGAGGATATGTGAATACCTAGGATCAAGGCTAGGGTTTAGGAAGGGTGTAGCTACCTAGGATCAAGGCTAGGGTTTAAGAAGGATGTAACTTCCTAGGCTTTAGGCTAGGGTTTGAAAGGATGTAATTACCTAGGCTTGAGGCTAGGGTTCAGAGAGAATGATATGACTACCTAGGCTCGAGGCTAGGGTTTAGAGAATGTGTTTACCTAGGTTTAAGGCTAGGGTTTGGAGACCGAAAGCATTTGAAGGTTTGTCTTGGTTTAGACCGAGCAAGTTTGAGGTCTAAGAGTGTTGCGGTTTGGGGAAAATGAGCTTGATACCTCGTGGCTGGATAGGCTCGATAGATTAGACCTAGGCTAGAGTGCTAGGGTTTAGCTAGGGTAAGACTCAGACATGTGTTTAGGAGACCGGGGCCTAATGGAATGGTAGGCGTGAGATCTAGGAGATCGAAGGCTAGGCAGGGTAGCGTTGGGACATAAGGCTTTCAAGCGGGTAAGTCCTTTGTCCTAGAGAAACCGCGTTATGGGTTAGGATCAAGCAGGCTTGAAGTCGGCCAAGGAGCAACGGATTGGGACCAGTTAAGAGTGTAAGGCGGACATGGCGGGTTTGGGTCCAAAGGTGTGCTAGGTGCGAACCATGTGCGGGAGATGGTCTGGATATGTGACCACGTTGGCGCTTTAGGTAAAGGGATTGAGTGTCCAAGACTTTGCTCGAGTATAATAGGTGCCTAAGTTGGATTGGGTATGCTTAGGACCGAAGTTTGTCTTAGAGGTCATTGCGCGTGACCAAACTCGTTCGGCGATTGTGATGGTAGGCTAGGGATGGGACCCAAAGGTGTTAAGTGCACGAGTTTTGACCGGACGAGTTTTGATATCTTTATGGCATGTCACGGTATGCGGAAGATCCTATGCGTTCGAGCATGTTTGAGGTGTGGACTCGTGGGGAAGAAAGGTTTGAGATCCATGGAGTTCAAGGGTGGACCTCGTAGGTGGCGAGGTTTGGACTCGGCTCGGATTAAGTAGGTTAGAGACCTAAGGGGTTGAAGGTCAGACTAGGAAGTCTTTTGAAGCTAGGGAATGACACTAGGTTGGTACTTGGTAGGTTTAAGAGTGGTAGGGCCATGGCTTGGATATGACGGAAGTCGGGAGACGTAGATGCGTCGCTTTTAATTGGACCAAGTAGGCTTGGGAATTAAAGAGTTCTAAGGGTGGAGATGTAAGGTGAGAGACCTAGAGGGTAGTGACCTAAAGGTTTAGGGGTTGAGGCCTAAGATATGGACCAGACATATCATGGACTTCAAGGATAAGTTTGGTAGACTCGAATGGTCTTGGGATCTAAGGGATCGCTCAACAGGTTAGACTGAGTAGACCTAAAAGGTTGGAACGAGGAGGATAAGAGAGCTATTGCTTAGACAAGGTAAGGATGAGTATGTGTTGGTAGGTTTGAGATCTAGGAGATCGGGTAGGCTCGGGACCGGTAGGTTCGGGACCTATGGGTCACCCTAAGGATTTGGCTTTGGTTAACTGGTTTAAGGTCTGAAGTTTTGGGTAGAACCGGTTTGAGGCCGGAGGGGTCATGCTACGAACTTGCGGAAGGTCGAGCTAAGAGGTTATGATGTAACGTAGGTAAGATTCACCGGGTAGGTTTGGGACCTAGGTAAGACTGATCGGGTAGGCTCGGGACCTAGAGAATTTATGGTGTAACTTAGGCAAGACTGACCGGGTAGGCTTGGGACCTAAGGTTTTGAACCAGGTAGGTTGGGACCTAAGGGTATCCTATTGTGTAGGAAATAGGGTGAAGGACCGAGTCAACTCAAGAATCACGAAGATGGGTCTCAGATGGATCGAGGATGTTTTTACAATTTTGTGGAGACCGAGCGTGCGGGTTTATAAACAAAGTGTCGGGGAGGAGAAAACTTTATGAAAGTGTTATGATCTTATACAGATGCCTTATAATTAATTATGATTCTAATCAATCCAAATAGGTCGTCGCGTGCCGAGTTTGACGATGAGGGGTGCCCTTCTTCTAAGTGTATCCTTGTTGACGCCTCGGTATTCTCTGGGAAACCACATAGTCGACCCATTCCGTTGGGGATTATCTAATTTGGTGAGCGGGTACCCTCCCTCCTTTGAGAAACTCTACGTCAAGCTTGATGATGAGGGATGCCCTTCTTCTAAGTATGTGCTTGATGAAGCCCCGGCATTCTTTGAGAAACCTTATGGTCGGTCCTTTATTGTTAGGGAAGCCCCAGTTGCGTAGAGCGGGGTATCCTCCCTCCTTTGAGAAATCCTACGTCGAGCTTGATGATGAGGAGTCCTCTTCTTCTAAGTATGTGCTTGATGAAGCCCCGGCATTCTTTGAGAAACCTTATGGTCGGTCCTTTATTGTTAGGGAAGCCCCAGTTGTGTAGAACGGGGTATCCTACCTCTTTTAAGACGCACCCTTTTTTCTGCCTAGACCGCCCTTGCGGGTTTTCAATCTAGCGGGCATCTCTTTTGCGTCAATTTTTTTTTTTTTTTTTTTTTTTTTTTTTTGAAATCATTCAGTCGACTCAAAAAAGGAAAAAAGAATTGTTTGAAAACATGCGGGGGCATTTGGGGAGAGTAAGAGAGAGAGAGAGAGAGAGATAGTACTCACATTTTGACTCTTTGAGCAACTGAGGGTATATATGTACAAAAGGGAGGAAGCCCCTGCTTTGACAGAAAGTAAGTGTTTAGCTCTTTCCTAGATTGTAGAACGGAAGACTTGTCGAGACATTTGAAAATTGTTTTATTCAAGATTCTCATTTGATTGCTCGAGAATGGACCTCGTTGATTAGTTAATGAGTTATGGTTAATTGGTAAACAAGTATCCTCAAATTAATAAATGTTTTGATCAATTGTGAGTGAAGAAGTCAGGAGTAGAAATATGGGGGAAGAGAGAAGAGAAGGAAAATTGGCTACGAGGTGGGTTGTGTATATTTTGGACCGGACCCTAAGGTTGCCTACGTTCTCCTCAATGTGAGAAGCTCAGGTCCGCGTAGTTCGGGGGGGGGGCGGATGATGATGAAGTTGGGGTTTGAGTATGAGGTTAATTTGTCGCAATAGGTTACTCCGTTGTAGCTTGTTGCTTTGGATTGCTTCATTGCAGCTCATTGCGGTGGATTGATCCATTGTAGTTGTCATGGCTGCTGCTACCGCGTTAATCTTCTTTGTAGGGAAAAAAAGAAAATAGAACATTTGAAGTGAAAATAAAATGAGACTTTTACTTTTCTATGGTGATAGCCCCTTCTATTTTTCTTTATTTTTTTATTTTATCTCTTTGTGCACACCCTTTTTTGCCTAGGCCGCCCTTTCGGGTTTTCAACCTAGCGGGCTTCTTTTTGTGCAATGCTCTAACTTTTGCCTAGGTCGCCCTTTTGGGTTTCAACCTAGCGAGCCATATTTTTTTTTTTTTTTTTTTTTTTATATATATTTGTACATGAAACATTGGGCAAGACAAGCCCCTAGTTTGCTTTCGTCTCTCTCGATTGCGAGGTAGCTTCCTTATAGTTTAAGCGGCCTTTTGCTGGCGGCGGGCATCCTAGCCCCTTGATTTTCACCGGTAGAGCTCCATTGGATTATCACGTGCACCAATTAATGGCATGAATGACTTCGTGCACTTGTCTTACATTTGCGATGGAATACGGACAGCCCCAGTGTAACGGCATGTAGTACTCATGAAGGGAACAAACCAACCCTTTAAATTGTGGCAGCATGGATGTCTATTTGATGATGAGCAACCGCAATCCATTTCTTTGTCACGACCTTATAAAAAGGGGTCTAATGGTGGGATGAGAGGCGTATGAGGATAGTGTATGGGAGAAGGTGTATATAGAGAGTGTACATGAAGTGTGTACAAGGGGTGAGTGTATAGAGAGAGTGTATGGGGGTAGAATGTAGAGAGAAGGGAAAGTGATTCGTTCATCCCAATTGATCGAAGCATTTGTTATTTTGAGATTAATCGTTTACTTAGTTATGTGAATGGTTTGTGGGTCCATTTACCTTTTAATGAGTCGTCATTAATGAGTAAGATTAAGATTAATTCATCATATAAAGATATAGCAATCAAGCGAAAATGGTGAATAAGACAATTTTCATGAAATTGATATATGCAAGCTTATGTCTCAAGTCTAGAGAGAAAAGAAAAGAAATAAAGACCTTTTTATTGGAACTAAAAGATTTAAACTGACTAGTCCGGGGTGGACTTTTACTTAAAGAAACAAAAATCGTCCAAGGTGGACTTTTGACTAAGGACACTCTAGAACCTACGAAGACTGAATGACCTTTTTCTTTTCTTTTATTTAAAGGAGGTAGCCCCAATTTCCTCTTTTGCCCATGCCCATGTATTCCGTTGGCGGGTGATGGCTCCGCTGTCAATGAGGCTTTGAATCTTTCTCCTCAATTGGACGCAATCTTCGGTGTCATGCCCAATGTACTGGTGGTATTGGCAGTGTTTGGAGGGATCCAAGCATTGCTTCATCCTACTTGGTTCATAGTTGATCAAAGGAGACAACTTGCCGGCTTGAACTAGACTTTTGAAGAGTTTGGCTAACGGCATACCTAAGTCGTCGAATTCGCGCTCGTCCTTCCTTTCACGAACTGTCTTTGAGGGTGATTTAGGTACCGGCACCCCTTGTTGATGAGTAGTCATAGGAGGCATCCCGACGGGGACAGTCTGTGGCGGCCCGTATATTTGAGGAGCGTACGGGTGTTGACATTGAGCAAGAGGGAGAACTCGACTGAGATAATCATAAACGCCACGAATGTCAGACAAATGGCGCCTCTCGATATCTCTTAGGGTCTTATGCATCTCTTTCTGAAAGTGTGTTGCTTGCTCGTTGAGAATGGCCTTAAAGTGGATTGCTTGTTCATCGAGGATGGCTTCGAAGTGGGATGCTTGCTTACTGAGAGCAGTACCGGTGTAGAGGATTGTCTCGGGATCTTGGGTAGCAGCTTCAGTTGCAACTTCGATGTTCTTGCAGCCGACATGATGCAGAACTCTATGTCATGAAAGAATTAGATTCGTATTTAATGATAAGGCATCGTTATAAGAATCATTTTTTGGAAAAGAGTCGGTCTCCACATTTTTGAAATGCATTTTGGTAAAAAATTGAAAGTTTGACCGGGCCGAAGTTGCCTACGTTCCCCTTATCATGAGGGAGAGGTCCCACACAATAAGAGGCTCAGGTCGCCGTAGTTCGAATCAAGTTAGACTTTTAAAAAGGGGTGAGAGATGACCATAGGGGTCAAAAAGAGGGAGATGACTCGGTCCTTGGTCAAGCATGGGTGAGGAAGACCTATAGGAGTTGGTTTTGATTGAGTAGGGTATGGTTTGACCTAAATTTGACCTAAGGTTTGACCTAAGGTTTGAGACAAGAAGTGGTTCAAGCTAGGATGCGGCGATAATGGTGGGTTGACCTAGATGGGTAAAGGATAGGTCGACTTAAATGAGAAGGGTTGGATTGACCTATATGGTGAATGAATCAAGATAGCGGGTTGTAGCGGTTTGCCTATGTGATGATCTAAGCGGGATGGACATGGTTTGACCTAGGCGGGTCTAAGGTTGACCTATTCAGGTTGGTGGATTAAGGAAGGTTGGAGATTGACCTAGATGGATCCAAGATAGGTAAGTCGATCTAAGCGGGTCACGGGGTGACCTTGGCGGGTCAAAGGTGAAGGGGTAGTTTTAACCTAAGACGGGCAGGTTGACCTAAATGGGTCAAGGATGGTGTGTGTACCTAAACGGGTTGACCTAGGTTAGTCTGGACGACGGTGGGTCAAGATGACGGTTTGACCTAAGCGGGAGGTCAAAGGTAATTGGGTTCATCTATGGAATCAAAGATTGACCTAAGAGGTCAAAAGCGGATAAGGTTGACCTAGGGGTCACAGGTTGACCTAAGAGGTCAAAGGTGATTAGGTTGACTAAGGGAGTCAAAGGTTGACCTAAGAGGTCAACGGGTGATAATGTTGACCGAGGTGGTCAAAGGTTGACCTAGGAGATCAAAGGTTGACCTAAGAGGTCAAAGATGATTAAGTTGACCTAGGGGGTCAAAGGTTGACCTAAGAGGTCGAAAGCGGATGAGGTTGACCTAGGGGGTCAAGGGTAGACCTAAGAGGTGAAAGGCGGATAAAGTTGACCTAAGGGGTCAAAGGTTGACCTAGGGGGTCAAAGGTAGATAAGGTTGACCTAGGAGGTCAAAGGTTTGGGAAGGTTGACCTAGGCGGTCAAAGGTTGACCTAGGAGGTCAAAGGTTGACCTAAATGGGTCAAGAGCGGAGAAGGTTGACCTAGGGGGTCAAAGGTTGACCTAAAAGGTCAAATGCGGATGAGGTTGTCCTAAGGGGTCAAAGGTGACCTAACCCAACCCAAACTTTTTAGAAGGGGGGCGATTTTTTTAGGGTTTTTTCCAGTTCGGCCGTCGGCCATATCTCCGGCACCGAACATTTTTTGGAAGATCCCAACGGTGTAAAGTAGCGATTAGGTGTTTCGAACCTCCTCCAAAAATTTGAAGACGATCCAACGGTTCAATCATCGGGAATCGTCATTTTTCTGGACTGTCCTGGGAGTGTGCAGGTTTTCGAATTTGATTCGGCCGCCGGCCATATCTCCGGCGTCGGGAATAATTTTTACGATCACAACGGTGAAAAGGTGCGGATTGGTGATGCGCAAGTGCTCCAAAAATTTTAAGACGATCCAACGGTTCAATCATCGGGAATCGCGTTTTTACAGTCCGAATTTTGGAGGTGCAGTTTTTTGATTTTGGTTTCGGATTTTGGCCTTTTGGCCGGAATTCATTCGCCGGTTTTTGTGTCTGGCCGGCGCCTAGGTGAGGGGAAGGTTCGATGATGGCTAAGGAAGGTATTGGGATAGGTGTTAGTGGTGTGGGAGGCGGACATGGGAATTCTAGGGTTTTGCATGTTACAAACCCTAATTCGTTAGGAGGAGGATTTTTGGGTGTTGGTGATGGCTCTAATCCATCAATGGTGGGTGAGGCAATTGCCCTAGGCACTAAGGAAGCTTTTGCGCAGGGTTTACAAGGGGAATTCTTGGTTCTTCTTCAATGGCGGCTGCTGGAATTTTGAAGAATCCCGACTGCTCGGCCGAGCAGCTGCAGGGACACGGCCGAGCACGTCATGCAGAGTCGGGTCTGGCTGCTGGGAATGTGGAGCAACCAACTAAGGTTCCAATTTCGTATTCTGCTGCTCTGAAGGGTGATAAAGGGGTTGATGGGACGTTTATCAATCCTTTTGAGGGCATTAAAGCACCTCAACGTCAGCGGGCAGTTATTGATGGTGAACCTGCGGTGATTCTGACTGATAGGGAGGTTCAAGCTGCGGTGGATCGTTTGAAATTCACTGTGGTACTAAAATTTACTACTGGTCGTCCTCAGTTGAAGGTAATTCATGATCATATCACACAACACTGGGGTCTAAAGGGTGTTTTTAATGTGGGGTTGCTTGACCCACGACATGTGCTTGTGTATCTTTCTACTCAGGAAGATTTAACTATGGCTTTAGCAAGGGAATCCAATGTTATTATGAACTCAATGTTTAGATGTTTTCGTTGGACCCCTGATTTTGACTATGCTTATGATAATCCATGTGTATCAGTGTGGGTTCGTTTGCCTAATCTACCGTTACATTGGTATGCATTTATGGAAAATATTGGCAATTCTCTGGGTAGTTTTTTACGTGCTGATGATAAGTCTATTGGTTTTACGCACCATGGGTTTGCCCGTTTTTGTGTGGAAATGGATGTCTCTAAACATAGACCGGAACGTATTTATTTGGGGACGACTCGGGAAAATGGGTTTTGGCAGGACATTGAATATGAGGGTAATGTTCTATACTGTACTAAGTGTGGTATGCTGGGTCATGATGAGTATTCTTGCCGGAGAAATACAAAGAGACAAGGTCGGAGCATAGGGAAGCAGCAACAACCGCAGCAGCAGCATCCGGCCCCACAACAACCACCTAGAGAGCCGGAACAGAGACATAATCAAAAGGCTAATCAGAAAAAGCCCACTTCTGAGTAGCAAACAGTGGGAAAGAGAGGTACTCATATGGTTCCAGCTGTTGAAAAGAGCAAAAATACTGCAGGTTCTAGCGGGCAGAATCAGGCGAAAGGCAATGTTCATTCCCGTTTAGAGTATGGTACAGTTCATATTTTGGGTAACCATGATGTATGGATGAATAAGCTGGATGACAAGGGTACTGGTAAGGAAGATGTGGAGATTACTGCTCCCAAGTCAGGTGGTAAAACCAGCTCTGGGATATTGGTTGAGGAGATTTCTCCAGATCAGGATAAAGCAGAAAGAGAAGAGCTTGAAAAGGCTCAGCAGCAGCAGCAGCAGCAGCAGATTCCAACCAGTGGTAACACTTTTGCTGTTTTAGATGAGTTGGATGAGGAAGGGGCAGCAATAAAGCCAGTAGAGAAATTACCGTTGTGTGTGTTGAATACGAAGACTGTTTTGAGTTCCAGTACGGAGGGTTCTTCGGTTAAAGAGTCTATTGATCATGTCTCTGAGACACAGTCACCTGTAGTTGCACCTGATGAGACTACTCAGGAACAGCAGGTTACGGACAAGGCGACTGTTGGGACAGAAGGGCAGTCTACGCCTATGGCAGATGGGGCAGGATTGGGTGAAGGTACAGGTAATACTCCAGGGTCAGAGGAAGATAGGGTGTCAGAATCTTCTGAGGGCGCCACTGATGTTGAGACTAGTGCTCCTGAGAGTACTGAAGAGTCTAAGGATTCATCATTTAATGAGGTTTCCAGTGGGCAAAAGTCAAGGCGTAGGAGGAACAGGGGTAATAAGTCATCGCAGTTGGGTTCGCCTCCTCAGACCCGAAGCAAGACTGTTGGGGTAACCTCTATCTCTAAATAGTTTTATAATGTCGTTCATTATATGGAATGCTAGAGGTGTTGGTAATGTTAAGACTATGGATACGTTGAAATTGTTAGTGCAGCAACATAAGCCTTGGTGTTTAGCAATTTTGGAGCCTAAAATCTACGGTATTAGGCTTCAGAATATTGCTAAACAACTGGGTTTTCCTCATTTCATGCATGGTGAGCCTGTGAACAAGCATATTTGGTTATTATGGAAAACCGGTGTTGACATGGACGTTGCTTTAGTTGATAAGCAACATATTTCTGTTCGGGTGACGGTTTTCGGGGAACAGTATGGGGTTTTTTCATTTGTTTATGCCAGTTGTGATCGGTTGGAGAGGCAGTCGTTATGGGGAGAGCTTCTTCACTTATCCTCTCAGTCTGATGATCCGTGGTTGGTGGGTGGTGATTTTAATATCAATGCAGACCCGTCGGAGAAATTGGGGGGTAATGGGTGGGATTTCCCTAGTATGGATGACTTCTGTAATTTCATGGTTAGTGCTGGGGTTTCAGACGCTGGGTATGAAGGTAGTATTTACACTTGGTGTAATAGGTTTCCGGGGACTCTTCGGATTTGGCAGAGGTTGGATAGAGTGTTGGTGAATGGATCTTTTGCTGCAAAACACGGCAGTATCACTGTTGTGCATTTACCGCGAGATGTTTCTGATCACTCTCCACTGCAGATTAAGATCGCTGCTATAGCCAAACCTAAGTGTCCATTCAAGTTTCACAAGATGTGGTTGGATCACCCGAGTTTTCAGAGTTTTGTGCGGGATGTGTGGAGTAGAGGTTGCTGGGGCACTCCGTTGTTCCGACTGCATCGGAAGCTTCATGTTTTGCGCGGAGAAATCAGAAAATGGAACTGGGAGGTTTTCGGTAATATTTACCGCAAAATCGATCAGTTACAGGATGATCTTACCAGACTCGACTTCGAGTTGCAGCAGAATTGGGTTGATTCAGTGGGTGCAGAACAGAGGCAAAAAATGGAGGAATTCGCGCAGGTCCGCAGATGGGAAGTAGATATGAAGCAGCAGCAGTCGCGCCAGTTATGGGTTCAGGATGGAGATAGAAATTCAGCCTTCTTTCATGCTTCCATTAGAGAGCGGAGAAGGCAGAATACTCTGAAGCTGCAACTTCCCGATGGTTCTTGGTGCGATGATGAAAATATTTTGGGTGAGTTTGGAGCTGCACATTTTAGGGATATTTTCACTTCCGGGCCACATGAGGTTGATGACAGGCTTTTTCAGGGTATTGCAGCAGGGGTAACTGCAGCGGATAATGAGATGCTTTCGTTAGTTCCTGATGAGGCGGAGATTTGGGAGGCCATTAAATCTCTGAATGCAGACAGTGCTCCGGGAGCGGATGGTTTTACTGGTCAGTTCTTTCGGGGGTGTTGGCAAATTATTAAGACGGATGTGGTGGATGCTGTTCAGTCATTCTATAGAGGTGAGGAACTCCCCAAAGGTCTATCTTCTAATGTATTGGTGCTTTTACCAAAGGTTGATAAACCATCCGGGTTTAAGGATATGCGGCCTATTATCTTGTCAACTTTCATGAATAAGGTTATTTCGAAAATCCTTACTTTGAGATTGGCTAGTGTCTTGCCAAAGATTATTTCTCCAGAACAGACGGGCTTCATTAGGGGGCGTGGAATTCAGGAGAATATTGCGTTGGCTCATGAAATGGTGCATAGGATTGATCAGAAGGTAGTGGGAGGTAACGTTCTTTTTAAGCTCGACATGTCTAAAGCGTATGATCGATTAGAGTGGGATTTTCTTTTTCGAGCTTTGGAGGCGTTTGGGTTTGATGCTATCTGCTGCAGCCTGATTTCGAGACTAGTTCGGGGCAACTGGTATTCTGTCCGGATGGGGGGTGTATCCCATGGTTACTTCCCTTCATCTTGTGGGGTGAAACAGGGTGATCCTTTATCTCCACTGCTGTTCATTATTGCGCAGGAGATTTTGTCTCGAGCTTTGCACAGAGCCAATCAGGAGGGTGGTTTTCGGCCTTATGAGCATGGTAGGGGGAATTTTCCTCTGACCCATTTGCTTTACGCGGATGATATGCTCCTTTTCTGTAATGGCCGTCAGAGGTCTATTGAAGGTCTTCGAGAGGTTCTTATCATGTACGAAAGGTCATCGGGACAATTGATTAATTTGGAGAAGAGTGGTTTTTATGTTGGTTCGAAGAGGAGACAGTTCGAAATTGAGAATATAAGAAGATGGTCGAGTTGTACGCACCAGCAGTTCCCTCTCAAGTATCTGGGGATCCCGTTATTCAAAGGGCGTGTCAAACGGGTTCATTTTGCCGAGCTGGAAACCAAGATGTTGAAGCGGGTTGATGGTTGGAAAGCGCGGTTACTCTCGTTTGGTGGCAAGGTAACTCTCATTAAATCTGTGTTATCTAGTATTCCAATTTATTCTTTGGGGGTGCTTAAGGTTCCAAAGGTGGTGATTCATAAACTAGAAAGCATTATGGCTAACTTTTTGTGGAGTAGTGGTGGAGAGAATAGAGCTCATTGGGTCTCTTGGGACAAGGTTTGTAAACCTATACAGGAAGGTGGTTTGGGTAGTCGTCGTTTGGAGGATATGAATAAATCCATGTTGGCAAAACTGGCATGGGTGGCTACTAGAGGTAATTCTTTGTGGTCACAGTTTATTCGTAGTAAATATAATTGTCAACCTGCAGCTTCTAGTTCGCATGTGTGGCAAGCTGCAGCTTCTTTATTGCCTCAATTGGATGAATGTTCCCGTTGGGTCGTCGGCAGAGGGGACATTAAATTCTGGGCGGACAATTGGTGTGGTGTTCGGCTTGGAGGCCCTATTCCCGAAGATCATTTTTTGACTGTTAGAGATGGTATTCAGGTTGTGGAGGAGTTGATTCCTTTGATTCCACATGAGCTACACGAAAATGTTCGTAGGGTCTACATTGATGAGCATAGTGAAGATCGTCCGGTTTTCACGCTTTCAAAAACGGGGAATTTTGAGACTGCTGTCTGGTGGGAGCACATTCGTATTCGTAGTCCTTTGGTGGAATGGGGTGCTAAGATTTGGCATCCTAACATCCCAACAAAGGTCAGTGGTTTTTGGTGGAGGGTTATGAACGATGGTTTACCGGTTGATGCAAAATTGGAAGCTCGTGGTTTCAATCTCCCCTCTCGTTGCGTTTGTTGCACGGGTAGAGGCAATAGAGAGACTTTACCTCATTTACTGTTTCATTCGGAGATGGCTCAGTCAGTTTGGCGGCATTGGGCAGGTTTCTTCCCATTGCCATATATTTATACTGATTTGCAGGAGTTGTGGGATATTTGGTGCAGAGGACAGTCGAAACGTAGGCAAATGGGTTTGGTACGATTGGGTATTTTGATGTTCTCTTGTTGGGAGATATGGAAAGCGAGGTGTAAGACAGTTTTTGATGGGGTCATTATGGATAGTGCAAAGATGATTGATGGGGTCAAGCATTCTTTGATTGAGATGTGTTCTTCCTTAATCCCGAAAGGGGCTCCAAGGAGGGAGGACCGTCTTGTTTTGGAGAGGATTGGTCTCAAGGTGGCTTTGCACAAGACTAGACACAGACGATACTTGAGATGGGAACCTGGTAAGTCTCACTTTTACACCCTTAATACTGATGGTTCTGCAGTTAATGGGACTTGTACGGGGGGAGGGATAGTCAGAGATTGTAGGGGTGCCTTTGTTTTTGCTTTCTCTCGTTATTATGGTATGGGCACCAATATGCAAGCGGAGATTTTTGCACTGCGAGATGGTTTGAGCATGTGCAGGGATTGGGGATTACAATCAGTCATGGTTCGTTCTGATTCATTAGTGGCTGTAAACATTCTGAAATGGATCTTTCAAGGTCCGTGGCAATACACCTATGAGCTCCGGAAGTGTGCTGAGTTGGTGCGCGGGTATGGGTTAGAACACGTCCTTCGTCAAGCTAATGGCGTGGCAGACAGATTGGCTGCGGAGGCTCATGTGCATAGGGAGGAAAGGGTGTACAACATGGCTCGAGATCTTCCTAGAGACGTGTTGCAGGCCTTGAACTTTGATGATAATGGTTGTTATGTCGAACGAAGGTAATTTGATGTTTTTGTTGTTGATTGGCATTCTTTGGATTGATTTAGGGGTATTTTTTTGCAATTCTGCGGAGTGGGTTTTACAGCCAAGGAGCGGCCGAGCATATCTGGGCACTCGGCCGAGCAGCACGGTCGTGCTTTCATTTTGGATTGGCCGTGCACATAATGTCGAGCTCTCGGCAATTGGGGATAGGCCGAGCAGTTTTGGTGACTCGACCGAGCATGGCTTTTCTGCTCGGCCGAGCAGAATCCTTGACACGGCCGAGGGAGGACATCAGAAGGTTTTGGGTTTGAAGCAGCTTCTGATCGGCCGGGTCATCAATTTGGAGCGGCCGAGCTGGTTGGTCGAGTCCGCCCGGGTCCTCGGGATGGACCGGTCGGGTTCTTGGGTTTTTGGGCTTGTTAATGCTGGTTGGCTTCATTGTTGGGCAACTTTCTGGATTGGCCTTTGGACCTATATTGTGGATCATTGGGTGATTAATTTGGAGATTGGGCTGAAGTTTATGAAGACTCAAGGTTGGGACATTTGTGGTTTTATTTGGATTATTTTATGGTTTAATTTCTTTTGGATTTTATTCCTTCTTTGGTTTTATTTTGTTAGGCTTTATTTTATTATTTGGTCTTTGAGGTTTGGCTCCATATCCGGCAATAAGTCGGGTGGTTGTCCCCCTCTTGTATCTTTATTTTATCATTAATAAAATCCTCCCAGGTGCCGCCCTGGTTTCTAAAAAAAAAAAAAAAAAAAAAAAAAAAAAGGTGACCTAAGGGGTCGAGGGGTGACCTAAGAGGTCGAAGGTGATAAGGTTGACCTAGGAGGTCAAGGGTCAACCTAAGAGGTCAAAGGTTAATTTAGACGAATAAGGTTGACCTAGGGGTCAAAGGTTGACCTAAGGGGGTCAAGAGTGGAGAAAGTTGACCTAGGGGGTCAAAGGTTGACCTAGGAGGTCAAAGGTTCAGAGGGTTGACCTAGGCGGTCAAAGGTTGACCTAGGGGGCCAAAGGTTGAGAAGGTTGACCTAGGCGGTCAAAGGTTGACCTAGGAGGTCAAAGGTTGACCTAAGGGGTCAAAGGCGGATAAGGTTGACATAGGAGGTCAAAAGTTGGTAAGGGTTGACCTAGGGGGTCAAAGGTTGACCTAGGCGGTCAAAGGTTGACCTAAGGGGTCATAGGCGGATAAGGTTGACCTAGGAGGTCAAAAGTTGGTAAGGGTTGACCTAGGGGGTCAAAGGTTGACCTAGGGGGTCAAAGGTTGACCTAAGGGGTTGACCTAAGGGGTCAAAGGCGGATAACGTTGACCTAGGAGGTCAAAAGTTGGTAAGGGTTGACCTAGGGGTCAAAGGTTGATCTAGGGGGTCAAAGGTAGATAAGGTTGACCTAGGGGGTCAAAGGTTGAGAAGGTTGAGAAGGTCGA
The DNA here is from genome assembly GCA_026119855.1 of Campanula takesimana. Classification (NCBI taxonomy): domain Eukaryota; kingdom Viridiplantae; phylum Streptophyta; class Magnoliopsida; order Asterales; family Campanulaceae; genus Campanula; species Campanula takesimana. Next base: position 122,891 of record JAOWBW010000881.1, read on the forward strand.
CCTAGGCGGTCAAAGGTTGAGAAGGTTGACCTAGGCGGTCGAAGGTGAAGGGGTTGACCTAGGAGGTGAAGGGTAGACTTAAGAGGTCAAAGGCAGATAATGTTGACCTAGGCGGTCAAGGGTAGACCTAAGAGGTCAAAGGCGGATGAGGTTGACCTAGGAGGTCAAAAGTTGGTAAGGGTTGACCTAGGGGGTCAAAGGTTGACCTAGGGGGGTCAAGAGCGGAGAAGGTTGACCTAGGTGGTCAAAGGTTGAACTAGGAGGTCGAAGGTTGAGAAAGACCTAGGCGGTCAAAGGTTGACCTAGGAGGTCAAAGGTTGACCTAAGGGGTCAAAGGCGGATAAGGTTGACCTAGGAGGTCAAAAGTTGGTAAGGGTTGACCTAGGGGGTCAAAGGTTGAGAAGGTTGACCTAGGCGGTCAAAAGTTGGTAAGGGTTGACCTAGGGGGTCAAAGGTTAAGAAGGTTGACCTAGGCGGTCAAAGGTTGAGAAGGTTGACCTAGGCGGTCGAAGGTGAAGGGTAGACCCAAATGGATCGCAATGATGGCCCAACGGATGAGCGATGGACCTTAGAGGTCGCCTAGATGCAATGCACATTTTATTTTGCGAAAAGTTTTGCATTTATTTACATCCTAAATGGGTGGTCCGAGGAGTCTCCTAATCTCTATGTGTGGGTTGACACGGGTTAGGTTAAAGGTTCCCACCGCTCGCGGAACGTACACGGTGAGTGGAGTAGACGAGTGACTCGAAAAATGTGAGGCAGTAGCGCACAAATTCCTGCACATCGAATACTCCGGGTAGTAGGGACCTGTGCAGTGCTGACACGGACTAGTGGTAGTGTGTGGCAAGAAACTAATTCTTTTTAAGGAGAAAAGAGAGAAGTTTTGAATGTTTGAATGATGCTATGCAATGCAATGCAGGAGAAGGAAAATAATGTACAAGGGAGCATAGCAGAGTTTTGTTTGACCCTAATACTAAGGCGAAAATAACAAAGGTACAAGGATACAAGGTATATACAAAGTACAAGTATCAACAAAGTACAAGTATTAACATTGCGGGGTGCACGGGTGCATGTGTAAACATGGCAAGTATGTGAGGTGCATGTATAAACAGGGCAAGTGTGTGCATGTGTAAACATGGCAAGTGTGTGTAGGGTGCATGTGTAAACATGGCAAGTGTGTGAGGTGCATGTGTAAACATGGCAAGTGTGCGTGAGGTGCACGTGTAAACATGGCAAGTGTGTGCATGTGTAAACATGGCAAGTGTGTGCATGTGTAAACATGGAAAGTGTGTGTAGGGTGCATGTGTAAACATGGCAGGTGTGTGCATGTGTAAACATGGCAAGTGTGTGCATGTGTAAACATGGCAAGTGTGAGTAGGGTGCAAGTGTAAACATGGCATGTGTGTGTAGGGTGCATGTGTATACATGGCAGGTGTGTGTAGGGTGCATGTGTAAACATGGAAAGTGTGTGCATGTGTAAACATGGCAGGTGTGTGCATGTGTAAACATGGCAGGTGTGCATGTGTAAACATGGCAAGCATCATGATGTGACGAAAGTTAGACCCACTAAGTTTGAAAAAGTTTCAAAGCAGTCCCCAGTAAAGTCGCCACTGTGAATACGTGTGTTTGAATTTGGGAATATTCATAGCAACATTAAAATATGAGAGTCGCCACGCCGTTTTAATTATAGCCAAAACTTTGAGAAAAAGCGTGTTTAATGGGTTCGGGGGTCAAATTACAACAAGAGAAGAATATTGAACGTTATCACTCCTATTGCCCGAATTGATCGGTCTTCCTATCATGATGCGGTGTATGTAGTGTGTTAGTGATTGAGACCGGATCCGAAGATTGCCTACGTTCCTCTCAATGTGAGAAGCTCAGGTCAGCGTAGTTCGAGAAGAATTTAGAATAGGCAGAAGAATCGGGATCATGCATAATGAGGAGGAATTACCTAAAGTTTAGGGTTTAGAAGTAGTTCCTAGATCATCCTCGGGTTGATGAACCCTAGATCATCATCGGCTATGAAATAACATGTAATTATGAAGATCGCCACCCTAAATATGGCATAAATAAGGTTTTAATCTAGAATATGATGAATATGCGAAGAACATATTATGAACATATGAATGTCATGAAGAAAATATGAATAAAGATGTTAGGAACATGAATATTATAAAGAACACATGAATAAACATATTAAGAATATGAATATTATGGATCTAAACTAATAATATGACAAGAACATGAATAAAAAGTTAGAAAACTTACCTTTGTTGGCAAGAAATAACCTTGGATCTTCTTGGGATTCTTGAGAGTGTTTGAATGCTAATTAGAGAGAAAAATAGTGTTTAAGAACTCCAAAACTCGGACTTAGAGCTCTCAAAATCGGATCCCCCTAAACCAATAGCATGAGATTGGTTTATATAGTAAACTGAGGGGAATATCTGATGGTCCAGATCATCCGGGGCGGATGTGACCGCGTGGCCAATATTGAGGGCGGCGGCGAAAGTGGCCGCGTGGCCAATATTGAGGGCGGCGGCGAAAGTGGCCGCGTGGCCATCGTTGCGCGCTGACTTGAAATTCAAGCTAGGGTTTTACTGTTCATACAAGGCAACCCTAAATGTCCATATTTAATGTTTTCTAGAACATTGAGCTATTTTTGGGAATCCAGGACAAGTCTTTGCAAGGTTTCTAATTCCCATAAAGTCCTTGTATATTTGGGAAAGCCCTAATAAACTCATTTTCAGATCGGGTACTAACAAGGTGCCAGGTTGAGTATTTCCAACCGGAATATTGAGGCGTTGAAAGGCACTTGATGATGGTTCAGGACAAGAAGGAGCCACAGCTTTTGGCTGTCCTTTCTCAGTGCTGCGCATAACTTTTTTCTTGCGCGGAGTTCGAGGAGGATCATCCTTAGCAGGTGCAGCAGCAGCGGTCTCGGCAGGCGTACCGGAGACGGGAAAAGCTTCATCCATCCAATCATCACTATCTCCTGTACCCTGAGCAGGAGGTGCTTCAGCAGCCTTTAGATCTTGCTCCCCCTGCGCGGTATCATCCGCAGCATCAGCAGCAGTCTCATCCATTCGAGACTCGCTGTCTTCTTCAACCATAGCCGCCGCAGGAGGAAGTCTGGTAAATGCAGACTTTTTCTTGGTTTTAGCAGGAGAGGGAGCAGGCGCAGGAGGATCATTGCGCTTCTTTGAAGGTTTGGGAGCAGGGGGCGGTAAATCAGATCCAATTCTAATGCCAGCAGTTGATCTGACATTTGGGATTTCCTTCGCCTTTTCTGGCGCAGGATCTGCAATACCTTTGCCTTTGCGCTTTGCCTGCGCAGCAGCAGTTTCAGGTTCAGTAGGCGCAGTGGCCTTTGAAGGCTGCGCGGCAGTGTTCTTTGCCTTGGGTTGAGGGGCTTCATCATCATCATCACTATCAACCCAATTTTCCTTGTCTGGGCTGGTGTCCTTGTTCCAGATCTTGTGATAATCACTGCAACCAATTTCATTGCGCAGGGAGTAGAGGTGAGAGATGGAATAGGTCTTGGTGCAAGGAACTTTGAGATCAGGACACTTCTGCACGAAGGTGCGCAGCTCAGAGACATTCATCAGAAACTTGGATAATATCCTACAGTGAGTTCTGTGCTTGGCTACTTTCTTGTCCATGCGCTTGTCATAGCTCTCCGATGCATCCCATAGCTCGTCAAAGAGGACAGAGGACCAGTCTAGAGCATCGCCATTATAAACCGCAGCGCAATAAGCCCACTGCTTGGAAATGAACTTGCCCTTATTTCCATTTTTGCAGTTTACGGAGTCGCCAATAATGGTGCACAGGTGGTACATCACCTCACTAAATTCCTTGCGATCATGAACGCTCTATTTCTTTACAAGAGAGGGTTCCCCAACCAGTTTTTGCGCAAGCTTGTTTTGTTTAGCTTCAGAATAGGCTTCTGGCGCATCATCAACATTAAATCCACAAAGCTTTTTAAGTGACGCAGGAACAATGCGCACTGAATAATTTCGAACAACTGAGCAGATAACATCAATCTTCGCTCGAGTTTGCTTGTGCGTCATGGTGACCCTCTCAGCATTCTCAAAGAACTCGTCTACAAGAGAGGGGACATAGAAGTCCTGAGCCAGTGTAAAGAGAGGTAAGATGCCGGAAGAATCCATAAGATGAACTATTCTGCGTCCGACAGCGTCTTTGTGTAGCGCAGCAAGATCTAGTTCCCAGCCTTGTAGGAAATAGAAAGAATTCTGCGCAAAGTAAGAAATAGTTTAGACAAGAATCACGCATGGAGCGAAGCGCATGCGCAGATACACGTATGCGCAGCATCTCCATAGGGAACAAATGTAAAAAAATATGCGCAAAAACGCAAACACTAAGAAATATTAGGCGACCCAAATCAAGAGAAAAAAAATGAGAACTTGATGAACACGGAATAATAAAATATGAACACGAAGAACACTAAAAATCAAAGTTTGACCAAAAAGGACAAAAAACATATCGAAATAACCGCATTTCAGAGACGAAAAACAACTAAGAAAACAAGATTACCAAAAACAAAACATTTAGCCCAGAAATCGAGAATAACCGTTCGTCTGCCTCGGAGGTTTTCGAACGAATTTTTTTGCAGAAAACATATGAAAACAGTACTGATCATGAAATAAAGTACATACAAAGATAGATCAGAGAGAGACGAACTCAAAACAACAGACGATTTTGAAAATGATTAACAGATAAGAGAAAAATCGAAAAAGGGAGTTTTTAAGAGCTCGAGACATAACAATGGCGGATTGACTGAAAATGATTTCAAGGGTCAGAAATTGTTACCATGTCGTCAACGGTTTTAGCTTCTGGAGGAGGAACCTCTTCAGCAGGTTCATGGACCTCACCAACTACCTTAGCTTTTGATTTTCGGGGAGCCATTATAAATGGAACTAGGGTTTTTGAAAAAAGGAAGAGAGAGAAGAGTTTTGCAGGGATTGAGAGAAAAGTCAAGGAGAGAAGAAAAGGAAATGATTGGGAGGTGGAGAGTAGGTTGCAGAAGAGAACAAGGATGAATTTGTGAAAGATAGAGAGAGCAGGAAAGAGAGAAAATGAGAAGAGTCAAAAGGATTTATACCGAAAAGGGAAAAGGCGCATGACGTCAGCGAGGCGGTTTGGTGAAAGACGGCGAATTTGGTGAAAAACGCAGAGGCGCACGATAGCAAAGCGACGTGGCCGAATAGGGAACGCGCGTGCGCAGACCTGACGCGCACGTGTGTGAGTAGGACTAGGCAGGTCACAGTCATATCAACTCCCTCATAAATGTTGATCAGGAATTCTAACAGGCGCTATCATTAATGGCCGTTTGCATTTAATGATAATGGGACATGCGCATGGGCAAAAGCGTAATTTCCCAAGAAATTTCAAAAAATAAGGCGAGGGAAAATTTTAATTGCACAAGTACCCTTGTGAACTAAGCGTTGACTTTTCAGTCAGGGACCTAAGTGCAATTTATAATAAAAAGAAGACTTACCTGCGATCCACGAAGTGTGCGCATGTTAAAATCATGCGCAGAGCTTTGAATAGCGCAATAGATTCTTAAAACAAATTAACATTAATGTCATGTGCAAATGAAGTACTGCGCAGGGGTTGCGCAGAAGCATGGATCTTGACCTATGATGAACATTTTATCAAGCAAACACAAGATTATTAGTATTAACAAATCATATGGACAGGTTAACTAAGTTCAAGCATACCCATTTCTCCTCTCAAGAATACAAATCTCTTTGCGTCAAGAGCCTTTGTAAGAATATCAGCAATTTGATTATCTGTTCCCACGTGCTCTAAATGAATGTTTCCTTTTTCCACGTGGTCCTTGAGAAAGTGATATTTGATGTCGATGTGCTTTGTCTTTGAATGCATGACAGGATTGTTGGAGACAGCTATGGTGGACATATTATCGCAGAATATTGGCAGTTTGCTTCATGAATTCCATAGTCCACTACTTGTTGTTTCATCCATAGGATTTGGCAGCAGCAGCTTCCAGCAGCAATGTATTCAGCTTCTGTAGTGGAGATGGACACAGCAGCTTGTTTCTTGCTCGCCCACGCAACAAGTCGATTTCCAAGGAAATGACAAGTTCCACTTGTGCTCTTCCTGTCAATAGTGCATGCTGCGTAGTCTGCGTCTGAATAACCTAGCAAATCGAAATTCGAATCTTTGGTGTACCAAAGTCCAAGGTTAACAGTTCCAGAAAGATAACAAATAATGCGTTTAACAGCAGTTAAGTGCGCTTCTCTAGGGTCCGCTTGATAGCGCGCACAGACACAAACACTAAACATAATATCTGGCCTACTAGCAGTAAGATAAAGGAGAGAGCCAATCATACCTCGATATAAAGTTTGATCCACTTTCTTACCTTTTAAGTCTTTGTCTAGCTTATTGCCCGTGGCCATTGGAGTGTCGTATGCTTTAGCATTCTCAAGTCCAAATTTCTTGATTAGGTCTTGTGTACTTGGCTTGATTTATGAAGATGCCATCATTCAATTGCTTGATTTGAAGCCCGAGGAAGAATGTGAGTTCTCCCATCATGCTCATCTCAAACTTGCTTTTCATAAGCTTCTCAAAGCGCTTACAAAGTAACTCATTAGTAGAACCAAATGTAATATCATCGACATAAATTTGAACAAGTAAAGAATGATCATTATACTTAGCAATAAAAAGAGTTGTATCGATTTTACCGCGCTTGAAGCCTTTCTCTAGTAGGAATTTTGATAACGTATCGTACCATGCTCTTGGAGCTTGCTTAAGTCCATACAAAGCTTTTTGAAGCTTGAAGACGTGATTTGGAAATCTGCTATCTTCAAATCCAGGTGGTTGAGCAACGTAGACCGTCTCTTGGAGTTCACCGTTGAGAAATGCGCTCTTCACATCCATTTGATAAAGCTTGAATTTCTTGTGAGAAGCATAAGCTAAGAAAATTCTTATAGCTTCAAGTCTTGCTACAGGTGCAAATGTTTCATCGTAGTCGATTCCTTCCTCTTGCCTATAGCCTTGCGCAACCAACCTTGCTTTGTTTCTTGTGATGCTTCCATTCTCATCCATCTTGTTTCTGAATACCCATTTTGTACCAATAACTCCTTGGTCATTAGGTCTGGGTACTAAGGTCCAAACCTTGCAGCGCTCAAATTGGTTAAGCTCTTCTTGCATAGCAGTAACCCAGATTGAATCTTGGAGCGCTTCATCAATCTTCTTTGGTTCTATTTGAGAGATAAAGGAGTGATATTCATCATCAAAGTTTGATGTTCTCCTAGTACGAACCCCTACATTGAGATCACCAATGATGTTTGAAGTTGGATGGTCTCTAACTTCACGAACCTCGGGAGGTAAGTTAGGTTGAGTGGTAGGAATACGAAGATCTTCAATGGGTACTTCATTTGTTCCAGTATCAAGGTCATCAAAAGTGATTTGGTGAAGCGGAGAAACGTTATGCGCAGGAGGAGGTGTTTGCGCATCAGGAGTCATCACTTCTGGCGCAACATCTGGTGTATGCGCATGCGATGGACTTGCTTGATTCTGATTTTGATAATCATTCTGCGCAGGTGCAGTTTGAGGCTGCGTACCTGTCTCATCATTTTCAACAGAATCATCAGAATCATTTGGAGCCAAATGTGGCTCAAGGAGAGAATGCTCATCAAAAGTAACATGTACAGATTCTACAATTACTAGAGTAGTTCTATTAAAAACACGAAAAGCTTTAGAATGTTTGGCATACCCAACGAAAATACCTTCATCTGCTTTGGCATCGAATTTACCTCTATGATATTTGCCATTGTAGAGGATATAGCATTTGCAGCCAAAAATCTTGAAGAAAGCAATATTGGGCGCTCTTCCTCTCCATAGCTCATATGGAGTTTTGTTGTAGGCTTTGTTGATGAGGGATCTATTCTGAGTAAAGCAAGCAGTGTTGACAGCTTCACCCCAGAAATACTTTGGAAGCTTAGCTTCTGCTATCATTGTTTTTCCAGCCTCAATCAACGTGCGATTCTTTCTTTCCACAACGCCATTTTGTTGAGGAACTCCAGCAGCAGAGAAATTGTGATCAATTCCATGGTCATCGCAGTATTGAGCAACACCGTTATTTTTTAATTCAGTTCCATTGTCTGATCTAACGCTCACGATGTCGTCTGCCTTTTGAGTTTGGAGCTTTCGAAATAGCGCAGTCAAGATATCATAGCAGTCATCTTTGGATATCATCATTTCGACCCATGTGTATCTTGAGTAGTCATCCACCACAACTAAAGTATATTTGTTTTCTCCAATACTTGCGGTGGTGACTGGTCCAAATAGGTCCATGTGAAGCAGTTGTAAACATTTGGAAGTTGAGGAGGCAATCTTGCTGGAGAAAGACTGCTTAGGTTGTTTGCCGAGCTGGCATGCTGCGCATTTTCTGTCATGATGGTCAGCTACTTTGGGATGTCCTTTGACAATATTTTCCCTTCCTAGCTTAGCCAAATACTTGAAGTTCAAATGACTTAAGCGCTTATGCCATAGCCAGCTGCTTTCACTTACATTCTTTGCTACAAAACAGAGATTAGTGATAGAATCTATAGCAGTAAGATCAATAATGTAAACATTAGTCTTACGAGTCCCTGTGAGCAAAGTTAGTCCGGATATGCCATCTTTGATATAGCAGTGCGTTGCAGTGAAGTGACATTCCAAACCTTTATCGCAGAATTGTGATATGGAGAGCAGGTTGTGCTTGAGACCTTCTACGAGCGCAACTTTCTCAATGCACACTTTATCTTTTCTGATTCTTCCATATCCAACTATGTGCCCTTTGTTGTTATCTCCAAAAGTTACAGAGGGACCTCTTCCTTCATGCACATCTTCAAGAGTGGTGATATCTCCAGTCATGTGTCTAAAGCATCCACTGTCGAGGTACCATATATGCGCTTTAGCTTGTGAAGAGTGCGCAGTAAAGCAGGAGACCTGAAAGATAGACATTAAGAACGCAGGTCCCCTTTATTCTTGGGTCCTAGAGTTAGCAACTTTTGACAACCCACTCCTGTCTGACTTTAGGATTTTTACATCTCTTGGCATTAGGAGCAAATCGCAAAAGGCATTCTGCAGCCTTGTGACCTAAACCATCACACACAACACAATGATGAAAGCCACTTATAGATTGGGTTTTTACAAACTCTTTACTTTTCTTTGGCGCAACATTCTTTACTGGAGCAGATGAACTTGCTTTGACAAATATCATTTTCTGAGGTTTGGGTGCGCTTTTCTTAAGAATGCGTATCTGGCGTTGGGGCGCATGGCTTTCATGCGCATGACCCTTTTGCGCAGATTTGACATTTGAAGTTGAGGCGTAACCATAGTCAGAATATGAGTTGTCATGCGCAGGTTCAACTTTAGCCTTACCCTTGGCTTTTCCAGTTTGCTTCTTTGGGTAGACATAATGGAAATTTTGTCTCTGGACTTTTCCTGTCCTTTACCCATTGAAGCAGAATGCTTTGCTTTAGGAATTTCAATAGTTTGCTGTGGTGTAAATTCCTTTTCCTTTTAGAGCAAACTGCGCATTTAAAGTTATCACTAGTTGAGAACCCCAAGCCTTCCTTGTCTCCACTAGCTTTTTGGGATTCTAGAATTTGGTCCATAGTGACACGAGATTTGGTCCACTCATCAGTGATCTTTGTGAGATCAGCTACTTGAGCAGCCAATTCTTCGTTTCTTACTTTAAATAGCTCATTTTGATCTGTGAGAAAACGGTTCTTTTCAGTAAGAGGAGTCATGCTCTTAATCTGCTCCTTAAGGAGGGTGATCTCAGATTTTAAAAGAGTTTTCTCCGTCTTAAGCTGTGAAATTTCTCCAATTGATAAGTCCACTGCTTCTTTCATAGAGTTAAATTTCTTGATTACCTTTTCAGCTTGCTGAAAAATAGACTCGCACTCAGCAGCAGAGTCATTCTTTTCTATTACAATTTCAGCAGGAATTTCAAGAGATTCTTTGTCGCGCCCCGACCCGTGGTCCTACTTGGCCCCACGTCCGGGACACGCACGGAAGACGTCATAAAACAATTTAAAGGAGTTTTTTCGAAATATACTTTCATAAAAAGGATCACACGACCAACACAACTACTTGAAACTTGACTTGAAGTCATAAAACAAACAAACTTTCACAACGAGTACTGAGCCACTTGGCCACAATTTTACTTACAAATATACAACACCGAAATCTACTAAAAGAGATGATATAAAACTAAGTCATGGGTACACTACCCAAAAGGTGTTACATTTACATAATGTATCCTTTAACATACACACCACTTAACAAAAGTCTTACCAAAGATCCTCTTCCCGACGTCCTCCGTGTGTGTGAACTATCCCCTGGGCTCCTTATCTAAAACGGTAAACAAATAAGGGGTGAGAATAAATCTCAGTAAGTTACTAAAATGCAACTACATTACATGCTTATATGATAAACATAAAGGAACAATGTCACAAATGACCATATAGCATATAGCACATAATATGAGAGGCTCCCTATCGCCAACCGTCCCATACCGGTTGGAAATAACGACCAACTCATCATACAACACATAGTGTAGGAGTAAACACTCCTACGAGGATACCAAGCCAAGGTTTACCGAAATAACATGATCATCAGAGAAAACCATCTGAGAAAACCATCTGAATAACCATATGAGAAGACCATCTGTCTGAAACCATCTGAGCAGCATAAATAGCTGAAGCCGGGATCCCGAAAACCAAACCATATCCAACAGAGCCAAAGTAACAACGGGCAGCATCAATAGCTGAAACAGGTTCCGGAACCATATAACATAATAACAACAATAGTGGGAGAAAATGACACAAAGTCATACCCCTAAATGCTCACGCGAGGGAGCGAGTTCATCCCATCCAAGGCCAATCTGGACTGAGGAAATAGGTCCAGTGGAAAAGCCTTATAGTGCACTTAACTGATGCCACTACAATGCCTTCCACCTCCACTCGATAACATCCCAAACCTGGGAAATAAGACCAGTGGAAAAGCCTTATAGTGAACTTGGCTAGTGTGCCACTATAATGCTTTCCACCTCCACTCGATAACACACAAAACCAGCTGGACTTTCAACAAAGAGCACAGTAATAAATACTTACTAAAACAACAACCAGGGCATGATTCCATAGAAGGAAACCACACAAGCTCATCATAGAGAAGTAAACACGTTTTCACAATAATGTGCACAATCTTGACATTAAGTCACCACACAATCCATCTACACAATCACATTAAGTCAAACCCGATCACAAAGGACAAATTCTATCATTTTGATACCTCATAACAATTATCTAGGCATCCTAGGACATCGCCTAAGACCTAGCCCAATACTTAACGAAAAACAAACAAGTTGTTAAAACTCAGACTGCTCGGCCGCTCTACTTACTTGACTCGGCCGAGCGGATCGGTCGAGTCCTTTACTTTGATCGGCCGCTCTCCTAGAATTCAACATTCGACAATAAGGGGATCGGCCGCTCTAATTTACTGACTCAGCCGCTCCACTGCAGAATGGCCAATTCCCAGGAAAAATCTAACAAAGTTCACTTTCATTACCATGTTGTTACCCAATCCTAAAGCACAACAACATCATTATAACTTCACAACACTACCATACCAACCTCATCTAGCATATACCCATAATAATAAAAGTTATTACTACTCCCTCCGTCCCAAATTTACAAGTATAATAAAAGTTATTACTACTCCCTCCGTCCCAAATTTACAAGTATATATTAAAGTTATTACTACTCCCTCCTTCCCAAATTTACAAGTATATATAAAAGTTATTACTACTCCCTCCGTCCCAAATTTACAAGTATATATAAAAGTTATTACTACTCCCTCCGTCCCAAATTTACAAGTATATATAAAGTTATTACTACTCCCTCCGCCCCAAATTTACAAGTATATATAAAAGTTATTACTACTCCCTCCGTCCCAAATTTACAAGTATATATAAAAGTTATTACTACTCCATCCGTCCCAAATTTACAAGTATAATAAAAGTTATTACTACTCCCTCCGTCCCAAATTTACAAGTATATATAAAAGTTATTACTACTCCCTCCGTCCCAAATTTACAAGTATATATAAAAGTTATTACTACTCCCTCCGTCCCAAATTTACAAGTATAATAAAAGTTATTACTGCTCCCTCCGTCCCAAATTTACAAGTATAATAAAAGTTATTACTACTCCCTCCGTCCCAAATTTACAAGTATATATAAAAGTATACCAAAACATCATTTCACCACATATTAAGCATATATAGCATGATTATGACCATTTTAACACTTAAAGGGAGGATTAGTAACTTACTTATTTTTCGGAAATGAGTCAAGAAAAATATATTGTTCGGTAGATATGATCTATTCAACTCCCTGAACATTTATATATAATTAGATTTGAAAATGGAGTAGTAAATTAAAATAGATAAAATGAACAAAACTTGAAAACCTTACCTAGCTTTTCTTTCTTTCAACAATGGAGGTTTTGACAAGTAAAGTGAATGGTGAGAGGGGGTGCAACGCAGGGAAGGGGGGGGGGGGAAAGAGGAGGGTATCAAGAAGAGTTTTTATCCAATTTCCTCAAATAAATCACCCAAATTCTAATTTCAACACTTAGGCCCCCCAAGCTTATAATTTCCACTAAAGCCCCATAATTTCCCACTAACACCCTTAACTCCCCAAATAAACTTTACTACTAACATTTTAACTAACACAAATAATCATATAAAATGTGTAATTCATATAATATGATGTAATACATAAAATGCACACAAAATTTTTAAATTAAAATTCTCAAAATATAAAATAAATATAAAATAAATAAAACGGATTTTGGGGTCGTTACACTCACTCCCCCTTAAAGAAAATTCGACCCGAATTTTAGGATTACTTACCTCGACCTCAAACAATTCAAGATACTTCCTTTCATTCCAATCCCGAAGCTTCACACTGAGTTCAATATCCTCTAAAACTTTAAACATACAAGAGAATAATCATAAACATCCCATGAAATCGAACTATCTTCTGAACAAATGAGTAACAACTGGAATTAATATTTATATTCTCAAAATAGAAAAGGTGAGAAAACTTGGTAACCAATCCGCTATCAGTCAACATCATTTATTCCATCTATTCAGTGCAGCCCCTTCAATGAAACTTTTCGCAATAAATTCATATCCACTCAGAAATCTCAAGGCTTGTCACAAACTAACTGATCACTGATATTCTACTTCCAGATTATTCGCAGCTCAAGGACTTAGTTGAATCCTTAGAATATCGCGGGTCAACAAATCAAAGGTAACTCTTCAAATTTATCTCAATACTCTACATTTACTTGGTATCATAATTAAATTGGTCTTGTGTATCTCTTCAAGTATCTATAGTTGAATTCCGTTATACATGTTGGTTCCACTAAGTGTTGACCACATACTCTACCACAAAAGTTAAAGTTCCATCACTAGCAACGCACAAAATCGGGTTGTCTATCCTCGTTCATTCCACTAAAAATTTTCTATAGTTGAAATCCTTCAATAAAGTAGAACTTAAAGTTTTCACAATCGCAAAATCACCCCATATCTCAACTCACAAAGATTTCAAAATGTTAATTCCTCTAACATTCTCCAGTTAGTTTTATCAAACATGAACTATAAGTCAAGATATCCTCTAACACATTACCTTTCTCCGATGATATAACATAGTAAACACTTCAAATATAACTCCATCAAAGTCATTCGCTAATGCAATGGATGTAAAATCGCAATAAATCTCAATTTATGAGTAGGATAATTTTTGTTCATAAAGAATCAATCTTCTCAAATCACACATTGTTACCGTTCCATTCTGAAGCAATAAACATCTCAATCACTCTTTAAGGCATCTCAATGAATAATGAATTATTAAATCCACTATAATGGTAAAACTCGACATATCCACTAGAAAATAATAACACAGATCATATCCTCTAGATAACGATAATACTAGTCAAATCCATTAAGCAATACCAATACTGAAGTTGTCATCAGCTCTCGTTTCAACAATTAACTCGCAACAATTAAACTCGTTCCACTCTTACCAATCCATCGAGAAATATCTTTCTATGCCGAATAGTTAACACTGCAGCTACCTGACAATCCATCAATGAATCTCTAATAATATACCAATCTCAACCACTCAAAATAACCCAAGGTTCTCCTCAAGAAACAAGTACCACTCAAGGGGAAATACACTTAAAATCTCACAAGGAAAGGATATCTTCTAATTTAAATGCAAATATTTCACTACTAACTCCATAAACCAACTACCAGGCACTCGTGACAACAATTTACAAGTTTTGATGCATAAAAAGCATGAATGCTAAACACACACATATGTAAAACTCCACCACAATAACATCAAAATCTTGTGATGGCAACATCACTAAACTGGCAAGTAAAACATGCTCATGAATACGCACATCACAAGTACACGACACTTTATCGGTCGTCAAACACTCCCCCTTAAAGAAGACACCTCTCACACATAAGGTAGAGACTCAGGAGACACATGTAATCAAGAGACAAAATGCACAAACACACAAGTATGCGAAGATCCAGGGTCTATAAGTGTATGTGCTCTCAGACTAGACATAGAAATTATACCTTCAGTCACATTAGAAGGATCCGAAATTTGCTGTTGAGTAATGGCAAAGACACGACCCTGCACTTTAGGCCTTCCTGAAGAATCCCTCTTCTGGCCCTGTGAAGACCCAACTACTCTTCCCAAAGACTGATTAGTGAACCTGGGACAATGCCTCTGGAAATGACCCAACTGACCGCAATTCATACATCTACCTTGTTTCTTCCAACATTTCTCTTCAGAATGCCCTTCTTTTTGACAATAGTTACAAACCTTCTTATTTTGATACCCTAAAGTGTTACCCTGATTTCTATTACCTGTATGTCCTTGAGAAGACCCTTTTGATTGTGAAGATCCACCTTGATTCCCTTTATTATCCTCACGTTGTTGTAGTTGCCTACCTTGCCTCCCTGCACCTAACAATTCCATTTTTTTCTTGTGTTCCTCAATATCATTCTCCACCTGGTAGGCTCGATCAACTGCATCTTGAAAATCTTGCAACTTGTGGGATACTAGTTGAGTTCTAATCGCAGTTCTCAATCCCTTTACAAATCGCATAGCCTTCCTCTCCTCAGTTGCCACTAAATGGGTACAGTACCTGGATAACTCCGTGAATTTGGATGTATACTAAGCCACAGACATAATATTCTGCTCCAAGTTAAGAAACTCCATTTCCTTCTTGTCTTGATCTACCCGAGGAATGAAATGTTCCTTAAATTTCTTCAGAAAGTTCTCCCAAGTATATGGTATATGATTCTCATCCCAGTTAATTTTCAAACTTTTCCACCAGTGCTCAGCAGCTCCACTCAACTTATAAGTAGCAAACCTGACTTGTTCTTCATCAGTACATCTGAGAACATCAAATATTTTTTTCCATCGATTCAATCCACCTCTCAACCTTGGTCACATCCGGTTCTCCATCATAGCCGGTTGGTTTCATCTTTAAAAACTGTTCCAGACCATACCTAGGAGGTGCATGTTCTCCTCCTTGCCTCTGATCATGTATAGTTTTTATAGCTGCCTCGAACATTCCTTGAAACATAGATCGAGCTTCTTCTCTTACATTACCCTGACCGGCGGTACCCGACTGTTCACCCACAGTTCCAACCATTTTTACTGAATACCTGCATAAAACACTCAACGCTACTCACTCCATACTCAACTACCCTCCTAGGTCACTTAGTCATTCTAGACCATCTACAACCTAGCTCTGATACCAACTGTCGCGCCCCGACCCGTGGTCCTACTTGGCCCCACGTCCGGGACACGCACGGAAGACGTCATAAAACAATTTAAAGGAAATTTTTCGAAATATACTTTCATAAAAAGGATCACACGACCAACACAACTACTTGGAACTTGACTTGAAGTCATAAAACAAACCAACTTTCACAACGAGTACTGAGCCACTTGGCCACAACTTTACTTACAAATATACAACACCGACATCTACTAAAAGAGATGATATAAAACTAAGTCACGGGTACACTACCCAAAAGGTGTTACATTTACATAATGTATCCTTTAACATACACACCACTTCCCAAAAGTCTTACCAAAGATCCTCTTCCCGACGTCCTCCCTGTGTGTGAACTATCCCCTGAGCTCCTTATCTAAAACGGTAAACAAATAAGGGGTGAGAATAAATCTCAGTAAGTTACTAAAATGCAACTACATTACATGCTTATATGATAAACATAAAGGAACAATGTCACAAATGATCATATAGCATATAGCACATAATATGAGAGGCTCCCTATCGCCAACCGTCCCATACCGGTTGGAAATAACGACCAACTCATCATACAACACATAGTGTAGGAGTAAACACTCCTACGAGGATACCAAGCCAAGGTTTACCGAAATAACATGATCATCATAGAAAACCATCTGAGAAAACCATCTGAATAACCATCTGAGAAGACCATCTGTCTGAAACCATCTGAGCAGCATAAATAGCTGAAGCCGGGATCCCGAAAACCAAACCATATCCAACAGAGCCAAAGTAACAACGGGCAGCATCAATAGCTGAAACAGGTTCCGGAACCATATAACATAACAACAACAATAGTGGGAGAAAATGACACAAAGTCATACCCCTAAATGCTCACGCGAGGGAGCGAGTTCATCCCATCCAAGGCCAATCTGGACTGAGGAAATAGGTCCAGTGGAAAAGCCTTATAGTGCACTTAACTGATGCCACTACAATGCCTTCCACCTCCACTCGATAACATCCCAAACCTGGGAAATAGGACCAGTGGAAAAGCCTTATAGTGAACTTGGCTAGTGTGCCACTATAATGCTTTCCACCTCCACTCGATAACACACAAAACCAGCTGGACTTTCAATAAAGAGCACAGTAATAAATACTTGCTAAAACAACAACCAGGGCATGATTCCATAGAAGGAAACCACACAAGCTCATCATAGAGAAGTAAACACGTTTTCACAATAATGTGCACAATCTTGACATTAAGTCACCACACAATCCATCTACACAATCACATTAAGTCAAACCCGATCACAAAGGACAAATTCTATCATTTTGATACCTCATACCAATTATCTAGGCATCCTAGAACATCGCCTAAGACCTAGCCCAATACTTAACGAAAAACAAGCAAGTTGTTAAAAGTCAGACTGCTCGGCCGCTCTACTTACTTGACTCGGCCGAGCGGATCGGTCGAGTCCTTTACTTTGATCGGCCGCTCTCCTAGAACTCAACATTCGACAATAAGGGGATCGGCCGCTCTAATTTACTGACTCAGCCGCTCCACTGCAGAATGGCCAATTCCCAGGAAAAATCTAACAAAGTTCACTTTCATTACCAAGTTGTTACCCAATCCTAAAGCACAAAAACATCATTATAACTTCACAACACTACCATACCAACCTCATCTAGCATATACCCATAATAATAAAAGTTATTACTACTCCCTCCGTCCCAAATTTACAAGTATAATAAAAGTTATTACTACTCCCTCCGTCCCAAATTTACAAGTATAATAAAAGTTATTACTACTCCATCCGTCCCAAATTTACAAGTATATATAAAAGTTATTACTACTCCCTCCGTCCCAAATTTACAAGTATAATAAAAGTTATTACTACTCCCTCCTTCCCAAATTTACAAGTATATATAAATGTTATTACTACTCCCTCCGTCCCAAATTTACAAGTATAATAAAAGATATTACTACTCCCTCCGTCCCAAATTTACAAGTATATATAAAAGTTATTACTACTCCATCCGTCCCAAATTTACAAGTATAATAAAAGTTATTACTACTCCCTCCGTCCCAAATTTACAAGTATAATAAAAGTTATTACTACTCCCTCCGTCCCAAATTTACAAGTATATATAAAAGTTATTACTACTCCCTCCGTCCCAAATTTACAAGTATATATAAAAGTTATTACTACTCCCTCCGTCCCAAATTTACAAGTATAATAAAAGTTATTACTACTCCCTCCGTCCCAAATTTACAAGTATAATAAAAGTTATTACTACCCCTCCGTCCCAAATTTACAAGTATATATAAAAGTATACCAAAACATCATTTCACCACATATTAAGCATATATAGCATGATTATGACCATTTTAACACTTAAAGGGGGGATTAGTAACTTATTTTTCGGAAATGAGTCAAGAAAAATATATTGTTCGGTAGATATGATCTATTCAACTCCCTGAACATTTATATATAATTAGATTTGAAAATGGAGTAGTAAATTAAAATAGATAAAATGAACAAAACTTGAAAACCTTACCTAGCTTTTCTTTCTTTCAACAATGGAGGTTTTGACACGTAAAGTGAATGGTGAGAGGGGGTGCAATGCAGGGAAGGGGGGAAAAAGGAGGGTATCAAGAAGAGTTTTTATCCAATTTCCTTAAATAAATCACCCAAATTCTAATTTCAACACTTAGGCCCCCCAAAGCTTATAATTTCCACTAAAGCCCCATAATTTCCCACTAACACCCTTAACTCCCCAAATAAACTTTACTACTAACAAATACTTGCCATTCTGCTCTGGCAAACAAATACTTGCCATTCTGTCTGCTTGGAGTCAGATGTCCCATTTCCACCAGTTCTGTGATGGTGGGACCTTTCTTCTGAGTTGTCCTTGGCACAGCCTTTGTGTCCGCATCAGGATCATTGTCTGAATCGCTATCAGCATCAGCATTGGCCATCAAGCAGAGCAGTCCATCCTCAGAGTCATCATCATCACTGTCTTCAGTATCAGTCTCTATCCAAGTCTTCAGTTCCTTTTCTGCGCAGTCTTCTTCAGCAATCATTCCGCGCTGCCTTGATGTTCTCTGCGCAGTATTCCTCTTCATGTACTCATATTTTGGAGTGGGACATTTTGAAGCAAAATGACCGGGCTTTCTGCAGTTGTAGCAGACTAACTCTTCATCATTCTTTGAGTCTCTGCTATGAGAGAATTTAGCAGGTGGTTTGCTCGAGGATCCAGGTTTAGAGAATTTCCTGAATTTTTGGAATCGCTTAACGAACATAGCGAAATCATCATCATCCATTTCAAGTAGGGAGGAAGTAGAGACTTTGTCTGAGGATTGAGCAGGCTCAGGTTCCTTTTGCGCAACATAAGAAACAAGCTTTCCTTTTCCTTCAGTTTTGTCGATTCGATTAAGCTTTAGCTCATACACTTTTAAGTTAGCGTATAAGCTGCGCAGAGGCCAAGTATCTAGAAATCCAGAATCTTCCAGATGACTTGCCTTGTGCACATATCTGGAACCTAGCGCATCTAAGAATTGAGAATTGACTTCTTTATTAGTGAAAGTAGTTCCAAGAGATTTACAAGAGTTTACAACAGCAATATGTTTGTCTCAAGGTTTCACCATCTTTTCTCATGAAGCAGTTGAATTTTCTTTGCACCACAAATCTTTTATTTTCCTTGCTTACTTTGTCTCCATTCACATATCCTTCAATAGCATCCCATAGTTCCTTTGCAGTTCCACCGCTCACAATTTGATTGTGCGTGGAAAGGTCTAAAGAGTAAGAATGATGTTTCTTGCTCTTCCATCATAGCCAACCCATTTCTTTTCTTCATCAGTCCATTCCTCCTTGTTCTTCTTAATGGTAGGATTATCCTTATTTGTAGCAGCATCAGGATTAGCCTTCATTGGAATGTAGGGTCCTTCAAGAACGATGTCGTGGAGGATCTCGTCAATAGAAGAAAAATGAGTGAGCATGCAGTGCTTCCAGATTTCGAAGTGATCTTCATTCAGCACTGGGACATGTGAATAGTTAGCCATTGCCCAAGATTTTGAAGCCATCTTGAAAAACAAAACAAGTTTTATGAAGGTGTTTGCTCTGATACCACTTGTTGGTCCCAAAGGGGCAACAAGGGTATGAAAAATGCTAGAGGGGGGGTGAATATCGTTTTAAAATTCTTTTCAAACCCTTTTGCAAATCAATGGCTTATGCGCACAGTTCTCAAATAAGCTAAGTATAACGCGCAGTGAGAGTGTGAAATGCACAGCGGAAGTTTAAGCAGCACCTGCGCAGGAAAAAGCTGCGCAAGGATAAAAACGCACGCGCTAAGATTTGGCTTAAAGAGTTGAATAAAATGTTCTAAGGCAATAAGCAATAACAAACACAGCAGCAATAGTAGCAATCTGAAAGATCAAACAAGGCAGTAATTCAGATATGACTAAGCAGGAAGTAAATAACAAAATTAAAGAACAAGCTATTTGGAGAGGTTCGATCAATGAAAGATCTACGTCCTCTACCAAGATGGTTAGTCTTGGATTTTCTAATGGAGATCTTATTATATGAGAGAGTTATAAGATACAACAATGAGAAACAACTATCTCAAAGATCTATAATCTATGAAGAACAAATCCTAGACTAAACCGGTGTATCTCAAGAAGTAAGATCTAAATGATCAAAGCTTCAAGAGGTGTGTGTGTGTTCAGAAATTCTGGGCTCTATGAATCTATGAGATGAAGAGCACGAAGAATTCTGGTGATTTAAGGCTTAGGATCTGAGCAGGAGTTTGAAGGTATGAAGGTTTGAAGGTTGATCTTGAATCTGTGAATAGTAAGCAGCAATCTTCAGAACTTCAAGGATATTAGAAAGCAAAAACTCTAGCAACTTGGAAATGGAGATGAGCTGGCTATTTATAGCAGAGAACTTAAAACTAGCCGTTGGAGCTCTGAGTAAGGACGATGAGCTGGCACGATATGATTGGTGCGCAGGTGTCCTTTATAACCGTTGGGGCTCTGATCAAAGTTGATGACCTGGCACAATATGATTGGTGCGCAGGTGATTTAGAGCCGTTGGAGACTGAGCATGAAGACCAAATTCAAAAGCTTCTTCTAGAAGGTTGACAGCTGTCTTCATTAAAAAAAATTCTCTTGAGGGCGTCTCCACCGTTGGATCTGCTAAGTGTGCTTGTTTTGTCGTTTCTGCACACCTTAGCACTCTTAAAAGCGTACATCTTCAAAGCATTTTCCAAGTTAGGTGATCTAAATGTATCGAAAGCTGAGCAAGATAGAATGCTGCGCAGGAGAGACCTGTGCAGTGGTGTACTGCGCAGAGTAGTCCTGCGCAGGGTCCACAGTCTTGCTTAGATCTTCATTTCATTTCGCTCCGAGCCCTATATTCTAAGCCTATAATAAAATGTACTAAGCTAAAAATTGAAGTTATAAAACTTCTTACCTAGGATCCTAAAGTCCATAAAATATTAATAGGTGATGGTATCAATCAATTCTCACAAGTAGGAGGGTTAAGAAGTAAGCATACCCAACAATCTCCCCCTAAATGATTGATGCCATTACCTACTATAACAAAGGCGATTCATTGTACTTGATAATAACATGTCCATAAAGATGTGATTGGTAAATCATGCCTCAAGTCAATGCACACACTAGCCAATGTCAGAGATTTCTAGTCTATCCAAAAGATTAGCTAACGAAAAGGGAAAGACAGAAATATCATTCAGCGCATACAAATAATATGAGTTTTAGTTTTAAGTATGCGTTTAAACTGAATGTTTAAACATTATGCGTTAAAAATATGAACAGTTAAGATTATGAGCATGGGTTGAAATAATGCAGTCATTGTTCCTCAAACAAAGAGTTTGAATTGAACAAGGTTTTGGAAACACATGATGCGATTTTTCTCATTAAAACTTGAAGTGAAAAGAGTTGCAGATTACAAGTTTGAATAAGAAAAACAAAATGCGCACAAAAAGAAATACTTTGCGCAAAAACAAAAATTACATAGAACCTAGTCTATGTTGATCCGGTGCAAGGCTTCGCGCAGCTCATTCTGCAGACTGTTGAACTTATTCATAAGTTCAATCTTTAGTTCTTGAAATCTTTCTCTGAACGCTACAGCCTCACCGACATAGGTAGCCATTCCTCTGCGCATATCTCTGTTGTCTTCTCGCAGCTCTAGGAAGTTGGCTCTGTACTGCACTTGATGTCCCGTTATCTGATTAAAATAAGACTGCTCAGCAGCTTCAATAGTGTTGATGACGGTGGCCTGCGTTGCTTCGAGTCTTTGGTCAATGTGGAGGCGCTGAGTGTTCACGCTTGCTTGAATATCGAACATGGCTTGATCCATCCTAGCGTTGAACCCATCAGCGAAATCAGTCATCGCTTGAGTTATGCACTCCCTGACACTTTCCATATTAAGCGTATTGGCATGCGCGGGGCCACCTTGTTCCAATCTTTCCAACATCATCGCTTCCATCCCTGCAAACCCTTCATGCAACCCATCAGCCAAGCTCTTGCGCAGACGCTTAAGCAGTCCTATAAACCCATCATTGATAGCAGTATAGGTGCAGGCGTTTTCAAGCATCCCAGCAATTGACTTCAATGAGTCCAGGACCATTTGGTCTAATGCATCAGGGACGCGTTGCGCAGAGGGGCCTGCGGAGGTACTTGCCTTTGAAACATTCTCCCCCTTAATGGCAGCAATCTCTAAACGCTGCGCATCAAGTTCCTCTTGGATAGCTGTCTGCGCAGTAATGAGCTGAGTCATTTGGGACTGCGCAACAACCTGGTTGACTTGAATAGTATTGAGAGCCTAGAGAATTTGGCGTAGATCAGCGGAGGAAGATAGAGAGGAAGTAGATACTGTAGGGACGGAAGGAATAGCTTGAGCTGGAGGAGGAGAAACTTTGGGAGGAGAGTGCGTTGGAGAAGGTTGTTTGGGAAAGAGATGAATAGGATCAGCAGCAGGAGACCTATGCGTAGATGAGTGCGTGCTGCTGCTATCTGTATCAGTTGTGCGCACATCTCCTTCCTTTTCACATTCAGGAGGATTAACAGGAGCCTGCTGCGCAGCATCATCGGCCTGCGCAGACTTGGTAACTTCATCCACATCCTCATCTTCTAAGTCCAAATCATCATGGAGAACAGAGGTGCCAGATTGAGTATTTCCAACCAGAATATTGAGGCGTTGAAAGGCACTTGATGATGGTTCAGGACAAGAAGGAGCCGCAGCTTTTGGCTGTCCTTTCGCAGTGCTGCGCATAACTTGTTTCTTGCACGGAGTTCGAGGAGGATCATCCTTAGCAGGTGCAGCAGCAGCGGTCTCGGCAGACGTACCGGAGACGGGAAAAGCTTCATCCATCCAATCATCACTATCTCCTGTACCCTGAGCAGGAGGTGCTTCAGCAGCCTTTGGATCTTGCTCCCCCTGCGCGGTATCATCCGCAGCATCAGCAGCAGTCTCATCCATTCGAGACTCGCTGTCTTCTTCAACCATAGCCGCCGCAGGAGGAAGTCTGGTAAATACAGACTTTTTCTTGGTTTTAGCAGGAGAGGGAGCAGGCGCAGGAGGATCTTTGCGCTTCTTTGAAGGTTTGGGAGCAGGGGGCGGTAAATCAGATCCAATTCTAATGCCAGCAGTTGATCTGACATTTGGGATTTCCTTCACCTTTTCTGGCGCAGGATCTGCAATACCTTTGCCTTTGCGCTTTGCCTGCGCAGCAGCAGTTTCAAGTTCAGTAGGCGCAGTGGCCTTTGAAGGCTGCGCGGCAGTGTTCTTTGTCTTGGGTTGAGGGGCTTCATCATCATCATCACTATCAACCCAATTTTCCTTGTCTGAGCTGGTGTCCTTGTTCCAGATCTTGCGATAATCACTGCGACCAATTTCATTGCGCAGGGAGTAGAGGTGAGAGATGGAATAGGTCTTGGTGCAAGGAACTTTGAGATCAGGATGCTTCTGCACGAAGGTGCACAGCTCAGAGACATTCATCAGAAACTTGGATAATATCCTACAGTGAGTTCTGTACTTGGCTACTTTCTTGTCCATGCGCTTGTCATAGCTCTCCGATGCATCCTATAGCTCGTCAAAGAGGACAGAGGACCAGTCTAAAGCATCGCCATTATAAACCGCAGCGCAATAAGCCCACTGCTTGGAAATGAACTTGCCCTTATTTCCATTTTTGCAGTTTACGGAGTCGCCAATAATGGTGCACAGGTGGTACATCACCTCACCAAATTCCTTGCGATCATGAACGCTCTATTTCTTTACAAGAGAGGGTTCCCCAACCAGTTTCTGCGCAAGCTTGTTTTGTTTAGCTTCAGAATAGGCTTTTGGCGCATCATCAACATTAAATCCACAAAGCTTTTTAAGTGACGCAGGAACAATGCGCACTGAATAATTTCGAACAACTGAGCAGATAACATCAATCTTCGCTCGAGTTTGCTTGTGCGTCATGGTGACCCTCTCAGCATTCTCAAAGAACTCGTCTACAAGAGAGGGGACATAGAAGTCCTGAGCCAGTGTAAAGAGAGGTAAGATGCCGGAAGAATCCATAAGATGAACTATTCTGTGTCCGACAGCGTCTTTGTGTAGCGCAGCAAGATCTAGTTCCCAGCCTTGTAGGAAATAGAAAGAATTCTGCGCAAAGTAAGAAATAGTTTAGACAAGAATCACGCATGGAGCGAAGCGCATGCGCAGATACACGTATGCGCAGCATCTCCATAGGGAACAAATGTAAAAAAATATGCGCAAAAACGCAAACACTAAGAAATATTAGGCGATCTAAATCAAAAGAAAAAAAATGAGAACTTGATGAACACGGAATAATAAAATATGAACACGAAGAACACTAAAAATCAAAGTTTGACCAAAAAGGACAAAAAACATATCGAAATAACCGCATTTCAGAGACGAAAAACAACTAAGAAAACAAGATTACCAAAAACAAAACATTTAGCCCAGAAATCGAGAATAACCGTTCGTCTGCCTCGGAGGTTTTCGAACGAAAATTTTTGCAGAAAACATATGAAAACAGTACTGATCATGAAATAAAGTACATACAAAGATAGATTAGAGAGAGACGAACTCAAAACAACAGACGATTTTGAAAATGATTAACAGATAAGAGAAAAATCGAAAAAGGGAGTTTTTAAGAGCTCGAGACATAACAATGGCGGATTGACTGAAAATGATTTCAAGGGTCAGAAATTGTTACCATGTCGTCAACGGTTTTAGCTTCTGGAGGAGGAACCTCTTCAGCAGGTTCATGGACCTCACCAACTACCTTAGCTTTTGATTTTCGGGGAGCCATTATAAATGGAACTAGGGTTTTTGAAAAAAGGAAGAGAGAGAAGAGTTTTGCAGGGATTGAGAGAAAAGTCAAGGAGAGAAGAAAAGGAAATGATTGGGAGGTGGAGAGTAGGTTGCAGAAGAGAACAAGGATGAATTTGTGAAAGATAGAGAGAGCAGGAAAGAGAGAAAATGAGAAGAGTCAAAAGGATTTATACCGAAAAGGGAAAAGGCGCATGACGTCAGCGAGGCGGTTTGGTGAAAGACGACGAATTTGGTGAAAAACGCAGAGGCGCACGATAGCAAAGCGACGTGGCCGAATAGGGAACGCGCGTGCACAGACCTGACGTGCACGTGTGTGAGTAGGACTAGGCAGGTCACAGTCATATCAACTCCCTCATAAATGTTGATCAGGAATTCTAACAGGCGCTATCATTAATGGCCGTTTGCATTTAATGATAATGGGACATGCGCATGGGCAAAAGCGTAATTTCCCAAGAAATTTCAAAAAATAAGGCGAGGGAAAATTTTAATTGCACAAGTACCCTTGTGAACTAAGCGTTGACTTTTCAGTCAGGGACCTAAGTGCAATTTCTAATAAAAAGAAGTCTAACCTGCGATCCACGAAGTGTGCGCATGTTAAAATCATGCGCAGAGCTTTGAATAGCGCAATAGATTCTTAAAACAAATTAACATTAATGTCATGTGCAAATGAAGTACTGCGCAGGGGTTGCGCAGAAGCATGGATCTTGACCTGTGATGAACATTTTATCAAGCAAACATAAGATTATTAGTATTAACAAATCATATGGACAGGTTAGCTAAGTTCAAGTATACCCATTTCTCCTCTCAAGAATACAAATCTCTTTGCGTCAAGAGCCTTTGTAAGAATATCAGCAATTTGATTATCTGTTCCCACGTGCTCTAAATGAATGTTTCCTTTTTCCACGTGGTCCTTGAGAAAGTGATATTTGATGTCGATGTGCTTTGTCTTTGAATGCATGACAGGATTGTTGGAGACAGCTATGGTGGACATATTATCGCAGAATATTGGGCAGTTTGCTTCATGAATTCCATAGTCCACTAATTGTTGTTTCATCCATAGGATTTGGCAGCAGCAGCTTCCAGCAGCAATGAATTCAGCTTCTGTAGTGGAGATGGACACAGCAGCTTGTTTCTTGCTCGCCCACGCAACAAGTCGATTTCTAAGCAAATGACAAGTTCCACTTGTGCTTCCTGTCAATAGTGCATGCTGCGTAGTCTGCGTCTGAATAACCTAGCAAATCGAAATTCGAATCTTTGGTGTACCAAAGTCCAAGGTTAACAGTTCCAGAAAGATAACGAATAATGCGTTTAACAGCAGTTAATGCGCTTCTCTAGGGTCCGCTTGATAGCTCGCACAGACACAAACACTAAACATAATATCTGGCCTACTAGCAGTAAGATAAAGGAGAGAGCCAATCATACCTCGATATAAAGTTTGATCCACTTTCTTACCTTTTAAGTCTTTGTCTAGCTTATTGCCTGTGGCCATTGGAGTGTCGTATGCTTTAGCATTCTCAAGTCCAAATTTCTTGATTAGGTCTTGTGTACTTGGCTTGATTTATGAAGATGCCATCATTCAATTGCTTGATTTGAAGCCCGAGGAAGAATGTGAGTTCTCCCATCATGCTCATCTCAAACTTGCTTTTCATAAGCTTCTCAAAGCGCTTACAAAGTAACTCATTAGTAGAACCAAATATAATATCATCGACATAAATTTGAACAAGTAAAGAATGATCATTATACTTAGCAATAAAAAGAGTTGTATCGATTTTACCGCGCTTGAAGCCTTTCTCTAGTAGGAATTTTGATAGCGTATCTGTTGGGTATGCCCACACATATCTCAGTTTTAATGTAATAGGATTTATTAGATTTGATTGATCCATCACCTAAGTTTTATTTCATGGACTTTAGACCCACATGTAAGAAGTATTTATACTTCATTTTTTAAAATTGTCCATTGTTATAGAATAGGATTAGAAATAGGGCAAGAAGATCAAGTTTCAAGAAAAATCACTCAGTGAGTTTGAGCCGCGCTTATGCGCCTCCTGCGCCACGTGCCACGCGCCTTCTACATTCGCGCCATGCGCCATTTAGAGCGCGCGCATAAGGATTTCTTCATAAGCTATGTTACGCGCCTCTGCGCCCCTTGATTTAAACGCACAATTACTGTGCGCCTGTTGGCTCAATGCGCCTCTTGGCTCAAACGCGCCTCAAAGTGTTTATTCAACACTCAGTGATTTATTGAAGACTCGAAGACTTGAAGAGAATTCAAATTACGCCAATGATCCAACGGTGGTTAAAAGATGCATATGCGCCTAATCTATTGACACGTGTCCACAACGGTCACATTTATGTTGAGTGTCAAAATGGCCATAATATATGCATGCTCCAATCAACGAGCGACAGCTCATCTTATCCACAAGGATTTCCAACGGCTAGTTTTTTGAAGTTCACTATAAATACCCCATAACTTCAACATTTTGAAGTTGCTGAGTTTTGCTAAGAATTTCAAGAATTTCTCTCTCTAAGCATTTGTTGAAGATTTGAAGATTGCCTTCGTTTTTCCAGATTTCTCAAGAACATCTTCATACCTTCATCCTTAGCCCAGATCTTCAAGCCTTAACACTTTAGTTTCTCGTGCTCTCCATCTCAAAGATCTAAAGAGCCTTGATACTAAGAA
Organism: Campanula takesimana; assembly: GCA_026119855.1. Classification (NCBI taxonomy): domain Eukaryota; kingdom Viridiplantae; phylum Streptophyta; class Magnoliopsida; order Asterales; family Campanulaceae; genus Campanula; species Campanula takesimana. The sequence continues at coordinate 150,817 of JAOWBW010000881.1, forward strand.
CACACACGCACCTCTTCAAAGATTAATCATTTAGATTCTTCTTTAAGAGATACACCGGTTATTGTTTTGGATTTGTTCTTTCATAGTAATAGATCTTGAGTTAGTGTATAAGCTCAAACATTGTAATTTGTAACACTCACTCATTATATAAGATCTCCATTAGAAATCCAAGACTAACCATCTTGGTAGAGGACGTAGATCTTTCATTGATCGAACCTCTCCAAATAGCTTGTGTGATTATCTTGTCATTTCTTTCAAGTTATTATTTTCACTCACTATTTGCTTGTTTACTCATTGTAGATTGATTGAACTGAATTGTGTTGTGATTGTTATATCATTTGCCTTAGTTCCTTATTTCACTCATTTGAGCCAAAATACTTAGTGTGTGTGTTGCGCTCCCTTTATCACTTTGCGCCTATTTTCATTACTAAATTCCGCTGTGCATTTCACTCACTCACTTAGGCGCATTTCATTACGCTTACTTGATAAAGTGCGCATTTGCAATTGAGTTAATCAAGGGTACGAAAAGAATTTTAAAACAGCTATTCACCCCCCCTCTAGCTATTTTTCATACCCTTGTTGCCTTTTGGGACCAACAAGTGGTATCAGAGCAGACACCTTTATAAAACACTTTTGTTTTTCAAGCTTAACAGCTTGGGTGCCGATTCTAAATGGCAAACTCAAAACCTATGGCAACTGCAAACTACACTCACGTTCCGGTCTTTGATGAAGATCATTTTGACGTGTGGAAATTCAGCATATTGACTCATCTCAACTCAATCGATGAAAGGCTCCATGACACCGTCGTTTATGGACCTTATATTCCGATGAAGGCGAATCCAAATCCACGCACCAACGCTGCCCAACCTACAGTTCTCAAACCAAGGGAAGAATGGACCGAGGAAGAAATTAGAAGAGTTGCAAATGATGGCAAAGCAAGAAACATTCTTCTAAGCACTCTAAGCACGGCTATGAAACAACAAGTCATGCATTGTGCTACTGCAAATGAGCTATGGGATGCTATTGAAGAGCATATTGAAGGAGACACCGTGTGCAAGGAGAACAAGAAATACGAAGTTCAAAAGAGGTTCAACAATTTCTCTCAACTCCCCGGTGAAAACTTAAGGCAAACTTATGAACGCTACTGTGAAATTATCAATCTATGTATTTCACTTGGCATGAAGTTTACCAACAAAGATTTGAATGTAAATTTTCTACAAGCTTTTGGATCAAGATACCTACATAAATCTAGCGCTCTTGAAGACGCTGGAACCTTAGAAGTTTGGACTTTAAGGAACCTTTATGCAAATCTCAAATTTTACGAACTCAAACTCCAACGAATCAGCGAAACTGAAGGAAAGTCAAAATCTATGGCTATGATGGCGCACAGAGAAGCTGCGCCTACACCTGCGCCTACTCCTGCGCCTGTACAAGATGAGAAAAGCTCCGATCCCAAAATTTCTACTTCTGAGCTATTAGACATGGATGATGAAGACTTCGCTTTATTTGTGAAGAAATTTCAAAAGTTCAGAAAATTCTCAAGACCCGGCTCAACCAACAAATTTCAAGGATCTACCAGCAAAGCTCCTCAAAAGTTTTCAAGGAGCAGTGATTCAAAAAGAAAAGAAGATCTTGTTTGTTTTAATTGCAGGAAACCCGGACATTTTGCATCAAGCTGCCCGATCCCCAAATTTGAATACATGCAGAAGAAGAGCAGCCATACTCCCAAATTCACTCCCAAGTTCACTCGTCACAAGGGAATGGTTGCTGAAGAAGAAGCACCAGCAAATGAGCACAACACTTGGATTGAAACAGACTCCGATGAGAGCGATGAAGATTCCGATGATGGACTCGTTTGTTTGATGGCAAATGATGATGAAGTTGATGCTTATGATTCTGATGATGACTTCTCCAAGGATGTTCCCGATATGAATGCCTTGAATAAACTATCAAGAAATCTGCAGGTTTTCAAGAAGTGAAAAAGAAGAAGGACCAACCATCAGCGAGCTCGTTGAACAAGGATTTCTCACTCCGGCTCAAAACGATGGTGGATTGCTATTCTCACGATGTGATCTTGGAGCAAGGAACAAATTGAGAAAAGGAGCATACATTAGACCACAGGTTGAACCAACTGCTCCAATCTCCAAAATCAATGATGATGAAGTGATTGCTGAACAAGAAAAATTGTTCAAAAAGGCCGAAAAGGTAATCACTAGATTTGATAGTATGAAGGAAGCTTTAGCACTATCATGTGATGAAATTTCCCAGCTTAAGACCGAGAAATCTCTACTTAAATCTGAACTCACCCTCCTTAAGGAGCAGATAAAGAGCATGACTCCTCTTACTGTTAAAAACACTTTTCTAACAGAACAGAACTCACTTCTTAAAGTTCAAAACGATGAATTGGTTGCTCAAATTACTGATCTTAAAAAGATTACAAATGAGTGGTCCAATTCTCGTGTCACTATGGAGAATATATTTGAGTCCCAAAAAGTCAGTGGTGATAAAAGTGGCTTGGGATTCTTATTAACTAGTGACAACTTTAAATGTGATGTCTGTGCTGAAAGAGATAGTGAATTTACCAACCAACAAACTTTTGAAATTCCCAAGGAAAAACATTCAAATTCAATGGGTAAAGGACAGGAAAAAGTCAAGAGACAAACATTCCATTATGTCTACCCAACGAAGCAATTTGGGAAAGCTAATGGGAAAGATATAGCTACAGATGAACCATCTCCTAGCAAAATCATTCTTGAAAATAGGCGCGCTCCTTCTCCGAGTGCTCATTATGCGCCTAAGAGCCACGCGCCTCATCGCCGTGCGCCTCCTAGTCCTATGCGCCCTCCGAGAAAAAGCGCTCCAAAATTTCAAAAGAAAGATTTTGTTAAGGCTAGTTCATTTGACCCAAAGAAGAATGCCATCCCCAAGAAAAGTAAAGAGTTTGTGAAAACTCATGTGATTGGTGGCTTTCATCATTGTTCTATTTGTGATTGTTCAGGACACAAGGCCGTGGAATGCCTTTTGCGATTCACTCCCAATGCCAAAGGACGTAAAAATCCTAAGGTCAAGCAAGAGTGGGTTGTCAAAAGTTGCTAACCCTAGGACCCAAAAAGAATAAAGGGGACCTGCTTAAATGTCTATATTTCAGGTTCTTTGTTTCATGGCTGGATCTTCAAAAGCTAGAAATTATGAATGGATTCTCGATAGTGGGTGTTCAAGACACATGACTGGAGATGAATCCTTATTAGAAGATGTCCATGAAGAAAGAGGTCCCTCCGTAACATTTGGCGATAATAACAAAGGTCAAGTTGTAGCATATGGAAAGCTCAAGAAAGACAAAGTGTGCATTGAAAGAGTCTCACTCGTCGAAGGGCTCAAGCACAACTTATTATCCATATCTCAATTCTGCGACAAAGGATTAGAATGCCATTTCACTTCAACGCAATGTCTTATCAAGAATGGCAAAACTGGAGCTATCTTACTCACGGGATATCGTAAGACAAATATTTATATTATTGATTTCCATAGTATGAACTCTAGTACTAATCTTTGTTTTGTAGCAAAAAGTGTGAACGAAAATAGTTGGCTGTGGCACAAGCGCTTAAGTCACTTGAACTTCAAGTATCTATCTAAACTCAGCAGGAATAATCTTGTCAAAGGACTTCCCAAAGTTGCTGATCATCATGACAAAAAGTGCGCCGCGTGTCAACTTGGCAAACAACCGAAGCAGTCATTTTCAAGCAAGTCAAATCCTTCAACTACAAGATGCTTTGCAACTGCTTCACATTGATCTATTTGGACCAGTTTCCACCGCAAGCATTCGAAGAAACAAGTATACTCTAGTTGTGGTGGATGATTATTCAAGATATACATGGGTAGAGATGATGATTACAAAAGATGATTGTTATGATATTCTCACTACCTTATTTCGACTGCTCCAAACCCAAAAAGAAGATGACATCGTTAGTGTTCGATCTGACAATGGAACAGAATTCAAGAACAACGGTGTTGCTCGATATTGTGAAGATCATGGGATAGATCACAACTTTTCAACCGCCGGAGTCCCTCAACAAAATGGCGTTGTTGAACGAAAGAATAGAACGTTGATTGAAGCGGGAAAGACGATGATAGCTGAAGCTAAATTGCCTAAGTACTTTTGGGAAGAAGCTATCAACACTGCATGTTTTACTCAAAATCGTTCCCTCATCAACAAACTTCACAACAAGACTCCGTATGAACTTTGGCGTGGTAGAACTCCCAACATTGCATTCTTCAAGATCTTTGGTTGCAAATGTTATATCCTCTACAACGGAAACGAACATAGAGGTAAATTCGATGCCAAAGCCGACGAAGGTATTTTTGTTGGGTATGCCAAACACTCTAAAGCTTTTCGTGTTTTTAATAGAACTACATTAGTGATAGTTGAATCTGTACATGTTACATTTGATGAACATTCTCTCCTTGAGCCACATTTGGCTCCAAATGTTGCTGATGATTCTATTGAGCTAAATGATACAGGTGCTCCTATTTATGTTGCGCCCACTCAAGATCAGAATCTATCAACACAAGGAAATCCATCTACATCAAATGCGCCTAATTCAATGTATAATGCGCCTGGTGAATCATCTATTGCGCCTCACTCAAATGATGCGCCTCATGATTCCTCTCACGCGCCTATTTCTACTGCTGCATCTGGTGTACACCCAAATTTCAACTCTGAGCCAGTTCAACCCCCAAATTTCAATGACTTTGAATCTGGTGAAGATGTACCAATTGAAGACCTTCAAGTTTCTACGACTCAACCTAACTTACCTCCTGAAATTCGTGAAGTTAGAGGTCACCCAATTGCTAATATCATCGGTGATCTACAAGTTGGTGTTCGTACAAGGAGAGCTACAAACTTTGATGCTTACACTGCTTTTATCTCTCAAATTGAACCAAAGAAGGCTGATGAAGCGCTCCAAGATCCCAATTGGGTTGTTGCAATGCAAGAAGAACTCAATCAATTTGAACGATGTAAGGTTTGGACTCTAGTTCCAAGACCAAATGATCATGGAGTGATTGGTACAAAATGGGTGTTCAGGAACAAGATGGATGAGAATGGAACCATCACGAGAAACAAAGCAAGATTGGTTGCACAAGGCTATAGGCAAGAAGAAGGAATTGACTACGATGAAACTTTTGCGCCCGTAGCAAGACTTGAAGCTATCAGATTATTTCTAGCTTACGCCGCTCACAAGAACTTCAAGTTATATCAAATGGATGTGAAGAGCGCGTTTCTAAATGGTGAACTCCAAGAACAAGTCTATGTTGCTCAACCACCTGGGTTTGAAGATTCACAATTTCCAAATCATGTGTACAAACTCCAGAAAGCTTTGTATGGACTCAAACAAGCACCAAGAGCATGGTATGATACACTATCAAAGTTTCTCATCGAAAAAGGCTTCACTCGCGGTAAAATCGATACAACTCTTTTCATTGCCAAACATAATGGTCATAAATTACTTGTTCAAATTTATGTTGATGATATTATATTTGGTTCTACTAATGAATTGTTGTGCAAGCGTTTTGAGAAACTAATGAAGAGCAAGTTTGAAATGAGCATGATGGGAAAACTCACATTCTTCCTCGGGCTTCAAATCAAGCAAATGAGTGAAGGCATCTTTATCAATCAAGCCAAGTACACAAAGGACTTAATCAAGAAGTTTGGACTTGAGAACGCTAAAGCATACGATACTCCAATGGCCACCGGCAACAAACTCGACAAAGATCTAAAAGGTAAACGTGTTGATCAAACGCTCTATCGAGGTATGATTGGCTCACTCCTTTACCTTACTGCTAGTAGGCCTGATATTATGTTTAGTGTTTGTGTTTGTGCTCGTTATCAATCCGACCCTAGAGAAGCACACTTAATTGCTGTGAAACGTATTATAAGATATCTCTCTGGCACTGTTAACCTTGGACTTTGGTACACCAAAGATTCGAACTTTAAACTTGTAGGTTATTCAGATGCGGATTATGCAGCGTGCACGATTGACAGGAAAAGCACTAGTGGCACCTGTCATTTCCTCGGATATCGACTTGTGTCATGGGCAAGTAAGAAACAAGCTTCTGTATCTGTTTCAACAACCGAAGCCGAATATATCGCTGCGGGAAGTTGTTGTTGTCAAATACTCTGGATGAAGCAGCAATTGGTGGACTATGATATCATCGAAGAAAATTGTCCCATCTACTGCGACAATACATCAACAATTGCGGTTTCTGAAAATCCTGTCATGCACTCAAAGACCAAGCACATCGACATCAAATATCACTTCCTCAAAGACCACGTGGAGAAAGGCAATATACATTTGGAACACGTGGGAACCGACTATCAAATCGCCGACATTCTAACGAAAGCACTTGACGCGAAACGGTTCATGTTTTTGAGAGGCGAAATGGGTATGCTTGAACTCAACTAAATTCAATATAGTTTTGTCAATACTAATGATCTTATGTTTGTGTTGAGTTATGAGTGTATTAGGTACAAATGATTAAATCAATTTTTCAAAAGTTTCAAGGAAACTATGCGCCATATATGCGCCTTACTAACTGCGCGCTCATCCCTCATTTTCTGCGCGCACAATCCATGCGCGCCTATCAATCCATGCGCTTAAAACGCTTATGCGCCCTTAACCATCTCTTATGCGCCTTGATGAATAATGCGCCTAGATGAGTATGCGCCTTGCTGAAGTAATGCGCCCCTTCATGCGCGCATTAACTATTGCGGCTCAATCATTTCTCAAAATTCAATTTCAATGATTGAACGTATTAAATACACAAGTACCAGGTATGTTAATTCTGTTCATTTATTATAGGAATCTATGTCATTTGACATTCCTTTAATTGTTCAAGGGTACTTGTGCAATTAAATTTTTCCCTCGTTTTACGCTTTTCGAAAAATTTTATTTTCTGGGATATATTTCTTGCACCCCAAACTTACACCAAAATAGATGTTTTTGGTGTTTGTGCAAAAATTAGTCAAAATTGCTCATACACTTAAAGGGAAAGTGGAGCAGTTTTTCTAAAACCTAAATGTCACATCATGACACTTTAGGTCATTCAGCCATTAATGCCCTTCAAATCCCAAAAATCCCTCATTAATGAACGTCCTTTTTGTCATGATGAGCCGCCGTTTTTCAAAATCCCTCATAAATGCCATCCTTTCAACTTCCCATCTTTTTAAATTTTTGACTGTATTTTTTCATATCTGTGCAAAATTTTGAACCTAACCTATAAATATTCATCATCACCTTCTATCCCTCCTACCAACTCTCCTCCCTCTCTCTCCCCGTCTCACCCTCTCTGTCTCTCGTCTCTCTCTCTCTCCCCGGCTCTCACTCTCTCTCTCTCTACCTTCATCTTCTCCATTTTTCTTCTTCATTTTCTATATATATATATATAAGTTTATGGGTCCTAAGAAAGCATCAACATCTACACAAGACGAAATGGTATGAATTCTCAACCTTTAATCTCCTTATATCTCTGAATTTTTTTTTTTCGTCATTATTCAGTGCTTTTTCGTTTTTACAAAACCCGGATTCATTTTCCTTTGATTTCTCTTGTTTCGATGATCCGTTTTCTATATCGTTTGTTGGGTTGTGTTCTATTCTTGATTTCGAATCTTTTAAAACCAACATTTCAACGATCAATGCTTTGTTTGTTACAAATCTGAATTTTTGTTTTCAAAATTTTTCAAAATTTTCGGTCATTCTTTTGATCATTGTGCTTTCATTATTGATTTGTTCATATTTTTGTTTACATATTTAGATTCCTTGTTGTCTTGCGGTCATTTTGATATATTATTTGTCTAGTTTGGTGAAGTTTCATGATTTTCGTGTTCTTGGTGTTCTTCGAGCATTCAAGGATCGTTCTTCGTGTTCTTCGTCATTATTGCATGTTGTGGTCTCTAAAAATTTTCTATCTTGTTTTCGAAAATTTGAACTTTTTGATTTTCATTTCTTTCATTTGAATGCTTGTTGTTTGTTTTTCTTACCAAGTTAAAATTCTCACGATTGCGCCTATGTACTTCTTTATGCGCCTATTTTTTATGCGCCTGAATGCTTTCTGCGCCTCTACTTGTATATGCGCTTAAATCATTCTGCGCCTAAAACCTTATGCGCCTAACTTCGTATTTAGTCAAATTTCGTTGTTTTATTTTTCCTTAGTATTCACATAGAACCATATTATGCGCATTGTAACTCTATGCGCCTTTAATATTTTATGCGCCTAATTCAATCATGCGTCTTGATTCTCTATAATTTTTTGTGCGCCTGATTCAATTATGCGCCTATATATTTCATGCGCCTATGTTACTTTGATCATTTTATATCTCTATGCGCCTATGTCACTTCTAAACACCAATCATTTTTTTCAGGACCTTGCAAATTTCAAATTAGAAGAAACTCTTGATCTATTAGAGTTGTCTGGTGAAGTAATTGGGCGAGAAATCATAGAGACTCTGCGCGTTGCTGGTCTGCTCCCGTTATTCACCATGGACCAAGATTTCTATTCTGCGCTCCTCGTGGATGAGTTCTTTTCCACTGCTGTTCTAGTGGAAATTGATGTAAATGGGCACTCACTACCGGATTGAGGCGCGCGTTCAAAATGTTGACGTCCATATTTCATCATCTGTGATTCGACACTTGCTCGGTTTTCCATCTACGGGTGAAGATCGCATTATTGGGCGTCCGATGACTTACTCCATTGATGATCAGAACAGGATGGCTGCTTCACTTCTAAATATTCCCACGCTTCAAAATAATATCAAAAACACCGAAATTCGAGATGGTGGAGAACTCTTGACTCACATCGCGCACTTGGTGGGAACTTCAATTGTTTTCAAAACTGGGAACGTGAACCGATTCACGGTGGAACAATGGGAATACACAGCTGCCATCATGGCCAAGGAGAAGCTTCACTGGCCTCACATTCTGTTCAAGACACTGCGTGAGCAGATTGATAAATTTGTGAAGAACAAAAGTGATGGAAAGACCCGATTCCGCTCACACTGCCTTCTTCTCACAAAACTTTTTCTAACTTACCCTGAGTTAGTTAAGTTTTTGAATGAGAATCCTGAATATAAGATCAATGATGTTCCAATGTTTGGTAAAGCGAATTTGGACCTCAAGAAGCGCAGAAAGAAGCCTACAAAACGCGCCAAAGGAATTCAAATCAAGACTGTTGAAGGCTTAGTTGATGAAGACACAGAGTCCGATGATGCGCCTGTCCTTAAAAGCGCACCATTAATAAAGAGCAGTGAAGGCAAGCGCTAGACAAAGCGCTGATCCCGTGCCAGGCGCAGAGAAAAGCAAAGGAAAACGGGTAGTTGATGACCCTCCTCGTGCGCCTATCAAACGTACTAGATTTGAAACTGATGAAGAGCGAGATCTAAGGCTAGCGCAGGAAGCCAGCAGGCTTGAGGCTCAAAGAAAAAGGGATGAAGATTTTCAAGCCAAACAAGCTGCTGAGTCAGAAAAGTTAGAGCGCATGAAAGGCGCTGGATCAAGCGCTGATATTGAGAAAGGGCCTTCTGTTTCCTCGCCTACCCAGCGCGCGCCTACTCAACGCGCCCCCACTCCCCGTGCGCCCTCATTCAAATTTCAACGGACCAACGTGTCAAGGGTACAACTCCTCTCTGATTTCTTCGGCGATGACATTTCAGACATAGAGGAACCAGTTCAGGGGGAGCAAGAGACCATCCCTCAGCGCACTCCTTCTCCAGTTGCGCCTCCACCTGGACCTGATCAGATCACAACAGAAACTATTGATGTTGAAACAGTTGTTGTTGAAACTGTTGATGTTGAAACTGAAGATGAATTTGAGTCTCCTACTCATTCACCTCCTCTTGCGCCTCCATCTCCTTCTGCGCCCCTTCAAGATTCTGCGCCCCTTCAAGATGATGCGCCCCTGTCTACCCCTGCGCCTCCTCCATCTGCTCCCGATCTGAGCGAGGTACTTTCCATTCTTCATTCTTTACAGCAGGGGCAAGCAAACTTAGAGCAAGGACAGACTCATATAAAGTCTCAATTTGAGCTTCTTACTTCCTTACTCACTGATCAATCTGAAGAGATCGCTGCCATTAAGGGGGAGATGAACTCTCTCAAGGACAAACTTTCTGCTCCTTATCCTCCTCCGGCGCAGACTCAGGTTCAAGCTCATACTGATCAGGCGCAAACCACCGCTTCTGCGCCTAATTTCATACCTCAGTCTGCTGCGTCTCAATCCAACATGAACGTGCTAGTATCTAAGTTGGATGTCCTGAAAGAATTGGTTGTCACTCATTTCACTGCTGCTCACTCAAGCTCTGACAGACGCGCCGAACATATTTCTTCTGATATTATCACGGCTCAAAATGCCATTGAAGCTCACATTCAAATCTTAGAAGAAAATATTTCACAGCAGCAGCAAATCACTCAGCGTTCCATTGATGAATACCAAAACATCAATGTGAATCACTTGAGTTACATTAGAGACGGTATCACTGCCACTCACTCCAGTGTTACTGACACTCAAGGGTTAGCGAACCGTAGTCATCAGCTCGCAAAACAAATTCAGCGTTCTGTTTCAGAGATCGTTGAAGGTTTGAAGGAAGATGATGCGCCTCCCAACCCTTAGTTTCTATTATTTTTGTTTGTAAGTTTTTAGAACCTTTTTGTAATAGAATCATCTCTTTTGTGATAGTGATTTTGTGCTTACTTGTTTTAGCACCTTTTGTTTTTGTTCTATTCAAAACTTGTAATTTGTAACTCTTACACCCCAAGTTTTAATGAGAACAATGCATCACTTATTATCAAACCTTGTTCACTCAAACTCCTTGTTTGTAGAACAATGAATATTGTTTAAATTCATAATGCATCATATTGAATTGTTTCATACTTTCATGCATTAAGTTTAAACTTGGTTTAAACACATTTCAAAACTAAAAATCATATATCATCTTGAATGTGTTAAACTGTTGTTTCTATCTTTCCATATGTAACTCTTTATTCTTATTGGAATAGATTAGGAATCTATATTTTGGACTAGTGTGTGCATTAACTTGAGACATGAATACCAATTTCATTCATTTGGACATGTTTTTATCAAGTATAATGTTTGTCCTTGATATAGTAGGTAATGGCATCAATCAAATAGGGGGAGATTGTTGGGTATGCCCACACATATCTCAGTTTTAATGTAATAGGATTTATTAGATTTGATTGATCCATCACCTAAGTTTTATTTCATGGACTTTAGACCCACATGTAAGAAGTATTTATACTTCATTTTTTAAAATTGTCCATTGTTATAGAATAGGCTTAGAAATAGGGCAAGAAGATCAAGTTTCAAGAAAAATCACTCAGTGAGTTTGAGCCGCGCTTATGCGCCTCCTGCGCCACGTGCCACGCGCCTTCTACATTCGCGCCATGCGCCATTTAGAGCGCGCGCATAAGGATTTCTTCATAAGCTATGTTACGCGCCTCTGCGCCCCTTGATTTAAACGCACGCTTACTGTGCGCCTCTTGGCTCAATGCGCCTCTTGGCTCAAACGCGCCTCAAAGTGTTTATTCAACACTCAGTGATTTATTGAAGACTCGAAGACTTGAAGAGAATTCAAATTACGCCAATGATCCAACGGTGGTTAAAAGATGCATATGCGCCTAATCTATTGACACGTGTCCACAACGGTCACATTTATGTTGAGTGTCAAAATGGCCATAATATATGCATGCTCCAATCAACGAGCGACAGCTCATCTTATCCACAAGGATTTCCAACGGCTAGTTTTTTGAAGTTCACTATAAATACCCCATAACTTCAACATTTTGAAGTTGCTGAGTTTTGCTAAGAATTTCAAGAATTTCTCTCTCTAAGCATTTGTTGAAGATTTGAAGATTGCCTTCGTTTTTCCAGATTTCTCAAGAACATCTTCATACCTTCATCCTTAGCCCAGATCTTCAAGCCTTAACACTTTAGTTTCTCGTGCTCTCCATCTCAAAGATCTAAAGAGCCTTGATACTAAGAACACACACGCACCTCTTTAAGATTAATCATTTAGATTCTTCTTTAAGAGATACACCGGTTATTGTTTTGGATTTGTTCTTTCATAGTAATAGATCTTGAGTTAGTGTATAAGCTCAAACATTGTAATTTGTAACACTCACTCATTATATAAGATCTCCATTAGAAATCCAAGACTAACCATCTTGGTAGAGGACGTAGATCTTTCATTGATCGAACCTCTCCAAATAGCTTGTGTTATTATCTTGTCATTTCTTTCAAGTTATTATTTTCACTCACTATTTGCTTGTTTACTCATTGTAGATTGATTGAACTGAATTGTGTTGTGATTGTTATATCATTTGCCTTAGTTCCTTATTTCACTCACTTTGAGCCAAAATACTTAGTGTGTGTGTTGCGCTCCCTTTATCACTTTGCGCCTATTTTCATTACTAAATTCCGCTGTGCATTTCACTCACTCACTTAGGCGCATTTCATTACGCTTACTTGATAAAGTGCGCATTTGCAATTGAGTTAATCAAGGGTACGAAAAGAATTTTAAAACAGCTATTCACCCCCCCCTCTAGCTATTTTTCATACCCTTGTTGCCCTTTGGGACCAACAGTATCGTACCATGCTCTTGGAGCTTGCTTAAGTCCATACAAAGATTTTTGAAGCTTGAAGACGTGATTTGGAAATCTGCTATCTTCAAATCCAGGTGGTTGAGCAACGTAGACCGTCTCTTGGAGTTCACCGTTGAGAAATGCGCTCTTCACATCCATTTGATAAAGCTTGAATTTCTTGTGAGAAGCATAAGCTAAGAAAATTCTTATAGCTTCAAGTCTTGCTACAGGCGCAAATGTTTCATCGTAGTCGATTCCTTCCTCTTGCCTATAGCCTTGCGCAACCAACCTTGCTTTGTTTCTTGTGATGCTTCCATCTCATCCATCTTGTTTCTGAATACCCATTTTGTACCAATAACTCTTGGTCATTAGGTCTGGGTACTAAGGTCCAAAACTTGCAGCGCTCAAATTGGTAAGCTATTCTTGCATAGCAGTAACCCAGATTGACTTGGAGCGCTTCATCAATCTTCTTTAGTTCTATTTGAGAGATAAAGGAGTGATATTCATCATCAAGTTTGATGTTCTCCTAGTACGAACCCCTACATTGAGATCACTAATGATGTTTGAAGTTGGATGGTCTCTAAACCTCGGGAGGTAAGTTAGGTTGAGTGGTAGGAATACGAAGATCTTCAATGGGTACTCATTGTTCCAGCATCAAGGTCATCAAAAGTGATTTGGTGAAGCGGAGAAACGTTATGCGCAGGAGGAGGTGTTTGCGCATCAGGAGTCGTCACTTCTGGCACAACATTGGTGTATGCGCATGCGATGGACTTGCTTGATTCTGATTTGATAATCATTCTGCACAGGTGCAGTTTGAGGCTGCGTACCTGTCTCATCATTCTCAACAGAATCATCAGAATCATTTGGAGCCAAATGTGGGCTCAAGGAGAGAATGCTCATCAAAAGTAACATGTACAGATTCTACAATTACTAGAGTAGTTCTATTAAAACACACGAAAAGCTTAGAATGTTTGGCATACCCAACGAAAATACCTTCATCTGCTTTGGCATCGAATTTACCTCTATGATATTTGCCATTGTAGAGGATATAGCATTTGCAGCCAAAAATCTTGAAGAAAGCAATGTTGGGCGCTCTTCCTCTCCATAGCTCATATGGAGTTTTGTTGTAGGCTTTGTTGATGAGGGATCTATTCTGAGTAAAGCAAGCAGTGTTGACAGCTTCACCCCAGAAATACTTGGAAGCTTAGCTTCTGCTATCATGTTTTTCCAGCCTCAATCAACGTGCGATTCTTTCTTTCCACAACGCCATTTTGTTGAGGAACTCCAGCAGCAGAGAAATGTGATCAATTCCATGGTCATCGCAGTATTGAGCAACACCGTTATTTTTTAATTCAGTTCCATTGTCTGATCTAACGCTCACGATGTCGTCTTCTTTTTAGTTTGGAGCTTTCGAAATAGCGCAGTCAAGATATCATAGTAGTCATCTTTGGATATCATCATTTCGACCCATGGTATCTTGAGTAGTCATCCACCACACTAAAGTATATCTGTTTCCTACAATGCTTGCGGTGGTGACTGGTCCAAATAGCTCATTTTGATCTGTGAGAAAACGGTTCTTTTCCGTAAGAGGAGTCAGCTCTTAATCTGCTCCTTAAGGAGGGTGATCTCAGATGTTTTAAAAGAGTTTTCTCCTCTTTAAGCTGTGAAATTTCTCCAATTGATAAGTCCACTGCTTCTTTCATAGAGTTAAATGTCTTGATTACCTTTTCAGCTTTGCTGAAAAATAGACTCGCACTCAGCAGCAGAGTCATTCTTTTCTATTACAATTTCAGCAGGAATTTCAAGAGATTCTTTGTCGCGCCCCGACCCGTGGTCCTACTTGGCCCCACGTCCGGGACACGCACGGAAGACGTCATAAAACAATTTAAAGGAAAATTTTCGAAATATACTTTCATAAAAAGGATCACACGACCAACACAACTACTTGAAACTTGACTTGAAGTCATAAAACAAACAAACTTTCACAACGAGTACTGAGCCACTTGGCCACAACTTTACTTACAAATATACAACACCGACATCTACTAAAAGAGATGATATAAAACTAAGTCACGGGTACACTACCCAAAAGGTGTTACATTTACATAATGTATCCTTTAACATACACACCACTTCCCAAAAGTCTTACCAATGATCCTCTTCCCGACGTCCTCCCTGTGTGTGAACTATCCCCTGTGCTCCTTATCTAAAACGGTAAAACAAATAAGGGGTGAGAATAAATCTCAGTAAGTACTAAAATGCAACTACATTACATGCTTATATGATAAACATAAAGGAACAATGTCACAAATGATCATATAGCATATAGCACATAATATGAGAGGCTCCCTATCGCCAACCGTCCCATACCGGTTGGAAATAACGACCAACTCATCATACAACACATAGTGTAGGAGTAAACACTCCTACGAGGATACCAAGCCAAGGTTTACCGAAATAACATGATCATCAGAGAAAACCATCTGAGAAAACTATCTGAATAACCATCTGAGAAGACCATCGTCTGAAACCATCTGAGCAGCATAAATAGCTGAAGCCGGGATCCCGAAAACCAAACCATATCCAACAGAGCAAAGTAACAACGCAGCATCAATAGCTAACAGGTTCCGGAACCATATAAACATAACAACAACAATAGTGGGAGAAAATGACACAAAGTCATACCCTAAATGCTCACGCGAGGGAGCGAGTTCATCCCATCCAAGGCCAATCTGGACTGAGGAAATAGGTCCAGTGGAAAAGCGTTATAGTGCACTTAACTGATGCCACTACAACGCCTTCCACCTCCACTCGATAACATCCCAAACCTGGGAAATAGGACCAGTGGAAAAGCCTTATAGTGAACTTGGCTAGTGTGCAACTATAATGCTTTCCACCTTCACTCGATAATACACAAAACTAGCTGGACTTTCAACAAAGAGCACAGTAATAAATACTTGCTAAAACAACAACCAGGGCATGATTCCATAGAAGGAAACCACACAAGCTCATCATAGAGAAGTAAACACGTTTTCACAATAATGTGCACAATCTTGACATTAAGTCACCACACAATCCATCTACACAATCACATTAAGCCAAACCCGATCACAAAGGACAATTTCTATCATTTTGATACCTCATAACAATTATCTAGGCATCCTAGGACATCGCTTAAGACCTAGCCCAATACTTAACGAAAAACAAACAAGTTGTTAAAACTCAGACTGCTCGGCCGCTCTACTTACTTGACTCGGCCGAGCGGATCGGTCGAGTCCTTTACTTTGATCGGCCGCTCTCCTAGAACTCAACATTCGACAATAAGGGGATCGGCCGCTCTAATTTACTGACTCAGCCGCTCCACTGCAGAATGGCCAATTCCCAGGAAAAATCTAACAAAGTTCACTTTCATTACCAAGTTGTTACCCAATCCTAAAGCACAACAACATCATTATAACTTCACAACACTACCATACCAACCTCATATATACCCATAATAATAAAAGTTATTACTACTCCCTCCGTCCCAAATTTACAAGTATAATAAAAGTTATTACTACTCCCTCCGTCCCAAATTTACAAGTATATATAAAAGTTATTACTACTCCCTCCTTCCCAAATTTACAAGTATATATAAAAGTTATTACTACTCCCTCCGTCCCAAATTTACAAGTATAATAAAAGTTATTACTACTCCTTCCGTCCCAAATTTACAAGTATATATAAAAGTTATTACTACTCCCTCCGTCTGAGATCATTTACATGAAGATTAATCTCAATCGCTCTGTCTCAAGAGCTCTATTATAATTGAAGTACATAAAATAAAAAGGTGAATTGCTCATATGGTCGTATGATCATTTTATGTGGTTTAATCACATCTTTACTTTGGAAAGGGACACTATTCATGGTCTGAGATCATTTTATTATGAGTATCAATCTCAATCACTCTTATCTTTTTTTTTTTTTTTAGAAATTTGGTTTCATTCAAGGAAATTGCGATCGTGTTACAAACTCTATCCGACACCTCCCCTAAAGAAGGCCCTTTAACACACCCACACATACCACTCGGCGAGAAGTCCTTAGGTCTCTTTATCTTTTATTATATTATACTAATGATAGTATGTCTTATGCCTTGGCCCATTTGACTCCCTTAGCCATGATAATTTATTTGTGCCCAATCCAAACCCAAGATAATTCAATTTGGTACGGGGCTGGCTTGGTAATTATATTCATAACCCCTTGCAGGTTCGAGTTCAATATAGCATCCTGACCGAAATCCGATCAGCCCAATATGTATAGCATAGATATTTATTACATGCTTATATAAGATAATTAGCCTTCATGTCTTTCATTCATTAAGGCTTTCAACGGGAGGAAAGGAGACCAACAATGCCACCTTCATTCCCGCTTGTCTTCTCACTTTATCTTTATCTCTTCCTTTATCGTGCGGCCGATTACGATGGTGGTTGGTGTTTCTTCATCCTCATACCCATTCGTCTTATCTCTTTATCATCCTCTTTCTTTCTCTTTCTCTACAATTGTTGTTCCTTCTAGCACTTTTAACGAGTTCAATCCATGAGATTGTTGTCTTTTTTGTTGCAGATTTGATGTAAATGGGGAATGCATGAATTTGTGGGTTTTCGCATTCTAAAAAAAGGTGGGCAAAGTTTTTTTTTTTTTTTTTGTTGACTGTGCATCCTTTGTACAACAGTTGGTATATATAAGACTTCCGAGGCAGGGTAAACATGTTCAGCTATTCTGAAGCGAGGCGGGTTCGGATTTCTATGTTGTATATGAAGTGCAGGTCTGATTTAGAGTAAACCCGACTCATTACGATACCTAGACTTCCTTTTCTAACCCTTCGACAGAGTGAGCGGCGAGGATATTAGTGGAAATGTGCTTCTTAGAAATAACTTCCAGAATATTTTTAATGACTAGTGGATAATCCGTGCTCTCCACAGAAAAATAATTTATCAATTTTAGTATCTCTTGTTTCTTTTATAGTTTTATTTAATAGTATTAGTTAATCTTAAATCATAACAATTGTATAGTTTTTAACTATAAGAGATAACTATAATAATTAATTATTAATAGTTAAATATAATTGTTAAAACAAATAGTTAACTATTAATAGTTAAATATAATAATTAACTATTTATAGTGAAATTTAATTGTTAATTATAATAATTAACTAGCATAGTAACTATAACAGTAACTATAATAGTTAACTATAACAGTAACTATAATAGTTAACTATAACAGTAACTATAATAGTAACTATTCTAGCTAACTATTATAGTAACTATTACTATTATAAGTATAAATTAACTATAATAATAACTATTATAGTTACTATTACTATTATAAGTAATAGTTAACTATAGTAACTATTACTATTACAAGTATTATTTATTATAATAGTTACCCTATATAGTAACTAATACTATTAGCTAATAGAGAAATTTTTTTTTGAAAATCACTTATTTATTATGGTGGAATTGGTGTGGCATCACCAAATGCTTCATTTCCCCATGACTTGTCCACATGTCAACACCATGACTTTCTTCACCAACTTTAATATATATATATATATATATATATGTATATAGGAGTAGGGTCGCGCTCCCGTGAGAACCATTTTATATGAGAACCGTGAGAACCAATCATAACCATTAGATTAGAAAAAAAATCAAGGGTCCAGATATTAGATACATTGGATACACTTGGATACATTAGTTAATTTTCGAAAAATAATTGGATACATTAGTTTTTAACATAGTGTATCCAAGTGCAACACTTAGATACAATACTTATTAACCTATTGAATCCAAGTGTAATATCGAATTTTTTGTAATGTATCTAAGTGTATCAATTGCATCTAACATATGGACCCTTGATTTTTTTTCTAATCTAATGGTTATGATTGGTTCTCACGGTTCTCACGATATTTAGGTTCTCATTTGAGCACCTACCTATAGGAGTGTGTATATATATATATATATATATATATAAGATTTGCAAAATAAACATTTAATTATGGACTAAGTGGGTGCTTGGTATGCTGGTAGGCATTAAAATCTTGGGTTAATTACAATTTTGGGCCTGAATTCAATAGGGTATTCCCCAAGCGGGACCCCATTTTTTTTGGGTGAACCAGGGCTTAACATGCATTTTTTCGCCATATAACGATTTTTTGACGGAATTCGTTAGAAATTTGG
The DNA here is from genome assembly GCA_026119855.1 of Campanula takesimana. Classification (NCBI taxonomy): domain Eukaryota; kingdom Viridiplantae; phylum Streptophyta; class Magnoliopsida; order Asterales; family Campanulaceae; genus Campanula; species Campanula takesimana. Next base: position 169,679 of record JAOWBW010000881.1, read on the forward strand.
TTAAATAACCATGTGCCGTGCACGTGATCAACGGATTAGTTAGTTTGAAGTTTATATTAACTCTAAGGGGTCAAATGTAAGAGTTTAAAGATAATGAGTGAAATTAAAAAACTTTCTCTATCAAATATTACACTCAACCCCCATCCCGTGGAGATGGGCGTAAGGGTAGCCCGACCCGGTGCGGCCCTTGTTTGACCAAACCCACGGGTAAACGGGCTTAAACCCGTCCGTGATGAATGAGCCCGCGGGCTAAACCCTGTCCCCCCCCCCCCTCTTGCAAGTCCCTAGCCCGGCCCGCTTTTAAACCCTTAGGTTTTACCCAACGGGTTTTATTCTTAGTTTTTTTATTAAATTTGAGAAAATACTGAATAATACAAATTTTTTTTTAAAGACAATTACAGTTTAATATATAGCTTAGTAAAAATATAAATGGCATAATAATATTAGTATATTGTTAAAGCAAATTAAAATAGTGAAATAAGTTTAGAATTTTAATGAATAAAATTGTTAAATATTAAACATATTCCATTTAATGAATAAAATTAATTAAAACATTCTATATACTCCATTTTAATAGTGAAATAAGGGTATTGTTTTAAAAAAAAAAACACTTTTCAGACGGACTAAACGGGTTTTCAAACGAGTTTTTCAAACCCGCGGGCTAAAGCCTGGTCCGTTTGCAAATAGTGAGGTTCGGCCCGTCCGCTTAATACAGGGGCTAAGGGTCGGGTTTTGTCCGCAAGCTCACGGGTATGGATTGGCGGGCCGACGGGCTGTCCGCGGGTTTAAGCCTGAAATGCCCAGCTCCACCCATCCCCATCCCCAACCTCCAAAATCAAACCCAGATTCCGGCCACACCACCACCTTCGAACCACCGCCCCAACCCCTTCTTCCTTGCCACCCACACCTACACTCCTCCTTACTCCAATCGCCGTTGTCACTCCGCCATGATCACTAATGGACTCCACCAAATCCAACACCCACCATTTGAAATCAAATCAAAAACCAAAGACCCAAAATCAAATCAAGACACCAAGATTTATAAACTTCATTTCTTGGCTAAATCAAGAAATTCTTGCCCAGAGAAAGAGACAAATTCAAAAAATTCATGCACAAAAAACCCAATGGAATTCGATTGAATACAAGTGCCTGTTTCGTTCTTGTGCCGGAGTCGACGAAAATATTTGGTAATTTAAGAAGAATTATGAACAATGGGGTTGGTGGTTCATAGAAAAGCTATAAAACGTGAAAGTGAGGGTGGGAAGTGCGGCGGTGAAGGTGGTGGGAAGGGTTGGTTGTGGAGCTACATATATGGAGTAGAGAACACAGGAGGTTGAAGGGTAGTTCCATTTGCTGGGTTGCTTCTTTCCTTTTTTTTTTTTTTTTTTTTTTTTTTTCATTTTGTTGGGTTTCATAAGGTGTAGGATTTTATTTTATTTGTTTTTGGCACTTCATAAGGATTAGGGATTAAGTAAAATGGTACTTTCATTTGTGTGTTTCGTAAGATAAGACAATAGATTTTGTTTCAAATGTAATTATTTAATTTTGCTAATATATATAGTAATCAATAATGTAATAATTTATTTTTAATAAATTATTCATTTTAAAAATAACTAATGTTCCAAAACAAGTTTGAATACATTACCACACATAAAATGTTATGCACATTAATATTGAAATTTTAAAATTTTAATTTATTAACTTTATTTAGTTTTTTCTTTTTGAATTATATTTTTAGAAAAAAAAAGATGATTACTTTATTTTGTTTTAATGTTCAATTATTAAATATTTTTAAAAATAATATACATTCAATCCTTTTAATACTTGGAAGTTTCATTAAGCCTCTTATATAGAAATAGGGCGAATTGCATTTTGGGCCCCAAAGTTTAGGGGGTGTTCCCAAATCAGACCCCATTCAATCACTATTTACATTTTAGGCCCCAAAGTTGTCATTCTGTTAGCATGTTAGGTCTTTTAACCAGTTTTGTTAGAAAAATTCGTTAAATAATCACGTGCGAGTCACATGTCACTTAACGGAGGATATTTTTGAACAATAATTTCATTCATTGAACGAAAATGAATACTCAAACTGAAATCATTTTTCCATTTAAGGGCGTTAAATGAAATTTGTAAAAGTAATAGGACAAAAAAATACAATTTAATAAAAATATTTAATTATTAATCAATAAAATTATAAAATTCGTTTTTATAAAGCAAGACGTTAATTTTTTTCTCAACTATAATTTTATACTTTGACCATCTTAATTGTTTATATTTTGAAAGAACCATAATTTTATACTTTGACTAAAAACAATACTTTGAAAAATATTATAATTAGCTTTGAGTTATCATAAAATAATTATAAAAAAAATACTGTATAACAATACTATGTTTTAATGACTGCATTCAGAAAAAAATATTTTTTTAAAAACAATAAATTATTAATCCTTCAAAAACAAAAAATAAACTATTATTTTTCTTTCAAAAACGATGATACAAATTAAAAGGTTAAAAATTCACAAGTCTTCACTAACAATTATTTGTCACCACCACCATCATCCACCACAATCCCACCACCGTTGTACGATGTCCGATCACTGGCCAACACCACCACAACCACAACCCATTTCTGATACAAAGAAACTTCAAAACCGCTCCAAGATAACACACGCGGATACAAACACACAGCCAAGAAAGAGTGATAGATCGGACCCGGGGAAGAGGGGTCATGAGAAAAGGGACGGTGGAGGGAGGTGGGGATGAGGAGGGAGATGCAGATGTGGAGTGAGGAAGGAACACCTTTGATGGTACACAATGGGGATGTTGTAGTCTCGGCGGCGACGGCGGATCGATAGAGACGAAGTGGAACGGATCGATGAACTGGATTAGGGGTTTTTTAATTCTAGGGTTGGATTTGGGGGTTTCTTGGTTAAGATAAAAAAGAAAAGAAGTGAGAGAGGAAGAGAGAAGAGATGACGGTGGGGTGGGGGTGGGGTGACTGGTGGTTTGCTTCATGAAATGATTGAAGAAGAGAGATGGAGAGAGAGGGTCGGAGGAGGAAGAAGAAATCCAGAAGAAACTGAGTGAGAGAGAGAGAGAGTTAAAAGATGAGATTTCAATTGAGCCCTTTGAATTTATGGGAATATGTCTTATAGGCTACAATTTAAATTTTAGCATTATGACCCTTATAAATCCAAATATTCAATTCACAAATTTTATTGTTTAAAAATATCCTCCGTTAAGTGACATGTGACTTGCACGTGATTATTTAACGAATTTTTCTAACAAAGCTGGTTAAAAGACCTAAAATGCTAACATAATGACAACTTTGGGGCCTAAAATGTAAATACTGATTGAATGGGGTCTGACTTGGGAACACCCCCTAAACTTTGGGGTCCAAAATGCAATTCGCCCATAGAAATATCAACTTCAAATTAACCAATCTGTTGATCACGTGCGCCGCACATGGTCATTTAACCAAACTTCTAACGAATTTCGTCAAAAAACACTTATGTGGAAAAAAAATGCATATTAAGCCATGATTCACAAAAAAAAATATGGGGTCCCGCTTGGGAAACACCCTATTGAGTTCAGGCCCTAAATTGTAATTAAGCCTAAAATATTTGGATTGGGTTAATAATATTCTAGCCTATGCGTTTAGAATGTTTTTGCATCAATTACTTTTAATTATTATATACCACAAATAAATGGCTTAATCTATGCACTAGTAATACATATTGGAGGCGTTATTAGTAATCTGCGGAAAAATTGCATATTAGTTCCTAACCTTTACCAATTGTTGCAATTCAACTTCCAACATTTCATTTTTACAAACTCCCTTCCCCACATTGGATTTTTGTTGCAATCTAGTGAAAAATTAGTTAAAAAGATAACTTTCATTAAAAATTAAGTCATGTGTCATGCACATGTCTTATGTGGGGAAATGTGCCACGCACAATTGCAAATGTTTTATGTGGGGCATAAACAAAATTTTATAAGACCCGTTCATCATCATTTCTTTAACCCCCCCCCCCCCCTTCCCCGTTGCCCTTTCATCTTCAAGTTTGGACTTATTTTCCATTGTCATCACTAATAATGGTTGAAAACGGTTTGCTAACCCAAAAGCATAACTATATTCTAATGTTAAATTTTACTCAAGAACTTCAATTTCAAATATCAAACTTTCAACCATAACTTACAAACAATAGATCACTCTCGCTGCAATCGTGTTGCCTGTCTCCTCTTTATGGATCATCAGTTGGAAAACCTCTAACAAATTAAACTGACCACTTCTAACTACAATTTTGATGGGTTTGACTTGTGTATTACCGTTTTCCAACTTTTTAGTTTAATCATCTTGGGTTTTCTTTGTCTTTCACTGCAATTTTGGTGGATTTGGCTTGTGTTACCATTTTCCCACTTTTTAGTTTGATCCTCTTGGGGTTTTCTTTGTTATTGTTGGGACAATGAATTTTTGATTTCGATGATGGGGAAGAAGTGGTAGGTGGTAGTCATGGGAGAACATTGAATTGACTCTTTATTTGCCTCTTAACCATCACAATTGTCATCACCACGCGAAACACCATCAACTCTCGCCATTACGAGTTATTTTCTTCTTAACTCTTAATTTTATTTTTACAATTGATTGTTTTTGAATTTACTATAAAGAATATTGTTCTTGGAATTTTAATGAAATCATTTAGATGAATTTTTTTAATTGTAAATTGTATATTACGAGCTATTTTCTTTTTAACTCTTAATTTTCTTTTCACAAGTTGTTAGTGTTGTCAATAAGTTCATATGAAATCCTAGCAAATAACATTGACAAGTAGTGAAGAGGATATTTAGGTACATTAGGAGTACTTCTGATGTTTGTCTCATTTATGAAGGTGGTACATAATGTGCTCTTGAGGGTTATTATGATTCAGACTACTTTGGGGATGTTGATACGAGAAGATCTATGATTGAATATGTATTTACTCTTGGTGGGGCAGTTGTCAGATGAAAGGCTATCTCCAATCTACAGTGACTTTGTCGACTATAAAAGTAAAGTACATGGCAATGACATAAACTGTTAAGGAGGGAATATGGTTAAAAGGCTTGAATAAGGACAAAGAGGCTGAAAATTAGGTGTACACTTGGTGTGCCCACTTGCTTGGCTGAAAATGATCGATGTGAAATAAAGTTTGGATCGATGTGCTGTTTAAAGGGCACGACCGTGCCGCATGATTTTAGGTCTGAGCCGAGCAATTTTCAGCGCAAGATTAAGAAATCCTGCAGGGTTAGGAATAGGGCAAGTATAAATATACCCCTGAACTTAGCGATTGGATGCAGATATGCTCTTAACGTCGTTTATTGGCACATTTGCCCCTCAACTCAATGAAAAATAGGGCAGATTGGGAATCCGTTAATTTTTTTCATCCAAAATTTAACTTTTCCTCCAAAATTCAACGATTACAGACCTAAATTGGATTAAACAACACGAAAATGGATAAAATGTGAACTATCAATTATATATCCTAAAGAATAATTAATTATAGAATTGATAGTATGTCATATATTTTATTTTTTAATAATTGATATTTAATTAATCACAATATTTTGAGAAACTAATTTTTCTAAATTATAAAAACTCACCTACTCTTAAGATAACCACCATAGCCTGCCATCCTAACCATAAGTAGATTTTGATAATTATTTGTTGCAATACGGATTATATAATAACATACTAAAATTCGAAAATAATTAAAATATAATAAATAAGTTCAAACTCAAAACTATCTCTAAACTAATTTTTATAATTCTCCATCATTTATGTACATAATTTATTTAGTTTAACTATAAATAAATAAGTAGGTTTAAATGATATTCTCATCCAAATGAATATTTATTTATTTTTATATTAAATACATCTTAAAATGAATTGTCACCTTTTATTTTTTTTCTTAAGTTAGTTTTCTACCATTTTATTTTTATATTGTCATTTACATTTGAATAAAACAAAATATAAAGTGCTTAGCAAGAATATCATATACTCTCTCTATAAGATTTTATTAAATTTGTAAATAAAAATTTATGTTGGAATTGGCAGTATGTCATAAATCGAACTTCACTAAATCTTTATTTTTCTTTTTTCCCACTTCAAATTAATTATTTTTATTTAAGTACTTTATCTTATAATAAACATTTTTCAGGATAATATAATTTAATAATTCACAATTTATCAATTTTCAAGTTGTTTAATTCAATTTAGGTCCTGTAGTAGTTAAATTTTGGATGAAAAGTTAAATTTTGGATGAAAAAATTAACTGATGTCAAATTTGCCTTATTTTTCATTGAGCTGAGGGGCAAATGTGCCAATAAACGATGTTAGGGGCATATATGCATCTAATCACAAAGTTCAAGGGCATATTTATGTATTTTCCCCTTATAATATTATTATGAAGTCCAATTGCTCATGTAAAAGTCCACATGGTTTGTACAATCAAGAATTTTGTTAAAATTCATGCACTAGATTAAATAGTAGTCTGTGAGTCCAAGTGATAATAATATTCTATCCCTCTGCCCGTACACGTATTCAAGTTGGTGAAGCACGTAAACTTTGTGTCGTGTGTCTGATTTGTATTCCTAATCGCTATTTCTTGTTGTGTTCTAATATTCTGAATACATAATAGTAATAGTTTTAAAGGTTATTTTTTCACGATGTCAATAGTTAAACTATTGAGACTATGATGTGCATGCATTTTATATTTGCTTAAATTTTTGTAGCTTTAGAGTTGCTCCTTTATGTAATGATAGTCTTAACTATTTAGTTGTTGATTTGGTTAAATTAACTTAAGATTTAAAAATAAAAGTATCTCAATGAAATTTGAAGCTTGTATTGATGCACGTTATTAATATTATCAATTGTAATTTTTTATTATAATATTTTCATTAACCTAAATTATTAGACAATGTTCAGTCAAACCGACAAACAAAAAAGTGGGACCATCTTTTTCAGGACACATGGAGTATTTAGTAATAAAAAATAGGTTTTACGTATACTATGTTTGTTCTTCAAAATTTGAGTTGATATTTGTTCAAAGTAAAATACCTTTTCATCTCTGAACTTATTAATTTTTTACCTTTTCGTCATCAAACTATTTTTTGTTACTTAAGAATCTCTAAACTTGGCTACTTGGTCATTAACTGGTCCTTCCGTTAGAGATGCATTCATGTTTCCATTAAACCTACAAACGTCGCATACTTATGTGACTTTTTTTGCTTATGTGTACTATTGTTGCTCGGTTGGCATCTACATAATGGTTATGTGGAAATACAAGGGTTAAAGTGTCAGAAAGTTAAACCTTTGGCATTTAAAATCTTTATCAAAAATATTGAGGGTATCTTTATTTTAAACTTACAGCCTAACCTAAGTACACGTATACTATGTCGTTCAACATTTTTTAAAAAAAGGGTAATGTTTGGGGCAAAAAAAATAACAAAATCTTAGGTTCAATGATTTTATTAGGGGTTTCAATTAGAGTGTGGCGGGTCCACTATCGATACAACCAATAAAATATCGCCAACACACGTGAGAACAAGATTTTGTGACTTTATTTTGTGTCGCTTACGAAAATACCCTAGATCACATCATGTCTGCTCCGGGGAAAAATAATCCCTCACAGCTCCCCGTCTTCTCTCCTCCCTTCCCCCATAGTCGCCATTCACTCCTTCTAGCAGCCTCCTCAACCCATTGCCATATTTTTATCACGACACCATCAATCACCCCACCCCCACCCCAGGGACGGATTTACTATTGTGCCTACCATGGCTAGGCCAATGTTTTTTTTTTTTTTTCTTTCAAAACGACGTCGTTTTGAGTGTTTAAGATTAATTAAATTTTATTTTTATTTTTTTGGATCTGCGATCTCTCGCTCCGTCGCTGGCTCTCGACTCGACGTCGTTTTACAAAAGAGCGCATAAACCCAATTCTCGCCTCTCTCGCTCTCGCTCTCTCTAGTCTCTGCGATCTCCGGCAGTCCCAATTTCCAGTCCACCGCCGCCCACAGCCACCGCTACCATCGCCGTTGTTTCTTGTTGGGACTCTTCAATCCTCCTTCCTCATTCTCAAGTAAGTCCCTCCATAGATTTTCTCAATTATCATTCGATTCTGTATGCATGAGATTAGGTGTGAGAATTTGTGTTTTGGATTTACTGAATTCAAATGGGGCACAAGAAGCGAAACCTCGCTCCTCGCTCCAAACCCTCTCCGGCACCAACTCCTCCTCCACCGCCACCTATTCCCGGCGGTGGAGTCACTGTGGCCACCTTGCCTGATGATCCCACCTCCTACACAGAACTCAACCATAATTCATCGATTGTGCTACTAGACCAAAACCTAGCTAGTGATTCAATTGAATTAGACACTACCTCGTTTGTTTACACTAATGTGAAGATTGAATGTGAAAAAGCCCTAACTGCGCTCCGGCATGGTAACCACACCAAAGCCCTAAGACTAATGAAAGAGATGTGTGCTGTAAACGTATTGAATTCTAGTTTCGCGTCCTTTTTTTTTTTTTTTTTGAAAGAATAGACAACACCAAACTTTTTGGTGTAGATCCGCCACTGCCACACCCACCCCCACCCCCACCCGCACAAGCTCGAGCCATCTTTTCCCCCCTCCGTTTCCCCCGCCACCAAAAACAACAGGGGTAAACCCTCTTTTCTCCTAATCCATTGTCCAACCTCTGCGTCTTTGCCTCCCAAAGCTGCAGCCATCTTCTATACAGAGATAGTTGTTTTCTGTTCAGCTTATCAACTACTCTTGTGCGAATACAAAAGACGTGTTGAATAGGTAAAAGTGAATCACTTAACCATAATTTGTAGATAAATTCATGTTATTTGGCCCTAGTTCTTTTGAAAATCCAATATGATTGGTGACAAATTTTAATCTGACTATTTTTCAAATTCTTAAATTTAACCAAGAATTTTAAAGATAAAAAAATTAAAAAGTTGAGGGATGAATATGGTATGAAATAACCTATCCGCTTTTCTTACTCCTAGTATTGGTTTTTCATATCCGACTGCGATCCTCTTACTCTACAATCCTCCACCTCCTCTTTGCCGGTGTTCCGCCGTCGTTAAACCCGCCAACCAGAAGTCAACCGAAACTTTGAGGATATCTGGTTTACTTTCTCTCCCTTCCTCTATCTTCATGTCTCTCAACCCACCCCCAAATCAAGGAGTACCAAAAATTGAGGGATGCTGCCAATAAAGACGTGTTACTAGGGCTAAGTTTTGGTGTTGAGATAAAAAAAGAAGCAATCCCAATGGTCAAATATGAATCCCTTCTTTGATATTGCTGCCAATAGCCCTAGTTTAAGTCGGTGGAATTTAGGTTTTAGAGAATATAAGTTTGCCTGAGAGATTAGCAGTATTAGTAGTAGTATCAAGTGATGTTCTCTTGATGAGCAAATTATGGGAATGTTGTAAGAAATTAGATGGCACTTGTACTTTATGGAATTGGAATAATTGTAGGGTTGTTGGTGACTGGTGTTGATATGAGGGTAGGTTTAATGATTTGATAAAATGAGGGAAGCATAATATGCTTGATGGGGGTGGGTGTTCAGTTGGTAGGGGAAGATGAACTAGGCTACTCGGTTGTTCAAGAATGCATCACTTGAGCTCCTCAGTGGAATTTGATTGCTATATGCTTAATGTTTATAGCTAGCTTCTCGCTTGAATATCAACACCAGAACGGGTTCCTTTTTATCAGTACGAAGGGGGTTGGAGTATTGAGTAATCATCCATTCATAATTTTTGGATATAGCACCCTACATTACCAATTAATATCTTGTTAACTCGATTTTGATCAACATGTGATGATAAAAAAGGGGGTAACCAGGAATTCTATGGCGGCTTAACAGGAATTTTGAATAGAAAATTAAAAGTGATGCAAGTTGAAAGCATAGATGAGTGAAGCAGCTTATTTTTATAATTAGGTGTAGGGCAGTATGCTATAATATAATAAAAAGTCTGGTACCTCAATGAACTGTTTTGCCTATATTGTATTATAATTTTTGCTAGCTTGAGAAACTACCATTCCTCTTGATCTGAGGTTGACAGAAAGAAGAAATCTACGATTTCTATCCTAATTGTAGATACCAGCCCAAAAAAGGGACTGAACAAGGCCCTTTTGATGAATGTCAGAAAAGGCTTCATAAGTCCTAGCGGCTAGCCATTTAGTCTCACACCTGTGTGGAGTGGCTTGTTCAGCAGCGGCAGGTGGCCGCGGAAACCCAACCTTACTTTGAGGGAAGAATGCCACACTAGATTGCTGCACATGAATCAAATCTTTCTAAGGGGGGCCCTATTCAGTTACTTCCCTTCCTATTAAGCCACTTCCACTCACAGGGTCCAACTTTATATAGACCAGGTCTTATTAGTAGCTTTATTGAACCTGCCACACACTGAGACAGGACACTCTACTCCGTGCCTCATCTTTTCTTCTCTACTGAACTAAATGAGGCACCCACTTACAAACAATCCTTAGAGACCGATGATCGAATCTGGAACCAAAGAGGGGTTCTGAATTCAGTTCTCCCTGAACGTGCTTTTTATGGTTTGATTGTGTATAAGATTATTTTCTTCCTCACAAGACAGTCGCTCTTTGTTTCTTGCTTGCTTTGATGTCTTTTTTGATAACCTCATTTCATTTCAGTTGCTGCAGACGTGTTGTTGGTGGCAGGCTTCATTTTGTATGAACAAGAAAAGCTCTCAACTGATGGATTTTTTGTTCTTGCAAATATACTGGACTAACTTCTCTTTGTGCATGGAATTTCTTATTTACCCTGGAATGTTAAGATCATGGCTTCAGCTAAAAATGCTCTAACATTTTACTTTTTGTTTTTGTTTTGTTTTTGCTTGTAATTTGAAGCATTTCATCCGGTGTGACAATTTGCTTATAAACTTTAGTTAGATCCTATGAATGTTGTAGAGTAAAATGTTTAATTGATCCTGGTTGATTTTGATGGTTCAGATACTCCAAACCACTGCATTCACGAGACATCACGGTATTGTGAGGGAGGTAAAGAAAACGATGTTTTCAGGTTTGAAGTTCATACCTCGAGATCAGATTGATACTGTAAGCCTTACTCTTTACTTGTGTTATTTGTCTGATGTAGACGTGATACTCACCTTTATGAATGAAAATGCTATAACCATGTAAACCCTAATATTTTTGTTGTGATGTCGTAATGTTATGTAGGCACGAGATGAGAGATCAAATAATACCGCTAGAGAAGGGGAAAGTACTGGTACTGGTAGTAGAAAGGGAAAAGATAAAAAGAAGAAGAAAACATCTCGTCATAGTAGTTCGGATGAAGATTTAGAGAGAATAAAGAAAGGGTCTAGGAAGAAAAAGTGGTATTCATCTGGTGAAGATTTGTCGTCTTCTGATGATGGCGGAAGTGATAGTGGCTCTGAGCATGACACAAAAATTTCTAGGAGGAGGAAAACTGATAAGGAAAAGCAAAGCAAGTCAAAGAAGAAGTCAAGGCGGAGAAAAGAAAATTCTTCGGATGAATATTCTGATTCAGAAGATAGAAATACTATAAAATCTAGAAGAGATCTACACAACGAAGGTAAGGGAAGAATGGACAAAGACATTGAGGCGAACGATGTGAATGCTATTTTTTTCCTTACGATAGTTTACTGCAATATTTTTGTTGGATTACACCTTAATGATTTTTGGTTGTTTTCTGTTTTAGCTGATGCTGGATTATCTCAGTCTTTAAATGATAGAAATGTCATAAGGAAAGAAATGGGATTGGAGTGGATGCTTAGACCTAGAGATGATACCGAAAGGAAATCTGAACCACATTCTGACTTGCCAAGTGAACCTCTGGTGGAGGAGGTATGGTTACATTTGACTGTATATTAAATCTCAAATTCAGTCACCGCTATCAAGTTGAGAATTCAGATACATTTTTCTATCTGATGAATAATACTCCATATCTTGCAGCAAAGCAGTTTAATAAGATATTTGTGCTTTTGCGACTAACTTTGCATGTTACATGTTTTGATTTATAGCCAGTTCTTTTGCGCACCTTTTATAGCATTGCTAAGTGTCAGCCTATGAAAGTAGCTTATTCATGCGATGAAGCAGTGGCGGAATCAGAAATTCATTAGAAGAGGGTCAAAATCAGGGTGTAGTGGTTTTTTACCTAAATCAAAGGGGGGGGGGTCAAAATTTATAAAATCACTGTTTTAGTGGTGAAAATGCTATTTTTCTAAACTTGAAGGTGGTACAAAAGACATCTCCAAAATCAAGGGTGTCAAATAATCCTCATGGTCTATGTTGTTTCACCATTGTCATGAAGCATAATTAAAGTGGGTGCTCACTTGTGCTCGGGAATGTATATTGGCCTTTTATTTTTCTGCCTACTACCCTTTTTCTTGCTCTTTGGGGGTGGTTGGACTGGTTGCATGGTTAGTGCGAATTTAGTACTTGGCTCAAAACTTAAATGACATGAACAAAGCCATATCGTACATATTTAGCAAAGGTATTTAGATGTCAATGGATAAAAGTATATCATGATGTTTGACCACATTCAAAAAGTGACTGTTGTTATCATCACGTATGCTTCCTCATATTTGCAATGTCATGTTACCACCACTTAATGTTCTAACATGAAATTATGTGACCGCTCTGTCCAATTATGGAGTTTCCAGTTTAGGATTACAATCATTTGCAGGAACACGTTATTGCCAATGAGGGTAGTCATTATATTATCTCACTGGTCCACTACTTGTTTATATGATCGAGACGGGGGTGAAAGCTAGTGTATCACTTGACATATATGAGTTGCAAGGTTAATTTACTCTCTGCTGGGCCATCCTAGAAATGAAAGAACGTGTTGTGATGTTGTCTAAATAGCATTGAGATATCTTTGATAATGTTATTATAATTTTATCTCGATGGGATTCTCCTTTTTTTTCCCTGCATAAGCGCCATGTATAGTGCCTTGCAATGGCTCCGAATGATTGGTCAGCAAGTGCTCACATAGCCAAGTCTTGATGCAAAGTGTGGGCAAATGCTTTTGGGGTTAGGCTTGTGAAGATTTCAGTGACGTTTGTATTGTTCAAGCTCTAAACGCTATTGCATTTAGTGGAAATGAGATTCTTTCTGGCTAGTTATAGCATGTTGATTCTCTAGAAACTGGCAGATCATGTGTATCGAGTAGATTGGTTCTTCTCTCTAGCTGGCATGGGGTTTTGTACTATGGAAGATATTTTTGTGGTGCTTTTTACATTATTTGGGTGCTTGATTTGACCATTAGTGCATACGCTTAATATTATGCTCAGCTTTGGCTAGTGTATAGTGGCTGTTGACGTCTTGCTGATGAATATCTGTTTTTGTGCCTGTTAGTATAAGGGGTTTTAGACAGATTGGATTTTTAGGACTTGGATTGTGCGATTTTGGAGTAAAGTTCTTTGTTTTGTTTGTGGGTCCGTTTGTAGTGTCTTGTTGGTGTCTATATTCTTAGATTGTTGTGTTTTAGTTCTAGGTTGTACTGATAGTAGTTTGTGTCTTGGTCGTGTGATCGTCAATGTTTGTTTTATTTGTCGATTTTGGTAGACATGTGGTGTATTTTTGTGCACCTCCACTTTTTCTTCGTATTTGTAAGATTTTCCTTATTTATCAGAAACAAAGTTATGCTTAACCTTGCCATGTTAATTTTGCAAAGATCGTAAGAAATCTTAAGCCCGTCATACTTTGATGTTGTTTTTAAAGCTATCGTGGAAAAGTTGCAGAGTTAGTTTCTCTTGCATTAGGAGTAGGAGTGGCAGTGTCATTTTTATCTTGTTTCAGGAGCATGAAGGATCTCCCCTTTGGGTCTATTAAGGTTGATTTACTTTTAAGTATGGAGCACTAAGTAGTATCCCTAGGTCGAAGTATGGACACTCTACTGGGACTTTAAGAGAGATTTAGAACCCCTCAGTTCTCCTTGGTTACTATCAGCTACTTTATTCTAAAAGCAAAGACAAGCTAGGAATACGATTGCTGCAAGTGTCTTGAAGAAGCATGGATTGAATAGGAAGTTTAGGAAGACAAAGATTACATTTCAAATTAGCCTGCCAATGCCAATCGAACCCATGGTTTAGTGTGTGTCATTTTTTTTTTTTTGGGGGGGGGGGAGGGGTTGTTATGACCAAAAAACTATTTTTTTTTTAACATGTAATATGTTCATATTTTATTGAAGTCTAAGTGTCAAATAAGAAAAATTTCTACGAGCACAAAATAAAATATGAATTTTGAAGCCATATCGAGTAAGTGATGAAACAAAGTAGAACTAGAGGAAAGGGTGTTGGGTTATGGAGTCAAAACCAGATGAAAAACGAAAGTTGTAAACCGCATGGTGCGGCAAACACGCTTCGTTGATCTTTTCCTTAAATGGCGTGGATTAGTTTCTTTCCTAAAGAAAGTAATACTCCTCCGTCCAAGTTGCAGCGAATTAGTTTGGGAGTCCTTTTGAAACTAAGATCAAGGAATTTAATTATTTCAGATTTCTTAGTTAGTTTAGGTTTTGGAGTTGTAACTCTCTATAATCCAAACTCTCTATAAGCTAAGTGACGACCATAAACACATTGTAGCACCACGGAGAAGAATTATATGGTATAATTCAGGCTTAGTATCGCCCCCAAACGTAGTTCAATTTAGGGATAAACTGGGTAGCAAATCATGAGCTCTTGTGTGATTGTGTTTGCTTGTTTTCTCATCCTTCTTTATTCTCATATTGCTAGGGCCTGATTTGCCAACAACTGGTATCTAGAGATTTGGTTATTTGTTCCATGTTCTAGGGTCCTAAGGTTTGTCCTTTGATCAAGAGTATTCGTAAGGATTTTGTAGATGGGTAAGAAAGCGTTTGTTGAAAGTTCGATGAAACGAGTTTCATTTCTTAAAGACGCAGATTGAGGACTTGTTGTACAACATGGATCTGCATTAACCGTTGGGTGAGAAACCAGCAAACATGAAGGACACGGATTGGGCTCTTTTGGACAGGAAAGCGTTAGGTGTGGTCAAGTGTGGTCAGACAAACGTTGACCAAAAGTGCGGCAAAGAATGTGCTAGAAGCCAAGACGGTGGGGATGTTACAGATGTTAGCTAACATGTACGAGATGCCATCGGCGGCGAACAAGGCTCATATAATGAGGAAATTGTTAAACCTAAAGATGGAGGAGGGCATGTTAGTGACAGAACATGTTTGTTTCTTTTGACGACAAAGTATATGCTTTGATTCTACTAAATTCTTCACAAAAAAATTGGGATACAACTGTGATCGCCGTCAACGCGGCGAAAAGGCAGGGAAAGTTGAAATTCAGTGATGTCATAGATGTGAGTCTTGGCAAAAAAGTTCGTAGGAAGAGTAAAGGGGAGGCATCAACATCGGCGCTTGCACTAGGCGTTAGGGACATAAGAGGAGGAGGCAGTTTGTAGTCTAAGGGTTTTAGACCGAGGGACATGAAGTCGATCAAGTGCTTCAACTGTGGGAAGAGAGGACACATCAATTGACCGGAGGGGTTAGACGGTGAGAAGCGATTGAATGTCACGGAAGAGATCGCGGATGCATTAATCTTGTGTGAGAGTAGTCTGATGGATTCGTGGATTTTAGATACGGGCGCATCGTTTCATTCGTGTAATAGTGTGGAAGGGATGGAGCGATATACTTGTTATCTTGGAGAGCGTCTAATCAAGACCGTGGGAAGGGAGATGTCTGAGTTCAAGCACCGAATGGGGCTGTTTTGCTATTGCGAGAGGTGCGACATATTCCAGATTTGAAGAGGACTTGATTTCCATAGGCGGGCCAGATAAGGAAGGTTGTGTGGTCACCTTTGACTGTGCAGCGTGGGAGATTACCCATGAAGCTAATTTGGTAGCTTGGGGTAGGATGCAGAGAATGTTGTACACCACATACAACGAGGATTGCATGGGGTTTGAGGGTGCAACCTAAGATGCAAGGGTGGCGAAGCCGACAAGGCCACTCTTGAGAGATGAGTGTGCTCAAGGAATCGAGATGTTGGATTGTGGATTTATGGGTCAAGCCGCGCGGCAACAAGGTCATGAGATCAACCATGCCGCGTGGTCCAGAACTGGGAAGCGATGGGTTGCTTAGAAGACACTGAGGAACCAAGACCGTGTCGAGCATGTGGACTCGCGAGGTTCGTGGACGAAAACGTAGAGAAGGGTGAGCGGTGGTTTGCAAGGAGGATTACAGGATGTGAAGACTCAAGGCAATGGGGATCCGGTAGTTAGGTTGAATCTTCGTTCTGCTTCAACTCACCTTGAAAACTAAGGAGGAAGGCCGACGCTACCAAGGTCAGTTGGCAGCTGACGGAAGATTTGGGTTTGAGAGCCACTCTCTTGTGTAGGAGTTTGCCGAGGTAGTCACGGAAGTTGGTTTGTCTCCAGGTGGGAGATTGTTTGTTATGGAGTCAAAACCAAGAAGATAGGAGTTAAAATTGGAAACAAAGGAGTCAGATCGCGCGGAAAAAGGAAAAAACGAAAGATGTAAACCGCATGGCGCGGCAAACACGTTTCGTGGATCTTTTCCTTAAATGGCGTGGATTACTTTCTTTCCTTAAGAAACCCAACTGCAACCAATTAGTTTGGGATTCCTTTTGAAACTAAAATTTGGGAATTTAATTATTTTGGGTTTCGTAGTTAGCTTAGGTTTTGAACTTGTCACTCTACTATATAAGCCAAGTGACGGCCATAAACACCTTGTAACACCACAGAGAAGAATTATATAGTATAATCCAGGCTTGATAGCACCCCCACATAGTCCAATTTCCAATTTAGGGACGAATTGGGTATTAATTTTTGTGTTCTTGTGTTTGCTTGTTTTTTTGTCCTTCTATATTCTCATATTGCGAGGGCCTGATTTCCCAACAAAGGGGATGGGGAAAAGAGGGTGATTTGCCTCAAATAAACCATAAAGTACATGTTTGACCAACGGCGTTTTCTTAAGTGTAAATAAAAGAATGTGCGCAACATACAACCAATAAAAAAAATACTGTTAATACTTAATCCACGCGAAATTTCGTCCCAATGATGCTTCATTTTTTTGTAGGTTCATGTTTTACATTCTTTAAATTTTGGTATCATTGTTGTGTTCTTTTCTTTTAGAAATGAAACTATATGTTTATTACGAGTAAAAAAAGAAAAGAGACGATTTTGTTACGTGGGGGAGATTTGAATTTGATTTGATCTGATCTTCCATTTTTGTACTGATTATAATGCTAAAGCAATTCTACAAACGTCAATCCTGCCTATAAGTTAGCAATGGCTAAAAACCGGGGTGTTAATATTCCTTTCTTCTTACTTTTACTTTTTGGGATTTGGTCACATACTTGGGCGATTAGATTTGGTCACACACTTGGGCGATTAGATTTGGTCACACACTTGGGCGATTAATTTGGTGGCGATTAGATTCAGTCACATACATGGGCGATTAGATTTGGTCATATACTTGGGCGATTAGATTCGGTCACATGCTTGGTCGCTATTATATTTGGTCACATGCTTAGGCTATTAAATTTGGTCACATACTTAGGTCGTTTCTTCTTTTCATCTCTAGTTATTGCCCCCTTTATCAAGGACAACTTTCTCGGTTTTCAGCACTGCTCTTTTTAGGGTTAGAAATAGAATCTTACCCATCCGACATATGCTTATTAATACATGCTTTTTCCATGGTCTTATTATATCCTTGATATGTTGGGAAGAAGGAGATTGATTATTGGTTGCTTTTTCTTAGGTAAAGAAAGGTAATTCCAGAGAGTTAAATCCATACTTGAAAGACAATGGAATTGGTTATCCAGAAGATGAAACTCGAGAAGATGATGGTAGGAACCATCTTTTGTCTACTTCTGTCGTAGGTGATGGAGGTGCAAGCTGGAGACTTAAAGCCTTGAAACGTGCTCAAGAGCAAGCAGCTCGTGAAGGAAGAAAGCTTGATGAGGTAGTTTTCTTAATTTTTTTTTTGATAGATATGGAGGTCCTTGATGTGGTTTGTCTTCTGTATCATTTAACGCAATTGTGATTTTCTTATACACTCAGGTAGTTGAAGAGAGGTGGGGCTCTCTGGGTAAACTCACCGTTGCTGTGGCATCAAATTCTGCTGCTCCTTCCCATGCTCATCTTCACGCCATAAAGAATAGAATAAGGGGACAAACTGGGGAGCAAAGATCACTTCCTGATGATCAAAACGTAAGGAAAATTTTCAGTTTTAATATATGATACATCTGTCTTGTAGTACTTAGATAATGATTTTTCCAACCAAGGAGAAATGAAGTACCTGAAGTTTATTCAATATCAAACGTGCATTGCAATACAACAACAACAACAACATTACCCCAGTGCCGCAAACGTGCATTGCAATAGAATTCTTAAATCTTTTTTGTTAGAAAACAGAAAATGGAAGTCATTGATTCCTTTGTTAAAATATATGGTACATATTCTAATTTCAGAATATTGGCAAGGAAAGGTCTAAGGGTGGATCTGTTCACCATTCTAAAATGAGAGTGCCTAAACTTCACGATTCTCTCTCCTGGGGGAAGCGGAAAAGTCAAACCATGTCTTCTGAGGATGCTGGCATCATCTCTTCCGCAATGTCCAGCTTAAACAAGTTTTCGAATGATGGAAGCTTCATGAGTGGATTTAAAGACCAGCAGAATGTTGATTCTGGCCCTTCCGTCAGCTCTTCAGTTCATGAGAGGAAAGTAGACGCGAATGTAATGGAATTGGAAAAACCTGACAAGGATAATGCAGTTGTAAGGCCGCCACTGAGTGCAAACCAGTTGGCTGCAAAAGTTATGCAGTTACGTATGAAAGGGAAGCACGATGAAGCTGAAAAGCTTTTGGTAAGAATTAACTCTAACTTTACTTCACTTTCTCGATAACTTCTCCACTCTCCTTCCCTAGTTTCAGTTGCCTCTTTTACTTATCAATACTCGCTCCTATATTTTGTGTTTTTTTTGTGCAATATAGTCACTCTTGCTTATATTTTTTTTCTTTGGGCAAGGGTACTTATGATGAATTTATATTGTTCTATGGATCATAGAGGGTGTGGTTGATCAATGATGCCAGGAATAAGAGCTATGTCTCTTATTTGCATTTAGCATGCAAAATAAACATTACTTCAGCCTTTTATTTTTGAACAGATAATTAACTGCTGGTTCCATCCAATCAATATGTCTGTTTAATTATTGTCTCTAGATTCTAATTTACTAGAGATGATCTAAGCAATAACCTTTCACTAGCACTCTTATCTATTGTCATCACTTTAGGTATACCTAGGGTTAGCCGCATGAAGCTGAGAGCTTTAGGGCGTAAATCACTATTATACAGAATTATTAAAAAGTTTCATAGGTGAATGAGTTAGCGCATGGACCTTTTTTTTTTGCTCAACCTTTTCTCTTACAAAACCCCTTTCCCTCATTGGAGTTTTGATGATATAGTTCCTTTCCTTCAATCAAGATGAATGATGCTTGCAGTATGTCCATAAAGTGAAATGCGTTCTTGTCGAACACCTCCATCAACAAAGTCTAGTAACCGCAACTTCTCCTGACACCTATTCAGAATGCCACACCTCGTTGCTTCAAATGTCTTCCATGACTTTGCTACTAATACTTAAAAGTGTACTAATAAAAGAGGAATACCAAGTCCCTTTTTCGTAAGAGCAAGGATGCCATACATAAGAATTAAGGGCCGAAGTAATCACGCAATAGCACTTACAGATGTCACATCATTTTCTGTTGAATCTGCCCATCCTGTGGTTGTAGCATTACCCTTAGTTGGAAGCTTGTATAATTGTTTTAACTATGGAGGTGCTTGGAAAATCCATAAAGGCACTGCATCTCAAACGCAGATCTTTGCCATAAGTAGCGATAGATGAAATCCATATAGAGTGCAATGTCTAGTTCGACATGTACGAGAAGCATAATCTTATTTTAGACTTGCATCATATCTTACTATCCTGGTTAGGACACTTTTTGTATACTTTCTTTCTCTCTCTTCTGAATTGCTCTTGCATGTTTTTATATATTATGGTGGCTTGGTGGGTTGATTCTGTAAGTTCCCATTGTATTACTCCCTCCGTCCAAAAATGATTGTCCCATTCCCCTTTTTGTTTGTCATAGAAAGTTGGCCTCACTTCCAAATTGAAGGCTCAAAATCACTGAATTTTTCAAAACATATAATGTAACCTTAAAATGTTTGAAAAGTCAAATGGGACTATCATTTTGGGACGGAGGGAGTATATTTTTGCGCAGAAGATTGAAAGTACATGCTCTATCAAGTTCCAATTTGTGAATGTTGTAAACGAGCCCCAAATTTTGATTCTGTTAATGCAAACTTGCTTATACGTCTTAACAGAAAGAAGCCGAGGAAAATAAAGAAAAGAACAATTCCGGGGGTGAATCGAGCAGACCACAAGGTCACGGAAACACAAGCAGGTATTTTGATGCCTGAAAATATGTTTATCGAATGCAATGGACTGAATTCTAATTATAAAGTAACTATTACTCCGTATAATCGACAAACAAAAGTTGCTTTTTTCATTTCAATCTGTTTGTATTTCTAAAAAAAGGGAATTGTTGCTGTGCACTTTCATGAAAGTAAAAGCAAGGCTACTTTCTTAAACAGTTTGACTTGTCAGAGGCAATTCCTTTTTTTTTTTTTTTTTTTTTAGGGACGGAGGACGTACATAACAATTTAGAAGTTATGAGCATGTCTTTGCATTTGCTTGTCCGAAATATGCTTTTTCTTACTCTTTTGAACTCGTTTTTAGAGTCTTTTACCACATTTTTCATAGCTCTAGCCACGTGCTGTTATATGATTTGTCTGATGTAACATCTGATCTCTACCTAGTTTTTGGTGGTAAACTAGAAATTCAAAATTTGACGTGATGTATATGCGCCCTCTTTTCCCCCTAATTTTTGTACATGGTCCTTTTTCACCCTTATTTTTAAATTGCATAATTCCCAAATTTTATTGTTTTTCATTGGATAGTTACCTATTTTCAAATGGGCCTACCATGTTAGTTATTTTTCAGTAATATGCTACTGTTTCCCAGATATACCACGCAAGGCATAGCTCTACAGAAAAAAAGGAAGGACGACGATGCTGATATGCATCTTGCTCAAACAATTGTCCAAAACAAACGGTATACGAGTAGTTTCTCTGGTCAGGCGGACGACGAATATGATTTTGATGGGGGACCAACGAGGAAGACACGGAAAAAAGGGGGAAACGATTCTCAGTCAACACAGAGACCTTACGCTGGAACACGTATCTTAACTCAACAAGAACGCTGCAACTTTTGCTTCGAGAACCCCAATAGACCACGGCATCTTGTTGTTGCAATTGCCAATTTTACCTATCTGATGCTACCCCAGTGGCAGCCGGTGGTGCAAGGTCACTGTTGCATATTGCCTATGCAGGTGAGTTGCATATCATCAATTTAAACATTCGTAGATGCTGATTTATTATGCTTCACTTGGTTGGGGGAAATAATTATGTAGTAGTAGGAAGTATCTGAATTAGTATGCTCCCTCCGCCCCTCTTTAATTTACAAAAATGAGTCTTGGCACAAGAATTAAGAAAATGATTGAAAAAGTGATGTATTGTGAGCTATGACGCTCGGACTCGGGTACAAGTGTTTGACACGGATACGGATCTGAGTTTCAGATCCTCCAAACTTGTAAGATCTTACACCAAAAGGAGTGTAAAATAGCCACACCCACACCCACACCCAAGTCGTGCCGTGTCGACACGGGTACGGCGAGGTAAATTGAAGTGTCCGAGCATCACAGGTTGTGAGTGTTGATAGTTGAGTGGGAGAGAGAAAGTGGGGTAGAGAATAGTAAGTGGACAGTTGTGGTGAGTAATAAGTGGGTCCCACTATTTAAAAAGTATTAAAACATTTCAATTTTAGGACTTCGTATATTAAAGTGAGACAACCAAAATGGCAATTTTTGTAGATTGAAGAGGGACGGCTTTTACTCCCTCCGTCCCAAAATGTGTGTCCGAATATTTATCTAATTTGCTCGTAATCAAAGAGCAAATTTGAATTGTTTTGGACATTCATTTTGGGACGGAGGCAGTAACTGCCCCATGCTAGACTATACTCTATTTAGACCTTGAATACTTTGTAGCCCCCAGGTAATGCTGAGGAGTATAAATGATTATTACTTTTAGATTAGACCTCGGAATCTTATACTCACTCTATCCCATTTCAAATTGCAAAGTTAAAGTTGTGCATGGGGATAAAAGAAAAAGTGGAAAAAGTGATGTGTTGTGAGTATAGATAGTTGGGTAGGAGAGAGAAAGTGGGGTAGAGAATAGTAGGTGGGTTAGTTGATGTGAGTATGGCAAGTGGGTCCCACTAATTAAAAATTATAAAAACATTTCTACTTTTAGATTTTGAATCCTTAATGGGACACCTTAAATGGAAAATTTTGCAATTTGAAATGGGATGGAGGGAGTAAGCAGTTTGGAACCTTCTAGAAACAAGAGAATGATCATATTATTCCACTGTTTTTCCTATTGCTGTTATCTTACACTAGTACTCTATGCATTTCTTCGTTTAAAGTCTTAAATCAGTCTTTTTTTTTATGTCCGTGCAGCACGAATCATCCACAAGGACCGTGGATAATAATGTGTGGGATGAAATCAGGAATTTTAAGAAGTGCCTTATCATGATGTATGCGAAGCAAGAGAAAGATCTGGTATTCCTTGAAACAGTTATGGGGTTGGCACAGCAAAGGCGGCATTGTTTGGTTGAGTGCATCCCTTTGCCACAAGGAATTGCAAGACAGGCACCACTCTACTTTAAAAAGGTTCTGATTTGCTCACACATCTATTTTTAATTACTCCCTCCGTCACAAAATGAATGTCAAAAAAAAAAAAAAAAAAAAAAAAAAATCAAATTTGCTCTTGATCAAGAGTAATTTTGATTTTTCTTTTCTTTTCTTTTGGGACATTACATTTTTGCTTTTGAAAGAATGTTCCTAAAAGTTGTTGCTTTGATTGATAAACAAGCACTGAAAAAATGAAAATAAGAGGCCAAGACCAAGTAGATATGCGGATTATTGCAAGAACTGAAAAAAATGTAGACATCATTGTTGTTATATCTACTCTTCCTTTTTTTTATATTTTGACCAAGAACTCAGCAAATTCGTTCAATATTCTTGCAGGCAATTGATGAGGCTGAATCGGAGTGGAGCCAACACAATGCCAAGAAATTAATAGACACAAGTGAAAAAGGGTTGCGTGGCTCAATTCCAAAAGATTTTCCCTACTTCCACGTCGAGTTTGGACTAAAACAAGGGTTTGTTCACGTCATCGATGATGAATCACAATTCCCAAACAACTTCGGGCTTAATGTGATAAGAGGAATGCTTAAGCTGCCCGCAGAAGACATGCATCGTCGTAGGAAGCAAGAGTCTGCAGAGACGCAGAAACAAGCTGTTAAAAGTTTTGTGCAAGATTGGGAGCCTTTTGATTGGACAAAACAACTTTGATTAGTTATCATTCTAAACTAAACTCAAGGCATTGTTGAGTTTTGTTTGTTGGCACTTGCAACAACTTGTAAACTGTTGAGATTATTTTATCCCAAACATCCTTTTTTTTGGCTGTTTAATGCATAAATATCTAAATCAAATTCCCTAAAAAACATTGAAAAGTCAACTGTATGTTTGGGTTACTATGTGTTTTACTTCCATTTCTATCTACTAATTGTTTTATTTCCATAATAATCAAGAAGTTATTCGACAATTTCTTACGTCTCAAAATAAATGTTTAATTTTATTCATAATTAAGAATAAAATTACATATTTATTTTGTGACAGATACACACAGAGAGAATAATAAACCACTCTGAAATAGATCATTCAGAACCACTAGTGACTTGCAACTTAAGAAATTCCAACTCCAAAATCAAATCTGAATTTTTCCTTTTCTCAATCTCCAACTCCATTTTCAACTTCTCAATTATTTGAATCAACTGTTCTTCCCTACTCACCACCTCAAACCCCCCTCCACCCTCCCCTCCCACCAAGCTTATAATACTCAAAACACTCTCCCTTTGATCATCCATACTCTTCTTCAAAGCCATCAAACTCCCCATCATCCTCTCTTTATCCACACCCCCTCCCCCACCCCCACTACCAATCTCGTTTCGACACATAACCTGTCCCGGCGAACTGGCAGTCGACGCATCCGACTCCCCCGCCTTTTCAAGAATGACACAATCGCCCCCGAATCTAACTTGCTTCACAATATCATCCAACTCCCCACTCTTATCACTAGGAAAAACAGGGTCCAATTCAAAACCTTCCAAGTTAAAGTTCCATCCACTAATCCTCCTCTCCTTCACACTACTCTCCAACGAAACCCCTCCCTCATCATCTCCGTCATCACTTTTACTCATCGACCCGAGTCTCTGCAGCTTCACTTCCCTAAACCTCTGCTCAACAGAAGGCAAACCTTGAAGCACATTCTTCACCAAAAAATCCGAACCTTTGCAATTCTTGAAAAAAGGATGCTTTAATAATTTCTCCGCGCTAGGCCTTTTAGATGGATCTTGATCTAAACAAAGCCCCACCATATCCTTAAACGCCTTCGAAAACTTTCTATTTTTAGAACTATCCCCACTTTTTTGATAATCTGAAAACCGAAAGCGTTTAGTAATTTTCATCAGTATGGACTTGGAAAAAGGAAGGTGTGACAATGGAGGCCTTCCATGAGCCAATTCCAATGCAGTAATACCAAATGACCAAATATCAGCTTTATAACTATACCCTGTATGCGAATGAATAACCTCAGGCGCCATCCAATACGGCGTCCCAGCAACATCATTCAGCATAAAACAACTCGGATTAATAGACTCGTAAACAGAAGCAGATACCCCGAAATCAGCTAACTTTATCGACCCGTTCGAGTCGATTAAAATGTTACCTGATTTAATATCTCTATGAAGATGGCCTTGATCATGAAGGTAAGAAAGACCCATTAAAGCTTCTTTAAGGATGACTGCAATGCAAGGCTCGGGAAGGCCGGAGGGGAAAGCGGAAGAGATTATGGACTGAAAAGATCCGGCAGACATGAAAGGCATGACCACCCAGAGACGGCGGTCAACTGTGAAGGAGCAGTGGGCACGGAGGATGTTGGGGTGGGAGAGAAGAGACATTGTCTTTGCTTCACGACGGACGTTTTCGAGATCAGCTCGTGAACGGTCGAGATCGATCGATTTGATGGCTACGGGGGTGGAATCAAGAGGTATGCAGGCGGCTTTATAGACGACAGCGTTTAAGCCGCGTCCGATTTCGTCTAGGAGGTGGTATGAGTTTGGATCAAGTGGGTATTGGAGTTTCTTGGTTTCTTGATCATCAGCTTCAACGTTAGCCATAATGGAGGATTTTGAAGGGTTGGTGTGGGGTTTGGGAAATGTTTTGAGGGGATTTAAGGAGAAGTGTTGAATGTTGAGGTGGTGGTGGTGGTGGGAGAGAAATAAAACAGAGGAAAAGAGATGGGGGGTATAAGTGGGATTCTTGTGAAAGTAGAAAAATGGAAAGATTAATGTGATGGGATTTAAAAAGGGAAGTAGAGGGAAAGGAATGCATTTACATGTGATTTTTCTGCCTTTTGCATTAACGGATTTGAGAGGGAGATGCTACTACCTCCGTCACGGACTAAGGTTCTTAGTTAGACTTTACGCGGAGATTAAGAAAAAGTAAATGTTGTGAGTATGAAAAGTGAAGTAGGAGAGAGAAAGTGGGTAAAAAAAAATTGTTGTGAGAAGACAAGTGGGTCCCATTGTCCATTTTAGGTAATAAAGCAACTAAGAACCTTAGTTTGGGACAAAAATAATAATGAAAGTAAGAACTTTAGTCTGAGACAGAGGGATTATTAGAATTTTCTCTTACAATCGAAGAATTTGTCTCGTAATAGTGTTTATGGTTTTTAATAATCATCTATAAAATTCATTGACTTTTTGAATCGATAATAGAAGTACTTCAAAATGATGAGTTTGACGAACGGTGTTTCAGAATTTTCAGACTTAAAAAAGAGACTCAATACAACAAACATGATTGATTTAAACAAACTGTAACGGAGGTTATGAAACTTGTGAATTAATTAAGAGAATTTCATTGAATTTTATGTTTGAATTGCAAATGAGACGATGATTGATAAATTGAGAATGACTTCTTATAAAACTTGAAGAACTATGGTATCTTTCCTTCAGTAGTAGGCATTATTATAGTATTATTTATATTTATATTACGTTGAATCTAGACAGTTTAATCATATAAAATGAATCTGGTCAATTTTATCAGCTTTGCCAAAGGTCAATTATTTTTTCCATTTAGTTTGTTTTAAGATAATGTGCTCTACTGTTCTAAGTGTGGAATGTTGGGACATGATGAATACTCGTGTCGGCGTAATGCTAGGCGAATGGGTCGAAACACTGGGTATCAGAAACCTCCGGTCCAGATTCAACAGCAGAAGCAACCCCCATCGCAGCAACAACAGCAGAAACCAACCCACCAGCAGGTACCACCCAGGGATCCGGCACAGAGACAGGGTAAAGCCAACTCTGAGTGGCAGGTTGTGGGTGGGAAAGGAAATCGGAAAGCAACTGAGGCCGAGAAGGGTAAAGCGGTGGATGCAAATGCAGGTACTAGTAAGCAGGGACAGACAAAGGGATCGGTTTTTTCTAGGTTGGAGTATGGGGCAGTACAAATTTTGGGTAATCATGATGTTTGGATGAATAAGGTGGATGACAAGGGTACTGGTAAGGAAGATGGGGAGATTACAGCTCCCAAGTCGGGTGGTAAAACCAGTTCTGCGATATTGGTTGAGGAGATTTCTCCAGAACAGGATAAAGTAGAAAGAGAAGAGCTTGAAAGGGTTCAGCAGCAGCAGCAGCAACCAAAAGTTAATGAAAACTCTTTTGCGGTTTTAGATGGTTTGGAGGATGAGGAGGTTGATGAGGAGATTGAGATCAAGGATAGAGAGGAGGATGGGGCAGCAGTAAAGGAGTCCAATATGAATGCTTTTGCGGTGCTTCAGGATTTAGATGGTGAGGAGGATGTTGATAAGGGAACAAAGGAACAACTACCACCTTGCATGGTGAACACAGTGGTAGTCATGAGCTCTAGTACGGAAGTCTCTTCGACTAATGCGTCGATTGATCATGTTTCTGAGACACAGGTGCCGGTGGTAGTAGCTGAGGATACTAATCAGGGACAGGGACAGAAGGGCATGGATGCAGATACTGCAGCTGTAGATGAGCCGACTGAATCAGGGGATACTGGGACTGATATAAGGACTATTCAGGGATCTGAGGACTCAGAATTTTCTGAGGGTGATACTGAGGTCGAGACAACTACTGAGACAAGTTCTACAGGGGACACTACAGCGAAACAAGATCCTTCTTTTAAAGACGTTTCCAGTGGTAAGAAGTCGAGACGTAGGAAGAAAAAGGGTAATAAGCCGTTGCCGATGGGTTCGCCTCCGCAGACCCGAAGCAAGACTGTTGGGGTAACCTCTATCTCTAATAGTTTTTAATGTCGTTCATCATATGGAATGCTAGAGGCGTCGGTAATGTTAAGACTATGGATGCGTTGAAATTTTTAGTGCAGCAGCATAAACCTTTGTGTTTAGCAATTCTGGAACCTAAAATCTATGGTATTAGGCTCCCGAATATCGCTAAACAACTTGGTTTTCCTCATTTCATGCATGGAGATCCTGGTAATAAGCATATTTGGGTGTTATGAAAAAATGGTATTGATATGGATGTTGCTCTAGTCTCTAAGCAACATATCCCTGTTCGGGTTACGGTTTTCGGTGAACAGTATGGGGTATTTTCGTTTGTTTATGCCAGTTGTGATCGGTTGGAGAGACAATATTTATGGGGAGAGCTCGTTAATTTATCTTCGCAGTCTGATGATCCGTGGTTGATTGGTGGTGATTTCAACATCATTGCAGCTCCGGCGGAGAAACTGGGAGGTAATGGGTGGGATTTTCCTGGTATTGATGACTTCTGCAATTTCATGGTTACTGCCGGTGTTTCGGATGCGGGTTATGAAGGGAGTATCTATACCTGGTGTAATGGGCATCCTGGGAATCGTCGGATTTGGGAGAGATTGGATAGGGTGTTGGTGAACGGGTCTTTCGCTGCTAAACACGGCAGTATCACTGTTGTTCATTTACCGCGGGATGTATCTGATCACTCTCCGCTGCAGATTAAGATCGCTGCTATCACCAAACCGAAGTGCCCCTTTAAGTTTTATAAAATGTGGTTGGAGCATCCAAGATTTGATGACTTTGTACGGGAGGTGTGGAGTAGAGGTTGCTGGGGAACACCGTTGTTCAGACTGCACCGGAAGCTTCATGTGTTGCGCGGAGAACTCAGAAAGTGGAATTGGGAGGTTTTCGGTAATATTTACCGTAAGATCGATCAGTTGCAGGATGATCTTACTCGTTTGGACTTCTCGCTGCAGCAAAATTGGGATGATTTAGTTGCTGCAGAACAGAGGCAGAAAAATGAGGAACTAGTTCAGGTTTCGCAGATGGGAGGTGGACATGAAACAGCAGCAGTCACGGCAATTATGGGTTCAGGACGGAGACAGAAACTCGGCCTTTTTTCACGCTTCCATCAAAGAGAGGAGAAGGCAGAATTCCTTGAAGCTGCAGCTGCCGGATGGTTCTTGGTGTGATAATGAGAACTTATTGGGAGAGCTTGGAGCTACACATTTTGAGGAGATTTTTTCTTCTGGTCCTCATGAGGTTGATGACAGGTTATTTCAGGGTATTGTGGCAGGAGTAACAACTGCAGATAATGCGATGCTTACTGTAGTCCCTGATGAGACAGAGGTTTGGGAGTCTATTAAATCTCTGAATGCAGACAGTGCTCCGGGATCAGACGGTTTTACTGGTCAATTCTTTAGGGGATGTTGGTCAATTATTAAAACTGATGTTGTTGCTGCGGTTCAGTCGTTCTATAGAGGTGAGGAACTTCCCAAAGGTTTGTCGTCTAATGTGTTGGTGCTCTTACCCAAGGTTGATAAGCCGACTGGGTTTAAGGATTTGAGGCCTATTAGCCTATCCACCTTTATGAACAAGGTGATCTCTAAAATTTTAACTTTACGACTGGCTTGTGTGTTGCCTAAGTTAATTTCTCCGGAACAGACGGGTTTCATGAGGGGTCGTGGTATTCAAGAAAATATTGCCTTGGCTCATGAGATGGTGCATCGGATCGATCAGAAGGTTGTGGGTGGGAATGTTCTCTTCAAGCTGGATATGTCTAAGGCGTATGATCGACTAGAGTGGGATTTCTTATTTAGAGCTTTGGAAACGTTTGGGTTTGATGCCAACTGCTGCAGCCTGATTTCGAGGTTAGTGCGGGGTAATTGGTATTCTGTTCGTATGGGGGGTGTTTCTCATGGTTACTTTCCCTCAACTCGTGGGGTGAAACAGGGAGATCCGCTCTCTCCATTGTTATTCATTATTGCTCAGGAAATACTGTCCCGGGCACTGTACAGAGTTGTTCAGGAAGATGTGTTTAGGCCGTTTGAACATGGTAGGGGGAATTTTCCATTGACCCATTTGCTTTATGCGGATGACATGCTTTTGTTTTGTAACGGGCGTCAGAGATCCATTGAGGTGTTGGTGTTGGTGCCCTAGGCACGGTTATTGAACGTTGCAAGTTATCATGATAATAAAGAGATAATAGGATTATTATTATGGCTCATGTTTGCTTATAATAATCTCCGTCCCTAGAGCTTGTTAAGCACTAGTATAAAGGCTAAATGATCATGGGATGATCATGTTAGATTTATGGGTACTTGTTTGGAACAAGGTACTGGACATGACCCGCGGTATGAGATTTATGTCATGGTCGATGTCATATATAAATCTCATATTAGTTATGTCATTTGAGTCCTTAGACATGAAGTTATTATAGTCTTCCACTTGATGAACATTATGTTTGACATATTCAAACGCTGCCTTAACACGGTAGTTATAAAGGGTATGATTGGCATGATTGGATTCACGTAGGGAAGAATAATAAGCTAAATGGATTTGTCCCTCTTCGGAGAGATGTCAAGCTTGGGCCCCTCGAAGGAATGATGTTGATGAAATGTTTGGCCAAACTCAAATGGATTGATTGGATCAATGTCATTTGGATTATCAACATATTCGGAATCGAGAAAGTATTGAACAATGCAAGTTGACTTGTTGACCATGACTTGTGTTCAATGACATCGTGGACAAAGGGATTATGACATGTTCTAAAAGGAATGCGAACTTGTATCTAGTTATACTATTTGGGTAGGTATGACGGTTTGCTAGAACCTAATCATATCTTATGGTTTCATGTTTGAACCCATTGCCAACTTAGTATAATCCTAGAGGGTCACACACAATAGAACGAATCTTTAAAAGGACTATATTGGAATTTTGGAAATTCTGGACATTCTGGGGAAGTGGGCGACCGCACAGTATGTACTGGGCGGCCGCACACTTAGCTCAATTTTGTACCAGTTTTGTTTCAGATAGTTGTGCGACCGCACAGATGATTTTGGGCGGCCGCACAGTACTGTCGGGGACAGATTCCTAATTTGATTCGGAAAGGAATTTTGGACGGGTTTAGACACAAGTTTCCTATTTGGAATAGGTCTAACTTGTATATAAACATCAAAATTCGGCCAAGAACAGAACCTAAGTTTTTGTGCAAGTCTCCAAAGAGTTTGAGAGAGTTTATTTTGTTCTAAGAAATCCTAGATTGAAGAACAAAATTATACACAAAGAAAATTCCATATAGTTCATATTAATTATGAAAACGTGTTTCATAATTTGGTCTAGCAACCAAGATCAAGTGTTCTTGATATTCGTTCGTGGTGTGGATACCGCTAGAGGGTGAAACTTATCATCTTCTTAGTTCGTGATTCTTGCTTTGTTCGTGATCAAGATTTCAAGCCTCCATCGAATTCAAGGTTGCAAAATCAAAGGCATCAAGGGTTAGTATTCTAGTATTCATTATGTTGTATTTGACTTAATCATATGAATGGATCTATGGGCTTTGGGTTTCATAAATTTTAAATGCTTAATTCCGCTGCGCATGTTACTACGAAACCCAACAGTGGTATCAGAGCCCCGTTCATGTTGATTATTTCAATACTAGATCATGTTGTGTGTATATAAATTGTTTATGTGCCAAGCATGATATGAATATTGGATTATATGATGTTTATATGTTATGTGATTTTATGTGGTTTATTGTTTTACAACTTTAATCGCACGATTCAATCGCAATAAATATTATGATGGATTCCGAATTGTTTGATTATTAATTCTGATTGGATCATGGTTTTAATAATCGGGGAAAGACAATTTTGAGACAAATTTTCGAACTTCAAAATTCCTTCTGATGCGTTTGGGCGACCGCACAAATCTCCCTGGGCGGCCGCACATGTTTGGGCGACCGCACAGGAGAGTTTGGGCGGCCGCACAGTTCACTGATTCTGTTCTGATTTTGGTTAAAAATTGGAATTTGGAATTTTTTGAGAGATCCAACCGAACCAGTAACAAAACCAGACCAGACTTGCTGATCTGGAATGGGCTTTGGGTAGTTGGTTTGAGTGTGGATCTTGGGGTTTGATTTTCCTATTTGTTTTAGTCTTGTGATTCCTAGATTGGTTCAAGTTTTGGATGGCTAATCTGCGTTCATCGAGATTGTGTTTCCTAAAATTGATCGCAATCAAAGTTTCAAAGATAAAACGAAGTTAGAATTATGAAGAGTTCATAATTGCTAAAATTGAGAAACAAAGTTCTTGATTCAAAGTTTGGAGATCCATGTGGAATTGTGAATGCAATTGGCCTACGTTCATCGAGACCATCTATTGCTTAGTTTCGGCCACATGGACTACTTTCTTGGTTTCTTGAATTAGTGCGGAATTGTGGTTGCCAATGGCTTAGTTCGGCCGCACTTCTTGTTGTCTTGATTTGGAGATGATGGCCAAAGTTCAAATAATCTCATCCTCATAATAATAGAGAAACTAATGACACATAAATATTATGCTTAAATTAATGGAGATTAATTTAGTGGCTAAACTTGATGCGTAACATGTTTATCTTATGTGCTCATAAATGTGTTGTATGCTATATGTGATGAACCTTCAAGAAAGTTTTAAGTCCTTTTTGCCATACCATGATTAAAACACTTGTAAGTACACGGATGATTTTAATGTGGGTTCGCCCTAGCGAGGTGCATTAACTTTATCTATGTATGAGCAAGATGGATGATGTGGGCACGCCCTAGCGAGGCACGTCAACCATGCGTTTAAAATGGTTGGACTTAATAAGGCGTCAAAACAGTTTTTGGCCTAGGCAAAAGATGAGATTAAACATGCTTTTGAAATTGGATCACTAAGAATCATATTGGATATGATTGACAAGAAATTGTCTACCTAATTAATTTGATTTTGAGCGGTCCGCCTCCGTGGACTCAAGATTAAATTAAAGTTGGATCTTAGCCCAATTTAAAAGGGTCTCATGAAAGGATCTAAGAGTCATATGGGATATGATTGACAGGATTGTCTACCTAATTAATTTGATTTTGTGTAATCCGCCATAGCGGACTTAGAATTAAATTAAAGTTGGATCTTAGCCCATTTAAATTATATTATACATTGGATGTATAAGAAGGTTATATAATTTAGTGGGAGTATTTTTGGAAAATACATTATTTATCTCTTTAATGAGATTGGTACTTGTAAAATTTTGGAAATTTTGCATTGGTTGTAGATGACAACTAAAATCGTTGCGATTAATCCTTGTTAAGGATAAAGCTTCAAAAGAATGGCACAAACTTCATGGATTGGATCCTGAGCCTAAGAATCGTTCTAAGGCAAGAAGATGGGTTGTACATTCTTGATGGGCCTATTCCTAAAGAACCTAATGCCGGAGTAGACAATCACAAGAATCATAAGTATGATTCTAGGAATGTGAGTTGTCTTATGCTCGCGATTATGTGCTCAAAACTCCAACAAAGTTTGGAACTTGTAGAAGCCTATTAGATAGGCGTGGAGTTGAGTTACATGTTTCAAAGAGCAATCTAAGCAAGAGAGGTATAAAACCATTGTTGCATTCACTCATTGCAAAATGAGTAAAGGGCAATAAATGGAACTTCACATGCTTAAGATAAAGGCTACGTAGAGCATCTTGAGAAACTTGGTTGTCCAATTGGATTGGAGCAAGCCATGGATCTCATTCTTGATTCATTGTTTAAATGTTATGATCACTTAGTGATGGAATATAACATGCTTAAAATGAATAAGAATTTCTTCGAATTGCATTAACATGCTGAAAAAACTGCGAAGATGAAGATATTGGAGAATGGTTCTCCAATGCTCATAGTTCATGATGGAAAGAGGCCAAATGCCAAAAGAAAAGTAAGACAAGAGTTGTCAATCCTAAAAGAAATAATTTTGGTTACAATAATAACTCTAATAGATGCAATTTGGTAAAATGGCAATTGGATTGACCATTTAGAATTGTAGTCAAAATTCTGGGTGATCAATAAAAGGAATGGTAGTGGGACTACCACTCGGAATATTTATGTTATAAATTATTCTTTCTAAATTTAATTATTGGGTATTGGATACCAGAATAATTAGTAAGATGAAAGACTACTTATAGTAATGTTTTATCTACAAACAGTAATGATGCAATGGTTGCAACATTGTTCGTAGAACACTTGTAAAGTGACTTTATTGATGAAGTAGAAAACATTATTTTGTTATAAGATAATCAAGGATATCAATTTCTTATTTGGAATAAGAAAAGTGCTTTATTTATTATGATTTACTTCATTGTGTTATCATATAAATAAATCTTATATCCTAAATCTTGAAGAACAAAATAATAAAGACTATAACATAAATAATTAAAATTCTTTATGCATTATTGTTTTGATCAAATAAATGAGAAATGCATATCTAAAATTCCATGGGACGGAGTTTTAAGTCATATGATTTGGAATCACATGATTTATGCAAATCTTATTTACTTGGATCAAGACATCTTTTACTATTATTGGTTAAAAGGATAATGTCTTAATTGACCCAATACATTTGAATGTGTATGGTGCATTAAGAAGAAATGCTAAAAGAGAATTTTGGTTATGCTTGGTAAAACTATTCAAAAAAATTATGATTGGATCATGATGATGAATAATTAAACCAAGAATTTGACAGTCATCATTAAAGTTGTGAAATGGTTTCACAAATTAACTTCACTAAGAATATCAAATGATATGTCTGCGTGGAAGTATAAGAACCTTATCTGATATGGTTCATTGGATGACAAAGTCAAAGTGATCTTCCATTATTCATTTTGGGGTTATGTATTTAAAACCGCTATGATTATACTAATCTGAATTCCATCAAGAGAGGTTAAAAGATGAAAGAAAACTCGGTTTGCCTTTCGCAAAGATTTAAGATGGTGAGACCTTTTGGAAAGGAGTTGTCTGGGACACACTCACATTTAAATCTAATAAATATATTTTCATGGGATATCCTAAGGAAACTTGAGGATATAATTTTACTCATAAGAAACAAATGGTTTGTTGATTATGATGATACTTTTCTAGATAAATGGTTTATCTCTAAAAGAATCAATGGGAGTAAAATGTATCTCGAATGGTTCGAGACCTAGAAAATATATATTTTAACCTAAGATGGAAGTTGAACAAGTTTTCACAAGGAGTCGTGAAAAGTCCGTTCAAAAGATATACAAGAACTTGCGTATGTGATAGGACACAATCTATTGCAAGAAATATTGGATATTTCGAAATAGAAAGTGTTGAGGTAAAGTTCATTTGGAATGAAGTATTTACCATCTATCAAAGATGCAATGTCAACTCCACATATTTAGATTTTAATGACTTGGAGTCATGAAATCTAAAAGGCAACCCATGTGTAATAATCAAGTTTGGAACTTGATCATTCTAACCTAAGGTGTAAAAACCAAAGAGGAGGAATGAGTTTTCTTGGAGAAAATTTTACATGGATAGCAAAGAAATTTACTAGAATTCTCGTAGTCACATGTTCATATTTGGAATATGAAAATTGAAAAAATGATGTCAAAACAAGTGTTCCTCAACGGGAACTCACTTAAGGATGTATTGGATACAACCTAAAGGTTTTGATAGTCAAGAAAATTCTAAAAGGTATGAAAGTTGCGAAGATTCATTGGATGGATTGAAGCAAGCTTTTGGGAGTTGAAATCTCCGTTTTGATAAGTCATAGTGCTTGGCTTGATCAAGAACGAAGATGAATCTTGTATATACAAGAAGATTAGTGGGAGCATAGTGCTATTCCTTATTTAATATATGTGGATGACATATTGCTCATTGGAAACGACATTCCTACACAAAGACTTTGTTAAGAAAGTGTTTCGCAATGAAGAATATGGATGAAGCTACATATGTTCTTGGCATTAAGATCTATAGAGATAGATCAAGGAGGCTAATTGGTTTAAGCCAAAGTACATACATTGACAAAGTCATTTAGAAGATTCCGCAAGGAAGATTCTAAGAGAGGACGGTTGTTAATATTACATGGAGTTTTCTATGCAAAGACTCAAATGTCCTGAGACAAATGATGAGCGTGAGAAGAATGAATGGGATGCCATTTGCTTCGGCAATTGAATCCATCATACCATGATAAGTACTAAGCCGGATATATCTAAATGCTTGGAGCATGACGAGTAGATATTAATCCGACAACCGGTGAGAATCACTGGATGGCTGTGAAACAATTCTTAAAGTACTTAAGAAGGACTAAAGAATTGTTATGATCTATGAAGGGATGGAAGATGATCTCGTTGTATATGGGTACACGGATGCATGCTTCCAAACCGACAAAGATGATAAAAGATCGCAATTGAGTTTTATAAATAATAGTGAAGCTGTAAGTTGGAATGGTTCCAAGCAGAGTCACTAAATTCTACATACTAAATCTAAGTATATTGCCGCATTGGATGCTGCAAAGGAAGTGGTTTGGATTAAGAAGTTCATTGTGAACTTAAGATGGTTCCTAGCATTGCTAATTCAATAGACTTTATTAGTGATAATAGTCGTGCTATTGATCAAGCAAAGGAACCAAGGGCACATCCTAAATCCAAACACATACTTAGGCGTTTTCTTATCGTTCGAGAAATCGTTGATAAGGGAGACGTAAATATATGCAAAGTACCAAGTAATGATAACGTTACGGACACGCTAAACAATGGGACTTCCAAAAGCTAAACATGATGGTCATGTTAGGTCCATGGGTATTGGATACCTAGAGATTGGGCCTAGGGCAAGTGGGAGATTGTTGGTGTTGGTGCCCTAGGCACGGTTATTGAACGTTGCAAGTTATCATGATAATAAAGAGATAATAGGATTATTATTATGGCTCATGTTTGCTTATAATAATCTCCGTCCCTAGAGCTTGTTAAGCACTAGTATAAAGGCTAAATGATCATGGGATGATCATGTTAGATTTATGGGTACTTGTTTGGAACAAGGTACTGGACATGACCCGCGGTATGAGATTTATGTCATGGTCGATGTCATATATAAATCTCATATTAGTTATGTCATTTGAGTCCTTAGACATGAAGTTATTATAGTCTTCCACTTGATGAACATTATGTTTGACATATTCAAACGCTGCCTTAACACGGTAGTTATAAAGGGTATGATTGGCATGATTGGATTCACGTAGGGAAGAATAATAAGCTAAATGGATTTGTCCCTCTTCGGAGAGATGTCAAGCTTGGGCCCCTCGAAGGAATGATGTTGATGAAATGTTTGGCCAAACTCAAATGGATTGATTGGATCAATGTCATTTGGATTATCAACATATTCGGAATCGAGAAAGTATTGAACAATGCAAGTTGACTTGTTGACCATGACTTGTGTTCAATGACATCGTGGACAAAGGGATTATGACATGTTCTAAAAGGAATGCGAACTTGTATCTAGTTATACTATTTGGGTAGGTATGACGGTTTGCTAGAACCTAATCATATCTTATGGTTTCATGTTTGAACCCATTGCCAACTTAGTATAATCCTAGAGGGTCACACACAATAGAACGAATCTTTAAAAGGACTATATTGGAATTTTGGAAATTCTGGACATTCTGGGGAAGTGGGCGACCGCACAGTATGTACTGGGCGGCCGCACACTTAGCTCAATTTTGTACCAGTTTTGTTTCAGATAGTTGTGCGACCGCACAGATGATTTTGGGCGGCCGCACAGTACTGTCGGGGACAGATTCCTAATTTGATTCGGAAAGGAATTTTGGACGGGTTTAGACACAAGTTTCCTATTTGGAATAGGTCTAACTTGTATATAAACATCAAAATTCGGCCAAGAACAGAACCTAAGTTTTTGTGCAAGTCTCCAAAGAGTTTGAGAGAGTTTATTTTGTTCTAAGAAATCCTAGATTGAAGAACAAAATTATACACAAAGAAAATTCCATATAGTTCATATTAATTATGAAAACGTGTTTCATAATTTGGTCTAGCAACCAAGATCAAGTGTTCTTGATATTCGTTCGTGGTGTGGATACCGCTAGAGGGTGAAACTTATCATCTTCTTAGTTCGTGATTCTTGCTTTGTTCGTGATCAAGATTTCAAGCCTCCATCGAATTCAAGGTTGCAAAATCAAAGGCATCAAGGGTTAGTATTCTAGTATTCATTATGTTGTATTTGACTTAATCATATGAATGGATCTATGGGCTTTGGGTTTCATAAATTTTAAATGCTTAATTCCGCTGCGCATGTTACTACGAAACCCAACATGAGGGTCTTCTTGAGGTTTTGAGTATGTATGAGAGGTCTTCGGGTCAATTGATTAATTTGGAGAAGAGCGGTTTTTATGTGGGTGCTAAAAGGCGACAGTTCGAGATAGAAAATATTCGAAGATGGTCGGGTTGCACGCACCAGCAGTTTCCGCTCAAATATCTAGGGATCCCGTTGTTCAAAGGTAGAGTCAAGAGGGTACACTTTGCGGAGCTAGAAGCAAAGATGATGAAAAGGGTGGATGGTTGGAAAGCACGGCTTCTGTCATTTGGTGCGAAGGTAACTCTTATCAAATCTGTGCTTTCTAGCATTCCTATTTATTCTTTGGGTGTGCTCAAGGTTCCTAAGGTTGTAACTCGTAAGTTGGAAAGCATTATGTCCAACTTCTTATGGAGCAGTGGAGGTGAAAAAAGGGCTCATTGGGTTTCTTGGGATGTGGTTTGTAGACCTATCCAGGAAGGTGGTTTGGGAATTCGGAGGGTGGGGATATGAATCAGGCTATGTTAGCCAAGTTGGCGTGGGTGGCCACCAGAGGCAATTCCCTATGGTCACAATGGGTCCGTGTCAAGTATAAATGTCAACCTGCAGCCTCTAGTTCGCATGTGTGGCAAGCTGCATCGTCATAGTTACATCAGTTGGATGATTGCAGTCGTTGGGTTGTTGGCAGAGGAGATATCAGATTTTGGACTGATAATTGGTGTGGGGTTCGACTTGGGGGCCCGCTTCCTGAAGATCAACTTTTGACAGTGAGAGATGGTATTCAGGTTTTGGAGGACATGCTTCAGTTTATCCCGCAGGATCTACATGCCAATGTTCATAGGGTGCATATTGATGAGCATAGTGAGGATCGTCCGGTCTTCACTCTTACAAAAATGGGAACTTTTGAGACAGCTGCATGGTGGGATTATATTCGGGTCCGCAGCCCTTTGGTGGAATGGGGTGCTAAGGTTTGGCATCCCAACATCCCTACAAAGGTCAGTGGTTTCTGGTGGAGGGCTATGCATAATGGTCTTCTGGTGGATGCAAAATTGGAGTCTCGGGGCTTCAATATCCCATCTCGATGTGTGTGCTGTCCTGGAGGTGGTCATAGGGAGACTCTTAATCATTTACTTCTACAGTCGGCGATTGCACAGTCTGTTTGGAGGCATTGGGTTAGTCTTTTCCCTTTGACTCATAATTATATTGATTTACATCATTTGTGGACTGTTTGGTGTGGTGGACAGTCAAAGCGCCGACAGGTTGGTTTAGTTCGTATGGGTATTATGCTTTTTACTTGTTGGGAGATTTGGAAAGTAAGGTGTAAATCGATTTTCGAAGGAACTGTTATGAATAGTGCCAAAATTGTGGATGGGGTTAAAAATTCTCTTATTGAGATGTGCTCATTCTTAGTCCCGAAAGGGGCTCCTAGTGGGAATGACCGTGACTTGTTGGAGAGCTTAGGCCTCAAAGTGGCAGAGCATAAGTTTAGGCGGCAGAGGCTGTTGAGATGGGAGCCTTCGCGCTCTCATGTTTTTACTTTGAATACGGATGGTTCCGCGATAAACGGTCAGTGCACGGGTGGTGGTATTATAAGGGATGGTATGGGGGCTTTTGTTTGTGCCTTTTCACACTACTACGGAGATGGAACCAACGTGAAGGCGGAGATCTTTGCTTTACGTGATGGCCTGCGCTTATGTCATTCTTGGGGTTTACTTTCTGTTCAGGTAAACTCAGATTCCTTAGTAGCTGTGAATATTTTAAAAGGGCGAAATAAGTGTCCGTGGCAATACACGTATGAATTGCGGGAATGTGAAAGTTTGATTGGAGGGTATGAGTTACGTCATGTTCTTCGTCAAGCAAATGGGGTTGCAGATAGATTGGCTTTTGAAGCTCATATTCATAAAACGGTTTGGACATATGGATCGTCAAGGGAGCTTCCACGGAGTGTCTTGGACGCGTTACGTTTTGATGAAAGTGGATACTATGTTGAGCGTCGATAATTATTTGATGTTGTTGGTGTTTGCTGCGGCTTGGTTATGGTGTTTGGTTATGTGGAATAGTTTCTTGAGTGCAAGGAAGGCATACGGACTCGTTTCGGTTGTAAAAGAGGCACACAGGCCCGTGTCTTGGACTTTTGATGGATCATTGGGCTCATTTGAATTTATTAGGATTGTTCTTTGGTTTAATTTTTTCAGGCTTTTATTTTTTAGATGGTTTTACCTTTTGAGGAGTTGGTTTATTTTTTGGATTTCGAGGTCCGGCTCCATATCCGGCAATGAGTCGGGTGGTTGTCCCCCTCTTGTACTTATATTTTATAATTAATAAAATCTTCCCAGGTGCCGCCCTGGTTTCTTAAAAAAAAAAAAAAAAAAAGATAATGGTTTCATTTCTATTAATAGCAACAATGAGCTTTGCCAAAGGTCAATTGTTTCCATTTAGTTTGTTTTAAGATAATGGTCTCATTTCTATTAATAGCAACAATTATAATGCAAACATATTAAGGCGCATTATGAAACCATCACTTTTTCCTCGAATTTCAGTCTATATATACTCCCCCGTCCCATCCGAATTAGGATTTTTGAGTTGAGCACGGGGATTAAGAAAAAAGTGTTAGTGGAGTAGGTGTTATGAGTATGAAAAGTGAAATATGAGAGAGAAAGTGAGGTAGAAAATAATGAGTGAAAAATTGTTAGTGTGAATGTGAGTCTCATTAAAAAAAAAACACTTTCATTTTTGGGTTGTCCTAATTCGAATGGTATACCTAAAATGAAAATTTGTCCTAATTCGAGTGGGACGGAAGGAATATATATACACACACACACACACACAAGAAGCAATTAATATTAACCATTGTATTTTAAGGGAAGTTTTAAGATATTTTTGGAGCTGCACATATCTGATTGATATGATTATTTTTTAAATTGAAACTAATATTTAAATTATTTTTTTGGAAATTTTTTGGGTGACTGGATTATTTTATATTAAATTTTGATTTTAAATATTAAAAATACGTGAAATAATAATCTAAAAAAGATATTAGCCCCAAATATGTTTCATATGAAGTAAATGCTATATGTAGATTATCAGTTCATAAAAACATCTAATAGAAAAAAGGGAGAGGAAGAAAAGGATGAATCGGGGGAAGAGTGTATGTGGAAGGGATGATGCCGGAACGTGGAGGAGGAGTGCAGGAAAGAAGGTATATCATGGTGTAAAGTAGTTATTTTTTCAGATTATGTTTCCCATGTCCTCTATTTTTAAAATATTTTCATTTATTTAAATTACAAATTAATATAATATAATCAGTTCATAAAAAAAATTGTCAAAAAATATATGTTGTAGATTTAAATATTAGCTTCTGTTTAAAAAAAGAATCATACCAATAAGATATGTGTAGCTTTATAAATATCTTAAAATGTCATGTGCTAGTCATATGACATAAAATTTGTTAGAAAACTAACACACAGTTACTTTTGTAGTCGGATTGCAATAAAATGACAAAGTGAGTATACCGATTGGCGAAATTAAAAAGACAACATCAACATTGGAAATTTCGGAAAAAGTCAGAAACCAAATTGCAATTAACCCATTATTATTTTTTTTTATTTTTTTTTAAACAAACAACACGAACTTCCATTAATAAATTTCAAGAAAATGGCCATCCACAACAGACGGAGGCTCATTCCTAAGAAGAGGATTTCGATCCAGACGTACAATCAAAAACAAATTGCTCGCCTCCAAGAAAAAGTCTAACTCGCCTCGAGTAATGAAGTCCATCTTTAAGCTAAATCTCCTTTGAACACCCTTATGAACAATGACTTAGGATGCCCAAATGTTTTTCCAAGCATAGCTTGGACACGGCCCAACATTGGCCTTCAAAAAAAATCCCAACATGGAAAATATTTGGCGATGAAAACACAACAATGTAATACACTTGGGTTGATCACAAAAGTCCAACCAAGCATTCTAAGCATTGTAACACAGAGAAATTCAAACAACACACAAAGGCTCTCAACAAACGGAGAGTAGGAAAGGCTCTCGACAAAGAAGAGATTACGAAGACTCTCAATGAAGGAGAGAATACTAAGGCTCCGTTTGTTTGGGGAAAACATTTTTCGGAAAATGATTTCCTGGAATATGTTTTCCGGAAAATGAAAATATTTTCCAGAAAATGACATAAACATATTTTTGGTTGTTTGGTAAATCTAAAGAAAATATTTTTCAGAAAACATTTTCATATGAGCAAAAATTAATTTATAAGTATGAGAAAAAAAAATTATTATAGGAAACAAAAAATATGAGAAAAAATTTGAATGGGGGTGGGGGTTGAGGTGGGATGGGTGGTGTTGGGGGGGGGGGGGGTAGGGGAGGTGGGGGGGATAGGGGTGGGGTGGGGTGGGGGATGTCTTCAAATATAATTTTAATGTGAGTGAAAACAAAGTTTCTTTTTTGGGGGTGGGTGGGGGTGGAGGTGAGTGGTTGCTTTTCTCATCAAGTCTTGTTTATTACTCTAACATGCACATTATGAAAGTTTTTTGTAATCCCTCTGTCACATAGTATATGTCCACCTTTCCTTTTTAGTCTGTCCCAGAGTATATGTTCACTTCCAAAAATGGTAAAGAATCTTTACTATTCATCCCACTCATTCTCTCTTTCATTTTACTTTTATACTCACAACACTTACATCACTTCCACCATTATTCTCAGTGTAAATGAGAGAGTGGACATATACTTTGGGATGGATGAAGTACTTCTTTATTTGGGCCCCATATGTCATATTCACAACAATTACCCACTAACTATTTCATACCCATTTTCTCTCTCTTACTAAACCATCTACACTCACAACACATCACATTTTTTCTAATTCTTAAACCCAAAGTTTCTTGAAGTTTAAATTGTTACGGAGGGAGTATTTATAACCAAAAGTTTATTAACTTCTTTATAACCCTAGAACTTGCTCAATAATGCATTTTCAAAATTGTTGTATTAGACATTTCCCTACAATCAAAATTGATGTACTCCCTCCGTCCCGGATTAAGGTTCTTAGTTTGACTTTCCACGAAAATTAAGAAAAAGTAAATGTTGTGAGAATGAAAAGTAAAGTATGAGAAAGTAGGAGAGAGAAAGTCGGTAAAAAGTTTTTGTTCTGAGAATGACAAGTGAGTCCCATTGTCAATTTTAGGTAATAAAGCAACTAAAAACCTTAGTACGAGACAAACTAAAAAAAAAAAAGTAAGAACTTTAGTATGGGACATAGTGTATATGATTCATTAGGCACTAGCTGATCTTCTCTAAAGCCAATAAATCATTCGGGTTTTTTTTTGGTACATAAATCATTCGTTATGCGGTATACAAACTTGGGCTTTGCCTTAACATTACCCAAAAATGGCGGCTGCTGCATTTTCAAAAACCGCAATCCGGAGAAGCAAAGCGAAAACCTCCAAACCCTCAACTTTTTGTTCCCCTCCAGACCCGAACCCAACCCAGATTCCAACATCAATATCCATACCCACTAGACTTGATCAAAGAAATCCCAAATTTGAATATCAGGTGAGAGAACACTGTAAATCAGGTCAAATTAAGCAAACTGATGCAATTCTCTATATTGATGTCTTACTCCAGATGCAACCCGCTCCTTCCATTTATACATTTAATCATGCTTTAGGGTCAATGATGAAACTCAGATCCTACCTTGATGTGTTTACAGTTTATAAGAAGATGGGTTTGTCTGGAATTGAGCCAGATTTATGTACATTAAACATTCTGGTTAATTGTTGCTTTCATTTGAATAATTTCGCTTGTGGGTTCAGTGTTTTTGGGGAGATTCTAAAGAGGGGTTTGAAGCTGAACTCAGTGACAGTAGCTACTTTGCTCAAGGGTTTGTGCATGGATGGTAAGGTTTTTGATGCATTCCAGATGTTCGATAGAATGACTGAATTGGGTGTTGAAGTGAATGCGGTAACCTACGGAGTTCTTATTAATGGGCTGTGTAAGATTCGAGAGACGGGCCTTGCTATTGAGCTACATAAGAAGATGATAGAGAGAAATTGTATGGGAAATGTGCATACGTATTGTATGATCATTGATTCCCTTTGCAAAGATGGTTTAATTGACAATGCTGTTGATTTATTTCAGGAAATGATTGGTATGGGTGTTTGTCCAAATGTTGTTGTTTACAGTTCTTTGATTATTGGGTTATGTGGTTTAGGGGACTTGAAAGGAGCAATGAAGTATTT
Source organism: Campanula takesimana (assembly GCA_026119855.1). Lineage (NCBI taxonomy): Eukaryota > Viridiplantae > Streptophyta > Magnoliopsida > Asterales > Campanulaceae > Campanula > Campanula takesimana. Next base: position 213,804 of record JAOWBW010000881.1, read on the forward strand.
TAATCAAATGGTCGGTCAAGGAATCCGTGCTAATGTGGTTACATACAATTCTCTGATACATTGTTTTTCCCAGTTGGAGTTTATAGATGAAGCCACAAAGATTTTCAATAGAATGATGAGTGAAGGAATTCCACCTGATGCTGTCACATTTAGCATACTAATAGACTGCCTTTGCAAGATGGGAAAAATGGAAGATGCCTGGAAATTATTCGAAATGATGACTCAGAATGGTGTGCAGCCTAATGAGTTTACCTACAATTCATTGATTCATGGATTTTGTTTTTTGGGTCGATTGAATGATGCTGTTGACCTTTTCAAACTGATGCAAGAAAGAGGTGTCGAAGCTGATTGTATTAGCTATAATACATTGATCAATGGTTATTGCAAAAACTGCGCAATTGATGATGCTATGAGTCTGTATCGCGAAATTCAACAGAAGGGGATAAAACCGACAGTTGTTACTTACAACACATTGATCAAGTCACTCTATCAAGCAGGGAAAGTGGGAACTGCACTGAAACTATTTGATGAGATGCAAGTTTTTGGCGTATCTCCAAATATTGCTACATATTCTGTTCTATTGAATGGATTATTCAAAAATGGACATGTTGAAGCGGCTATGGATATATATAAGCTTGTGGAGAGCAGTGGTCTAAAGGTAAATATTGAACTTTTCAGCGTGCTCATTGATGGGATGTGCCGGTCTCATAAGCTCGACGATGCCAGGAAACTGTTTGAAGAAATTTCAAGCAAAGGGTTAGTCCCTGATGTTGTCACGTATAATATTATGATTAACGGACTTTGCAAAAAAGGTAAAACAGAGGAGGCTAAGAAACTATTCTTGAAAATGGAAGATCAGGGTTGTATGCCAGATGCTGTTTCTTTTAACATCATCATTCAGGGTTTTCTTCGAGAAAACGAGAACGAAGAAGGAATGAAGTTTCTCAAAAAGATGCGTGAAAGAAACTTTTTGCCTAATGAAGCAGTTACTTCTATGTTAGTGCACCTTGCTTTGGTCGATGAAGATAGTCGTGCTGCCATTGAGTCGCTTCCAGTTGCCCTACATAAGGTTTCTGGGTTCTCTTCAGTACATTGTACTCCCTCTATCCCAAGAAAATAGTCCCTCTTTATTTTACACTTTATTGGTTTAAAACAAAAGGCAGTTTTTTAACCTCAACATATGATACTTGTACAATGTAATTATCAAAGAAGCTTCTAAATTTTTTCCATCTGTTTTGTTAACTATCGTCTATTTCTTTAACATCTGTTGGAAATTGTCTTAAACTGCCACAAAAATACAAAATGGTGAATGAGAAGTGAAATTGTCTTATTATGGAAGGTGAACGTCAGTGGAATGTTGGGTTGCTCGCATCATTGTTTCATCAGGAGGACGTTCAAGCTATTTTATCCATCCCTCTTGGCCTGCAAAACTGCTCCGATTGTCTTGTGTGGCACTATTCTAACTGAAAAAGCAGGGTCAAGGCTTAAGTCAGAAAGGAAGTGATATCAAAAGTGTTGTCACTGGAACGATATCACTTCTGGCAACACTTACACACACGAATAGAAAACAGTTTCTGAAAAGAGTTTGCAGCGGAAATTTGAGACAGAGAGATAATATTTTCACAAGTTATATAAATATATAACTTGTGGTAGCCTCATGGCCAAAAAGGACTTTCACTAGAAGTATTTCTCTTAAGTACAAAGTCTAAACAACTCCTATCCTCTAAAGAAAATAAGAGTACAAAATGTGCTAGATACAAGAACCTTCAATAAAGAAATAACACTCACACCACAATCAAAAGGCTAGACCAATTTAGCCTTCAACAAATAGTTCATTCAAGAACTAGATTGTGATGTTGGAATGAGTGTTATAACATCACTAGCAACAATGGTCTAAGAATATGTGAGCTCTCTCTCTCAAGATGTGTGTTGTATGTTGTGTTTGCCGTGTCTTCCATCTTCACCTCCTCTTGCTATTTATAGGCTTTAGGAACTTGGAAGTTACTCCAATAATGGCTTGGAGAGGATGCAAAAACGTGGTGTAGTGGAGGGAGAGAGTGCCGAGCCTTGGGGATGTTTATTTCCACATTTCCTATAAAATAGGAACAACTTCTTTGTGCCCAAGTCATAGCTCCGACTTGTTGTACCACCTTGCATCAGCGCCTTGTACATTTTACTCCATCATCTCAGCCGTTTGAATGGGTCAATTACCCATGTGTTAGTTATGCACAAATCCCACATGCTTGAATGGATAAAATCCCATTTTATCCATAACTCCTTTTTAACTTCCTTGCAATATTCTAGCATATATTATACCTGAAAATTGGACCAACATAAACAATAATCTTGCACAAATATTAGTCATTAGTTCAATAATTTTGTGAATAAATGATGAAACTATTATAAATCCCGTCTGGGGTAACACTGTTGGCAGCACTTGTGGTAGCACCACATTTCTGCACTAACAATCTCCCCCTTAGTTTCACATTTCTTCACAAAATAAATATGTGATGTTCTTGCAAGACAAAGTTAGATAAATCTCCCCCTTAAAATAAAGTCTCCTTTAATGTAAGATCTCATTCAAAAATGAAATCAAATGTTGTAACATTTTCCCAACATCTAACATTAATAGGATCAACATTTCAATCTCGCTCTAGATATCAAACTCCCCCTTAATATGAATTCCATTAAAAATAGAATCCGAAACACTTTCTTTCACCCCATGTGCATGATTACCGGTTCATCACATTTTCTCCCCCTTTTTTGTGAAGAAAGAAAATGAAAAGCATTTGATGCAAATTAAAATATGAACCTTAAAGACACGTAGTGCTATAAGTGTTGTCAGTGATGTTAACACTGACGGCAACATTGCCAAAAATAAATAAGGAAAATTTTGAAACATCGAGTTGAGATAGAGAGAGATAGAAGAAGGTAGGACGAGAGAGTGATAATGGGTTTTTGGAGAGTGATTCTAGGACTAGATGGATTTGATTTCGAATTTAGGTAATCCACATAGAATGTCTCCTATTTTCTAGTCCATTTAGAAAGTAAACTTCAACACACCAACCAAGGGATTCGGTTTTTTTTTTAAAGAAAAAGAAAAGAAAAAAAATACAAATAAAATAATCAGAGTTGTACAAAGATAAAATCCAAAATTTTAAATCAAAGTTGTTATGACATTTCAAATTTTAAATTTTATCCATGTATAACTCACGTAACTAAAATAATAATAAAAAAAATTAATATAGCACCTACTGATGTGTTGCTGACAATGTTGGCAACACTTAGGATAACACATCAGAACAGATTCCCTTGAAAATTTTCATGATATTTTTCCTTTTATTTCGCACTTTAGGCAAACTTTATAAAGCATTTTTACACCTTTTTATTTACAAGGTAGCATCGTAGTAGAGAGCTCCGTGCTCCGAGTCTTTATAAGGTGTAGAAATTTTTGTGTTAGATTTCATACTGTTCAAGTAGGATACACTGTAGCCGCGAACTCCATGTTCCTAATACTAAGTATAAAACCAACACTTTATACTCCCATTTGGCAAAGAAGCATCGTCGCAGCGAACGCCGTGCCCCGAGTTACTTTGGGAATATATAATGCTTTTGCCTATTTCAATTTTCACACATTTATTATTTAGTGACTTTGTCACTTTAAGCACACAAGGGGGACCTTTTCTAACTTGTTAACCTAAGTATAAACCATACCAGAACATAAGGTCAGCAAGTGCCGCCATTAAAAAGGCTTTAAACAAAATAAAAAACAGTTTTTATTTTTAATTAATGTACAACAACATCCGCAAGCTGGTAGATTAATTGAGACAAAAAATCAGAAATTTGGTAAAAGTTGTAGCAATTGAATATTTAGTGTCAATATGCTCTATTTGAATAAATTTCTTTTCAACCAAAACTCTAAAAAAGTGATGACGGATCCAAGTATCATTATGAGAAAATTGTTCAAGCTTATATTGCATAACTTGAATCCAATCACCATATTTAAATGTCTCAAAAAAATTTACAGGTGCAAGAGAAAATACAAAACAAGAGTGTCTTACCATAGCGTATGTGGTAGACATACACACATACCTTACGATTTCTCGATAATCACCCGGTCTTGTTTGTATCCCACCACTTACTCTCCCTATAATTTGAGATATGCGATGATTCTTTTGGAGTCTTGAGGGATGTTTCTTGACCTGATCATGAACAGCCTCATAAAGGTTTTCATGAATTTTATTTTTGTGTAACTGGACTGACCTCTGGTGTTGCCACGGGTGTTACCTCTGGTATTATAACACTAAGGCTAACACCTGGTCCAACTCTGTGGCCAACATTTGTTCTGAAATCTGAGACTTCAGCATCTCTTGAATATTCTGCAGAGTCCAGTAACTTTAGATGCCACAAAATTGTGTCATCTACTTGAGCTCTATTGCATATTTCTTGTCCATTAGCATGATAACACGTGTCATTAGACCTTTTTCCTGTCATAACACAAGTGTTAGTGTGATTAAAAACTTCACAAGTATTTTTATTAAACTTTACCTCCAAGTCTTCATCACACAATTGTCCTATGCTAATTAGGTTGGCCATCAACCCCCTAACATGCAATACATTGCTCAATTTTGGGAATCCAGGAATATCTAGTGTCCCTTTCCCAATAATTTCACTTTTGGTTCCTCCCCCGTAAGTCACTAAGCCTCCATAAACAGATTCATAATTTTTTAGAAAGTTTTTTTTACCCGTCATATGGCGTGAACATCCACTATCAAAGTACCATGAACCTGCATCGTTAGTCTTTAAGGCAGTGTAAACAACATCATATTTCACACCGGTCTTGGGTACACAATTTTTTGTGTGAACAATATTGATTTTTTGTCCAAGAGTGTTATCACTAGTGTTGGGCAACATTTCTGGTAACACCTGATTCTGAGAATTAGTGTTGTCACTGATGTTGGGCCACACAGGTGACGACATCATGTTTTTAGACAAATTATGTTTTAGTTTATAACAAAAAGGTTTAATGTGTCCATGAGCATTACAATAATGACATATAAACTTTCTTTTCGTGGACTTTTTCATTGAATAAACCTTTTTAATTGCTTTTTCTTTCACAAAAATAGTTTTATCATTTTCATCAAAAAGATGTTTAAAAATATTGTCAAAAGAATTTTGAAACCCAATACCTGCCCTGCGAGGCTTATCCAACTTGAGTACTTCATCCAACTTTGAAGTTCCGATGTTGAGCTTTTTAAAAGTGGCTTCAGCTAAGGTCAATTTCGACCTCATCTTATCAAGTTCAACATCCCTTTTTGAAAGGAGGACCTCCAGCTTTGTCAATGAGTTTCTCAACTCATCATTTGAGTTTTTTAACTCATCCTTCTCCTTTGTTAGAATCTCTACCTTCTTGTGCTCTATTTTCCATTCTTTAAAAAGTGCCTCGTAGAGATCCTTTAGCCTATCAATGAGCTCATATTTGCTTAAATCATTCTCATCCGGACTTCCTGTATCAACATCAATTGAACCATGAAAGCATAAAATGTCAGAAAAAACGGAAGTATTATACCTGCTCAGTGTTGGGCTTGGTGTTATCGCACTCCGGGCACACCAGACACAACACCTTCTGAATCTGACAATGATTGCTCCCAAACCGTGGTCAACATGACTGATTGGTCAGGTTCGTTAATGTGTGATGACCCTCTTACCACACTCTCACTCAGGGAATCATGATTTGAGCCATCAAAAATAGAAAGTCTCTCAAGAGATAGATTAGCAAGACCTAAAGCCATGACAACTGGACCAAACACTTAGTATGTCAAGTGTCCAGCTCTGATGCCAATTGAAAAATCAGGGTCAAGGCTTAAGTCAGAAAGGAAGTGATATCAAAAGTGTTGTCACTGCAACGATATCACTTCTGGCAACACTTGCACACACGAATAGAAAACAGTTTCTGAAAAGAGTTTGCAGCGGAAATTTGAGACAGAGAGATAATATTTTCACAAGTTATATAAATATATGACTTGTGGTAGCCTCATGGCCAAAAAGGACTTTCACTAGAAATATTTCTCTTAAGTACAAAGTCTAAACAACTCCTATCCTCTAAAGAAAATAAGAGTACAAAATGTGCTAGATACAAGAACCTTCAATAAAGAAATAACACTCACACCACAATCAAAAGGCTAGACCAATTTAGCCTTCAACAAATAGTTCATTCAAGAACTAGATTGTGATGTTGGAATGAGTGTTATAACATCACTAGCAACAATGGTCTAAGAATATGTGAGCTCTCTCTCTCAAGATGTGTGTTGTATGTTGTGTTTGCCGTGTCTTCCATCTTCACCTCCTCTTGCTATTTATAGGCTTTAGGAACTTGGAAGTTACTCCAATAATGGCTTGGAGAGGATGCAAAAACGTGGTGTAGTGGAGGGAGAGAGTGCCGAGCCTTGGGGATGTTTACTTCCACATTTCCTATAAAATAGGAACAACTTCTTTGTGCCCAAGTCATAGCTCCGCCTTGTTGTACCACCTTGCATCAGCGCCTTGTACATTTTACTCCATCATCTCAGCCGTTTGAATGGGTCAATTACCCATGTGTTAGTTATGCACAAATCCCACATGCTTGAATGGATAAAATCCCATTTTATCCATAACTCCTTTTTAACTTCCTTGCAATATTCTAGCATATATTATACCTGAAAATTGGACCAACATAAACAATAATCTTGCACAAATATTAGTCATTAGTTCAATAATTTTATGAATAAATGATGAAACTATTATAAATCCCGTCTGGGGTAACACTGTTGGCAGCACTTGTGGTAGCACCACATTTCTGCACTAACACTAACGATGGACGATATACTGTCCGAAGTGCTTATAAGATTGGTTCATTTCATACAATAGAAGAGTGGTACTCTACGCATGGAGAATGGCGTAAAATCTGGAACTTGCAGGTTCCTCCTAAAGTCCGCTTTTTGTTATGGCGAATGGGACGTGGTATCCTTCCCGTTGCTGATAAGCTCTGTCAAAAGGGCATGCAAGTCCCAGGCGGGTGTAATTTTTGCACGGAGGGTATTGAAAATGCGTGGCACATTTTTGTGGGTTGCTTCTTTGCTGAGGATTGTTGGCAAGCAGCTGGTTTGTGGTCTGTGGTATATGATCGTGTGTGCTTCATGGACTCTTTTATAGAATGGCTTTTCTATTACTTGTCAACATTACAAGGACGTGAGAGAGATAAATTTGCTATGGTATTATGGAGTGTATGGCATGAAAGGAACCAAAGAGTGTGGAACCATATGGCAAAGCCTGCTTGTCGAGTTGTTCAATGGACAGAACAGACCCATCGGGTTTGGATGGACGCTAAGCTTACTGCTGCGACTCGTTCAGGGGATAATTCTCCGATTTGTACTTCAGTTGTCTCGGGTGCATATAACTTTTGGCATCCACCTCCCCACAACCAGGGCCGGACCAAGGGGTGGGCGCTCGCCCAGGGCCCAAGTGGTAAGGGGCTCAAATTTTATAGTTGTGTGTATATTGTATAAGTCATATTTATTAATTATTTTAAAGTTATTTTTTTTAACACATGTGTTTACTAACACTATTAGTAAAAACTTGCAAACTAAGTATATGTGCGTTAATAATGCATTGAACAGTTATATATATATATATATATATATATATATATATATATATATATATCGAAGCCGCTGATATCAGCAATGCCACATGACATATTCTTGTGAAATTTTACCCTCCAACTATTACTATTTTTGATATATTTAGTTATTGAGCTTAACAAATTTACATATACCCAATAAATTTAATCCGATGAAGGCGGTGTAATTTATTATTTAATATTTATATCCGTCCCAAATTAAATAACCCTTTTTCTCAAAAATGATTCTCTTAATGAATTTTTACCTTTTTTCATATTTAATTTTATACTTGCAAAATTAAAAGTTTAAAAATAGATAGCTAGAATATATATGAATTTTTAGTAATACAAATCAACTTTTTAGAGTGTCTTTAAATAAGAAGGTCATTCATTTTGTACATAAAGAGAATTAAATTGCTATATTAAATATCTGACTATAAAGACTACGAGTGACAAATACAAACAATCTAATATGGTTTTAATATATTTGATTTTTAACATTCAAGAATAAGTGTTTATTTTTTAGTTTAAAAATATATTTTTAAAAATGTTACATCCTCGGTTTTAGTTTAAAATTCTCAAATGACATTTAATTATCAATGTCAGACATTAAAAAAAATGGATTTTTTAAACGAGTCACACTTATAAAAAACCTGTTTTACATTAAGAGATAAAAAATGAGTTTTGCATAAAAGATAATAAATAAGTTTTACACTAAAGCGAGCGTAAAACAAGTTTTTCAGGAGATTTTCACTTTTTAAATAGTGATGTGCTGTGACTTTTGTGACTTTTCCACATATTATATGATATTTTTATATATTATCACCATCATATTACTTTTAGAGTTATTATTGAAATTATAACTTTAATAGCTTTACAATTCTTTTACTAAAATTATATTTAAAATTTTATTATCATTATTGTTATTTGTGCAAAACACGTACACCGAACGGTTTCAAATATATTATAACCATAATCATTTTTACAATATTACTGTTTTCTGTGCAATGCACGTGCATCACACTGTTTCAAAAAAATAAATAAAAAAAATAGCCGATTAAAAAAAATAAATTTTACTAAACTAATAATACTAAAGGCCCTTAAATTTGACTTCGCCCCGGGCCCATAAACTGTTAAGGACGGCCCTGTGGACGAGGGGAGTTCGGGGAACTCGAGGGCGGGATATATTGCAAGTGAATGGCACTTGTATCATTCACGCTCTAACTCATACGTTGGAGTTTAATTATTGGCTTTATTATTATAGAAGAGACGAGCCTGTGCCTTTAGATCGACTCTCTGTCGAATTACTAAAAGACAGTGTGGAAAATCTTCAAGAAAACCATACAAACCAACAGGAACCAGGATTCTAGCCGATTATGTTATTGTGTTTGAAAAAATCAAAAGTAATGAAAGCTACTCTGGCCCCCATGGACTAAGGGGTGAAAATAATTGGAGAAATGGCCCATACGGTGAAATTTATTACCGAGCTTCTACTACTTGGGTGCACATGCAGAGTGATATGGTGGGTTTCAGTGTCAAAGAAAAGTTCGATTACATTGTTGATAAACTAAATAACGCCCTATTTACATGGAGTTTTACTCGCCACATGGGTATGAACATGTCAGTACATACCCCCCACTAGGGTCTCAACCTAAGCGATAGTGAGGCTGTGAGTGATCGTAATCGGTATGTATTACATGCTGTAATAGTAGTTGGATGGGGAAGGTTTCGTGATGCAAATAATTGCCTGCAATTCTACATTTTGTAAATGAATACACACGGCATTGAGTGGGGAGACGAAGGGTATAGCAGACTCTTTATGCAAAACATGGAACACATTCGTTTTGTATAGATTCCGGAAGTCAATCCACCACCGGCCTAGGTCACTTTAATTTTCACGGGTTAGTTACAAACTTCATAGAATTTGAGCATCGATAAAATTGTTTATTAATTTGTTAATTTTATTATTTTACTTTGCAGGTATGGAGCCCCTTTTCATGAAGTATGGTGATGTTTAGGATTGGACACTCTAACTAAACTACCATGCATTTTCCAATGTTGTTTTGTGCATATTAGCTCTGATGTGGTTGTGGAGAAGAATTGTTTTCAGAAAGATGATCCAAATGTTGAGGGCAATAAGAGAATGAAATGGCAAAGAAAGCTTAATGTGTAGAAGCAGTCTGCAATACGGGCAGTTGGAGGAGGACAAGTATTTACCCATGTCCGATTTGAAAGTTTTTGATAATATTGTGTTTTGTTGGGGTTGAACAATTTGTTTAGTTGGTGCTTGTGTTTTAAAATGTGTTTTGAACTTTTTTTTTGGCAGTTAATTTCTTCATTTAGTTAATAAAATTTGTAATATTTATGATTGTAATATATTTGATTTTTAACATTCAAGAATAAATGTTTATTTTTTTAGTTTAAAAATATATTTTTAAAAATGTTACATCCTCGGTTTTAGTTTAAAGTTCTCAAATGACATTTAATTATCAATGCCAGACATTAAAAAAATGGATTTTTTAAACGAGTCACATTTATAAAAAGCCTGTTTTACATTAACAGTTAAAAAATGAGTTTTGCATAAAAGATGATAAACAAGTTTTACACTAAAGCGAGCATAAAACAAGTTTTTCAAGAGATTTTCACTTTTTAAATAGTGATGTGATGTGACTTTTCCACATATTATATGACATTTCTATATATTATCACCATCATATTACTTTTAGAGTTATTATTGAAATTATAACTTTAATAGCTTTACAATTCTTTTACTAAAATTATATTTAAAATTTTATTATCATTATTGTTATTTGTGCAAAATACGTACACCGAACTATTTCAAATATATTATAACCATAATCATTTTTACAATATTACTGTTTTCTGTGCAATGCACGTGCATCACACTGTTTCAAAAAATAAAAAATAATAATAAAAAATAAAAAATCAGCCAATTAAAACAAATAAATTTTACTAAACTAATAATACTAAAGGACTTTAAATTTGACTTCGCCCCGGGCCCATAAACTGTTAAGGACGGCCCTATGTACGAGGGGAGTTCGGGGAGCTCGAGGGCGGGATATAAAAGTGAATAGCACTTGTATCTTTCATGGCTTTATTATCATAGAAGAGGCGAGCATGTGCCTTTCGATCGACTCTTTGTTGAATTTCTAAAAGACAGGGTGGAAAATCTTAAAGAAAATCATACAAACCAACATGAACTAGGATTCTAGCCGATTATGTTATTGTGTTTGAAGGAATCAAAAGTAATGAAAACTACTCTGGCCCTCATGGACTAAGGGGTGAAAATAATTGGAGAAATGGCCCATACGTTGAAATTTATTACCGAGCTTCTACTACTTGGGTGCACATGCAGAGTGATATGGTGGGTTTCAGTGCCAAAGAAAAGTTCGATTACATTGTTGATAAACTAAATGACGGCCCTGTCTACATGGAGGTTTACCCGCCACATGGGTATGATTATGTCAGTACATACCCCCACTGGGGTCTCAACCCAAGCGATAGTGAGGCTGTGAGTGATCGTAATCGGTATGTATTACATGCTGTAATGGTAGTTGGATGGGGAAAGTTTCGTGATGCAAATAATTGCCTGCAACTCTACATTTTGTATATGAATACACACGGTATTGAGTGGGGAGACGAAGGGTAAGGCAGACTCTTTATGCAAAACAAGGAACACATTCGTTTTGTATGGATTTCGGAAGTCAATCCACCACCGACCTAGGTCACTTTGGTTTTCACGGGTTAGTTACAAACTTCATAGAATTTGAGCATCGATAAAATTGTTTTTTAATTTTATTAATTTTATTATTTTACTTTGCAGGTATGGAGCCCCATTTCATGAAGTATGGTGATGTTTAGGATTGGACACTCTAACTAAACTACCATGCATTTTCCAATGTTGTTTTGTGCATATTAGCTCTGATGTGGTTGTGGAGAAGAATTGTTTTCAGAAAGATGATCCAAATGTTGAGGGCAATAAGAGAATGAAGTGGCAAAGAAAGCTTAATGTGTAGGAGTAGTCTCTGCAATCAAGGCAGTTGGAGGAGGACAAGTATTTACCCATGTCTGATTTGAAAGTTTTTGATAATATGGTGTTTTGTTGGGGTTGAACAAATTGTTTAGTTGGTGCTTGAATGTTTTAAAATGTGTTTTGAACTTTTTTTTTTTTTTTTTTTTTTTTGCAGTTAATTTCTTCATTTAGTTAATAAAATTTGTAATATTTATGGTTGTAATATATTTGATTTTTAACATTCAAGAATAAGTGTTTATTTTTTAGTTTAAAAATATATTTTTAAAAATGTTACATCCTCGGTTTTAGTTTAAAGTTCTCAAATGACATTTAATTATCAATGCCAGACATTAAAAAAATATGGATTTTTTAAACGAGTCACATTTATAAAAAACCTGTTTTACATTAAGAGTTAAAAAATGAGTTTTGCATAAAAGATGATAAACAAGTTTTACACTAAAGCGGAGCGTAAAACAAGTTTTTCAGGAGATTTTCACTTTTTAAATAGTGATGTGACGTGACTTTTGTGACTTTTCCACATATTATATAACATTTCTATATATTATCACCATCATATTACTTTTAGAGTTATTATTGAAATTATAACTTTAATAGCTTTACAATTCTTTTACTAAAATTATATTTAAAATTTTATTATCATTATTGTTATTTGTGCAAAATACGTACACCGAACTATTTCAAATATATTATAACCATAATCATTTTTACAATATTACTGTTTTCTGTGCAATGCACGTGCATCACACTGTTTCAAAATAATAATAATAATAATAAAAAATAAAAAATCAGCCAATTAAAACAAATAAATTTTACTAAACTAATAATACTAAAGGACCTTAAATTTGACTTCGCCCCGGGCCCATAAACTGTTAAGGACGGCCCTATGTACGAGGGGAGTTCGGGGAGCTCGAGGGCGGGATATAAAAGTGAATAGCACTTGTATCTTTCATGGCTTTATTATCATAGAAGAGGCGAGCATGTGCCTTTCGATCGACTCTTTGTAGAATTTCTAAAAGACAGTGTGGAAAATCTTAAAGAAAATCATACAAACCAACATGAACTAGGATTCTAGCCGATTATGTTATTGTGTTTGAAGGAATCAAAAGTAATGAAAGCTACTCTGGCCCCCATGGACTAAGGGGTGAAAATAATTGGAAAAATGGCCCATACGGTGAAATTTATTACTGAGCTTCTACTACTTGGGTGCACATGCAGAGTGATATGGTGGGTTTCAGTGCCAAAGAAAAGTTCGATTAAATTGTTGATAAACTAAATGACGGCCCTGTCTACATGGAGGTTTACCCGCCACATGGGTATGAACATGTCAGTACATACCCCACTGGGGTCTCAACCCAAGCGATAGTGAGGCTGTGAGTGATCGTAATCGGTATGTATTACATGCTGTAATGGTAGTTGGATGGGGAAGGTTTCCTGATGCAAATAATTGCCTGCAATTCTACATTTTGCATATGAATACACACGGTATTGAGTGGGGAGACGAAGGGTATGGCATACTCTTTATGCAAAACAAGGAACACATTCGTTTTGTATGGATTTCGGAAGTCAATCCACCACCGGCCTAGGTCACTTTGGTTTTCACGGGTTAGTTACAAACTTCATAGAATTTGAGCATCGATAAAATTGTTTTTTAATTTTATTATTTAACTTTGCAGGTATGGAGCCCCTTTTCATGAAGTATGGTGATGTTTAGGATTGGACACTATAGCTAAACTACCATGCATTTTCCAATGTTGTTTTGTGCATATTAGCTCTGATGTGGTTGTGGAGAAGAATTGTTTTCAGAAAGATGATCTAAATGTTGAGGGCAATAAGAGAATGAAGTGGCAAAGAAAACTTAATGTATAGGAGTAGTCTCTGCAATCAAGGCAGTTGGAGGAGGACAAGTATTTACCCATGTCTGATTTGAAAGTTTTTGATAATATGGTGTTTTGTTGGGGTTGAACAATTTGTTTAGTTGGTGCTTAAATGTTTTAAAATGTGTTTTGAACTTTTTTTTTTTGGCAGTTAATTTCTTCATTTAGTTAATAAAATTTGTAATATTTATGGTTGTAATATATTTGATTTTTAACATTCAAGAATAAGTTTAAAAATATATTTTTAAAAATGTTATATCCTCGGTTTTAGTTTAAAGTTCTCAAATGGCATTTAATTATCAATGTCAGGCATTAAAAAAATTGATTTTTTTAAACGAGTCACACTTATAAAAAACCTGTTTTACATTAAGAGATAGAAAATGAGTTTTGCATAAAAGATGATAAACAAGTTTTACACTAAAGCGAGCGTAAAACAAGGTTTTTAGGAGATTTTCACTTTTTAAATAGTGATGTGCTGTGACTTTTGTGACTTTTCCACATATTATATGACATTTCTATATATTATCACCATCATAATACTTTTAGAGTTATTATTGAAATTATTACTTTAATAGCTTTACAATTCTTTTACTAAAATTATATTTAAAATTTTATTATCATTATTGTTATTTGTGCAAAACACGTACACCGAACGGTTTCAAATATATTATAACCATAATCATTTTTGCGATATTACTGTTTTCCGTGCAATGCACGCGCATCACACTTTTAAAAAAATAAAAATAAAAAATAGCCGATTAAAAAAAATAAATTTTACTAAACTAATAATACTAAATGACCTTAAATTTGACTTCGCCCCGGGCCCATAAACTGTTAAGAACGGCCCTGTCCACAACTTGTTCAAGCTAAATTGTGATGCTTCTTTCTCGCTAGAGAACAACGTTACTGGAGTTGGCATGGTGCTTAGGGATGAAGCCGGGCAGTTTGTGGCTGGGCGAACTATACGGTTTCCCGTTGTTCATAGGGTGGTCGAGGGGGAGGCCATTGGAGTTTTAGAAGCTTTATTCTGGGTAAAGTCCATGGGCTGGGATAATGTGATCGTGGAGACTGATAACGCGGTTGTGTTCAATGCTATTAATCGACGGCGGACAACATCATTGAGTTGGGTGGTTTAGTTCGCGACTGTCGTGATCTTTTGGCCGATAATTCTACTGTATCTATGGCACTTGTTAAGAGAAGTGCTAATTCTCTTGCAGATTATATGTCTAGGTTAGCTTTGCATTATAACAATATTGTAACTTGGAGTGAGCTTCCGTTAACTGTGGATAGCCATCTCCTCCATTGTTGTCAATGCAAGTAATCGCTTTGTTGTTTCAAAAAAAATAAAAAAAAATTGGGATGGTAATGTGCAATTAGGCCTTATTTATGTGAATAACAGGACCAAAAGTTTAAAGTTCACTAATATAATCTCTGTAATGTCAGACATTTGTTATTGTAATCTTCTAACAAATTTTTTTATTTCATTCCTCTAAAAAATGATAGTCTCGTTTTCTGTTTTTAGTTCAGTCAAATATTTAATCTCATTTCCAAAATAAAGGCTTCAAAATCACTAAATTTTCAAATCTTATTACTGGTCTTAAAATAATGTTTGAAAAGTCAAACGGACATTTATAGTATGTGCAGGGACAAGCTTATCCATTTTCCATAGACAGGAAAAAAAATAATTATAGCATGTGTAAGACAAGCATATCCATTGTTTTTAGACAGAAAATTAATGTTTTGACCAAAATGCTTAATTTCTATAATCTATTGAAATCAGTGAAATTATTACTAAGATTTCTATTATCTATTGAAATCTATGTAATTACAAACATGCGACATTCGTCCTAAGGCAATGCTCCTATAAAAGGGCTTTAACTCTCTTCAAATTCTGCACAATCACAATTCATTAGCAAGTAACAATGAGTGGTAAACATTTGCTCCTTCTATTCCTTGGTGTTGTGGTTCTTGCCACTCCTTCAATTGCTAGAGTGCTAAACCCCGCCGCCTCTGTGTATTTTGCTGAAGGCGACGATGATGTAGCGATTTTTGATGAGGAAGATCGTCCAATCTTTCATGTTGGCACAATAGATTCTATTGCTCATCTATTACCTAAAGATGATCCATTTTATGTGCCCTTGGAATCAACCGAAGAACTTGATCCTGAGCACGAGCACAAACACAAGCATAAGCATCACCCACGCAAGCCTCGTCATAAGAAACATCCCAAGCACCATGCTTCACCACCAGAAACCGCTCAGGCGCCAGAAGCACCAGCACCGGAACTTGATACCCTTTGGTCACTAGATTTCCAGTTTTGATATGTAATCATCCTCTTAAATAAAACGATGATTATGTACTTGCATTTTTAATATTTTACGGAATCATGGTCTTTCCATAATGAAATGCTCTAATCTAATTATATGATGAAAATGCATTATGACCATATTCTATTAGCTAACATATACTCCCTCCGTCCCAGCACAACTAGGACTAGAGGAGTTTGCACACTAATTAAGAAAAACTATTAAATGTGTGGTAGAAAATGAAGAGAGAGAATGAATGGAGTAAATAGTAGTGTTAGCTAGATAAATTGAGTGGTGGAAAATGAAAATAGAAAATGAGTGGGATAAATAGTAGCGTTGGTTGAATAAATTGAGTGGTGGAAAATGAATAGAGAGAATGAATGGGATTGAAACATTTCCATTTTGTGCAGTCTCACTTTTAGTGGGACGTCCCAAAAGGAAAAGAAGTCTCATTTGTACTGGGACGGAGGGAGTAGTAAAAAAACAATAATTCTCGAAAAGGATTATATTTAAGTCGTGAAATAGAAAAGATTTATAATTTGATAATGAGCACGAATAACATGAGAATAATCCACGCGCAAAGATCATATAAAATCTTGTCAAATACTACTAGCCAATTTCATTGGTCATGTACGTATAATATAGGCCCCATTATTAATGATAGATAAAAAGTTGTCAACGATTTTTATGTTGGTTTTTTTTTTTAATACTGTTTTATACCCCTAACATTAGTTTTGTTAAAAAGCTACGCCCTCCGTTTCAAAATACATGATGTTTTAGGAGTTAAATTTTGTTTCAAAATACTTAACGTTTACTAATTTCAAGACATTTTTGCCCTTGTATACCAAAAGCACCCTCATTCATTAATTGCAACATATTTCTTGTTTAAGCATTTAATTGCATAGGTAATTTGGATTCTTTTAGGGGTAGACAAGTCTTTTTTATATGTATTAATTGCATTTCTTAATTCGTATGAAGAACTCTAAAACGACATGTATTTTGAAACAGATGGAGTACAAAATTAAAACAATGTCAAAAAAAAAAAATGTACTTCATCACACATTTTCCAACTTTCAAGTTGATCTATGATTCATTGAGCCTGCTCTAAATGATGTGTACTAGGACGAGAGAGACATTGATTACAAGCTTTGGTTTTGCCTTAACGTTTCCCAGAAATGGCGGCGGCTGCATTCTCAAAAAACGCCATTCAAATAAGCAAACCCAAAACCCTCAAACCCTCAAATTTTCTTTCACCTCAAATTTGTTCTTCAATATCCGAACTCAGCAGCATTCTTGATGAAAGAAATCCCGAATTTGAATATAAGGTTAGAGAGCACTGTAAATCAGGTCAAATTAAGTTAAATGATGCAATTATGTATATTGATGTCTTACTCCAGATGCAACCTGTTCCATCTATTGATACATTTAATCATGTATTGGGTTCAATGACAAAACTGAGAAGCTATCTCGATGTGTTTGTAGTTTATAAGAAGATGGGTATTTCCGGAATTAAGCCAGATTTATGTACATTAAACAATTGGGTTAATTGCAATTTGGTTCCTGACTTTTTCAAAAATTTGCAATGTTGATGCCGTGTTTTCAATTTCGCCAATTGGTATACTTACTTTGTCATTTTGTTGCAATCTGACTACAAAAGTAACTGGGTGTTAGTTTTTTAACAGATTTTATGTCGT
Source organism: Campanula takesimana (assembly GCA_026119855.1). NCBI lineage: Eukaryota > Viridiplantae > Streptophyta > Magnoliopsida > Asterales > Campanulaceae > Campanula > Campanula takesimana. The sequence continues at coordinate 231,389 of JAOWBW010000881.1, forward strand.
ATGACTAGCACATGACGATTTAAGATGTTCGTGAAGCTACACATATCCGATTGATATGATTCTTTTTTTAAGCAGAAGCTAATATTTAAATCTACAACATATATTTTTTGACAAGTTTTTTTGGTGAACTAATTATATTAATTTTTAATTTAAATGAATGAAAATATTTAAAAAATTAGAGGACATGGGAAAAATAATCCGAAAAAAAAATATACTATTTTCCACCATGATATACCTTATTTCCTAATGTTTGCTTTCTTCTACCCTCCGCCATGTTCCCGTATCACCCATTCCACATACACTATTCCCTCGATTCATCATTTTCTTCCTCTCCCTTTTTTCCTATCGAATATTTTTATGAACTGATAATCTACATATAACATTTACTTCATATAAAAAATATTTGGGGCTAACACATTTTTTTAGATTATTATATCGCATGTTTTATTTTTCTTTTTAATATTTAAAATTAAGATTTAATATAAATAATCCAATCACCCGAAAAATTGCTAAAAAAAATATATGTTGTAAATTTAAATATTAGTTTTAAATTAAAAAAAACAATCGTATCAATCGGATATGTGTAGCTCCAAAAATAAATTAAAACGTCCCTTAAAACGTCATGTGCTAGTCACATGATATAAAATCTGTTAGAAAACTAACACTTATTTACTTTTGTAATTGGATTGCAACAAAATGACAAAGTGAGTATACCAATTGGCGAAATTGAAAAGACAGCATCAACACTGCAAATTTTGGACAAAGTCAGGAACCAAATTGCAATTAACCCTAAACAATTTGGTTAATTGTTGTTTTCATGTCAAGAATTTCGCTTGTGGGTTCAGTGTGTTTGGGGAGATTTTAAAGAGGGGTTTGAAGCCGAACGTGGTGACAGTAGGGACTTTGCTCAAGGGTTTGTGCAGGGAAGGTAAGGTTTTGGATGCAGTCCAGATGTTAGACGAAATGACTGAGTTTATAGTATGTGTAGGGACAAGCTTATCCATTGTATATAGACAGAAAATAAAAATTACAGCATATGTAAGACAAGCATATCCATTGTTTTTAGACAGAAAATTAATGTTTTGACCAAAATGCTTAATTTCTATAATCTATTGAAATCTGTGAAATTAATACTAAGATTTCTATTATCTATTGAAATCTAGTAATTACAAACATGCGACATTCGTCCTAAGGCAATGCTCCTATAAAAAGGCTTGTACTCTCTTCAAATTCTGCACAATCACAATTCATTGGCAAGCAACAATGAGTGGTAAACATTTGCTCGTTCTATTCATTGGCGTAGTGGTTCTTGCCACTCCTTCAATTGCTAGAGTGCTAAACCCCACCTCTATATATTTTGAAGAAGGCGACGATGATGTAGCCATTTTTGATGAGGAAGATCGTCCAATCTTTCATGTTGGCACAATAGATTCTATTGCCCATCTATTACCTAAAGATGATCCATTTTATGTGCCCTTGGAATCAGCCGAAGAACTTGAACCTGAGCACGAGCACAAACACAAGCATAAGCATCACCCACACAAGCCACGTCATAAGAAACATCCCAAGCACCATGCTCCACCACCAGAAACCGCTCAGGCGCCAGAAGCACCAGCACCTGAACTTGATACCCTTTGGTCACTAGATTTCCAGTTTTGATATGTAATCATCCTCTTAAATAAAACGATGATTATTTACTTGCATTTTTAACATTTTACGGAATCGTGGTCTTTTCATAATGAAATGCTCTAATCTAATTATATGATGAAAATGCATTATGACGTTATTTTATTAGCTAACATAAGTAGTTTATTATTTTATTTCTCGAAAAGGATTATATTTAAGTACTGAAATAGAAAACATTTACTATAATTTTACAATGAGTAAGAATAAGAGTGAAAATCTTGAGAAAATTTTGTTTCATATTTGTGTAAAACTTGTTTTTACCCTTAAATATAAAACATAATCTGTTAATATAAAACAAGTTTTACACATCTTTTAGAATAAAACATTTTTAATTTTTTTTTTTAAGACTGACTCAAAAGTATAACATGAGAATAATCCACGCCCAAAGATGATAAAATCTTGTCAAATACTACTAGCCAATTTTCATCGGTCATGTATAATATAGGCCCCATAATTAATGATAGATAAAAAGTTGTCAAAGATTTTATGTTGATTTTTTTTTTAATAGGGAGTACTCACTCCATCCCAAATATTGGTCTCTCGTAAAACGCATTTTACCAAGTGATTAGGAAAAACATGTTTTGCAAAAACGACGCGATTTGTTGGAAAAAACTTCAAATGACAATTTGAAGGCCTAACCGACGTCTTTTGGCGATTTTAAACACGTAATCAGGGGCAAAGCCCGATGACTTATGTTTCTCTTCAAATTTCCTTTCAAAAAACTCATCTGGATATCAATTTCAAAGGTTCTGGCTATCCAATTCAAAGGTTCTGGCTATCAGTCTCAAAGCTTCTTTTAAGCTTTAAAGGTTCTTTCAAAATGCTCTCTGGCTATCAAAAACACTACAACTGGCTAAGAATTCCCTTGCCTTTTCGCTCCGCTCGTCCCCTCTTTTTGTCTTTGTCCACCACTTAGATTATTCTATATTCTAGAATAAGTAGTTTTCGAATGACTGTCCTGGTAAATATGGAGTCTAATTCCGGATGAAGAATCGAGAACATAAGAATTTCTGGTTGACCGAGCCAAGCGGGACACTTTCCTTCCTCGAATGTTTGGCTACTCTGGCACCCTCTTTTAGGTATGTGCTCTTTTCCTACTTGACTGGTAAGAAAGAGCTTCCGTAAGAACGGGAAGAGTCTTGTCAGAGACCACTGTGTTCGCGCCGGCGATCCAATCTCTTCAACTACAAGTGTTTCCCTTAATCTCAAAAACACTAGAACTGACACTAAAAAATACACTCTCACTTGCACTAAAAAAATCATATTTTTTTTTTTTTCTCACTTGTACAATAAAAAACACTATCCAGAAACCTTTATTATTTCTATACAGAACCTCTTAACTTGATACCCAGAAGGTTTGTTGGTCATGTCTTTGTTCAAATATCATTAAAATCATATCCAGAGTGCTTTATTATTGATGTCCAGAACCTTTTGAGGTTGATATCCAGAATTTTTCTTGGCCAAGACTTTTTTTAAAATGTTCTTGAAACTCATGTCCAGATGACTTTATATATATATCCAGAACAATTTGATTTTGATATCCAGAATGTTTGTTGGTCATGACCTTCTTCAAATGTGCTTCAAAAATTACATTCAGAAGGCTTTAAATTGATATCTAAAACCGTTTGAGATGTTCCGATTATTTACAAAAATACCACCGCACGTTTTTTAAAGAGGTTCTGCATATTTACAAAAATGCCACCGTGCTTTTTTAAAAACACGTTTTTCCTGGGCATCTTGTAAAACGCGTTTTACCCAAAAATGGGACGGAGGGAGTATGTGAGTATGATAAGTGGGTAAGGAGAATAGAAAAATAATAAAATTTGAACATTTTGAGAAAGGTGATTTACCAATGAGACACCCAAAAAGGAAATTATTGCAAGGTGTTTTGGGACGTCCCCAACGTTACTCTTGTTAATAAGCTGAAGTACAACTAGGGATGGCAACGGGGCGGATAAGGGGCGGGTTTGACAAAAACCGTACCCGCCCCTCAAGGAACTCTCCTTATACCGAATCTGCCCCGTATGGTTCATAATCACAATTTTTTTGGGCCTTTAGCCAAGCCTTTAAAAAGAGTCCAACAACCCAACAATATACAATTACAACACAATTACAACATTGTATCAAATTTAAGCTTAATCTAATAATTTCAACCATCTCATTCACACCCAAAGTATACAATTACAACACAATTATAGTAATTTACTGCATATATTAGTATACGGGGCGGGGCAGGGCCCCGCGGGTTGGGGTGTGCAACCAAACCCGACCCGCAACCCACCTGGTTTTGAAAAAAAGACTACCATACCCGCCCCGCTGCGGTGCGGACCGGATACGAAGCGGGTTCGGACGGATTGCCATCCCTAAGGGCAACTCCAACAATGGTACTAGCTTCATGGGTATCAAATTCAAAATTTGATACCTATGGAACACTATTCACATAGTATCAAAAACCATCTCCAACCATAGGTATCAAATTTTGGTATCAAATTAATTTTTGATAGTTATTACTTTATAACTAAAAATGAAAAATAATTATTAACTCTAATAATATTTTTAACATGAAAAATAATTTCAGAACATGATCATTATTTTAATTAATTATCTTTTTAATTAAAATAATAATTTTATAATAATAATATAAAAATAAAAATAAATTTTAAATATATATTTTTTAATTATAAATTTTGTAAATAATATTTTTAATATGATAAATAATTTTGTATTATGTTTAACAAGCGCTTAAAGCTCTAACAATGGTTACCAAAATTTGGTGTGGTACTAAGCAAGGTAGCAAATTTGATACCTGTAATACACCAAATTTTGATACCCACTGCTTTTACCATTGGAGATATTAGTATTTCAACATAAACATAGTATCAAAATTTGTATTTGACCCCTGCCATTGGAAGTTGCCCTAACTACAACATTGAAACAATGTCGAAAAAACTTGTGAGTTTATTGCAAAACTGACATGCGTACTTTCAGAATTTTATCAATTTGACTTGCGTACTTTGGTAACATCAAATGTGGGTTGCGTACTTGATGTTTTGAAAATTTTGATACCACTTTTTTAACACCCATTAAAAACATAACGAAAACTCCATATAATGTAAAAGTGTAAGAAATACAGTAAAACATAAAATCCTATAATAATAAATGTGTGTTTGACCCATTAAATCATTAAGTACATTACCTGCCCCCACCATCTAACCATTATCACCAACGACACCGTCCACCGCCACTACCATTTCCAACCCACCCAAATTCAGAATATCAAGCAAAAAATTTCAAAATTGAGGGAGAGCGAGAGGCAAATCTAATTGTAAGTGTGACCCAAACAATTATTCACCCCATGTTCACTCCAATAAGTCCACCACCACCACTCTCCGCCACTTCCGACCCCACCAAACAAAGATCCACCAGATCAAAAATTAAAAATCAGTAGGTTTGAATTTTAAGCAAATGTCCACCAGATTCAAAAATTAACAATCAGGGAGAGGGAGGTAAATTCTAACGATGCATTCACTGTCTCCCTATCATTCCGGCGAACTCCAGTTTCCGGCGAACTCTGAGATATATAAATTTTTCATTCTTATGAAAATCCGGCAGCAACGCTAGTCATCTCTGCCGCTAAAAGACCCACGCACACACAATCATTGGAAAGAGAGAGAAGAGATGGGAGGGAGGGAGCATATCCAGCGATGAAGGCAGAGAGGCAAGAGCAGCGTTGAAGAATAGACAGACTTGCCTATAACAGGCGCTGAATCCGAAAAAATAATCAGGTTCAAACTCAAAATTAGCTCCTAGGAACTGAAATCGGATGAAGAACAACTGCAAGGAGTTACCTTGAGGGAATGGATGGCGGACTGAGGTGAGAGATTGGGTGACAGCGACGGCGCTGTGGGTGACGACGGTAAGATGGGGCACGAACTTGGTTGTGGAAAGAGGCGAGAGGGAGGAGAAAGGATTTCAGATCTAGGTTTTGGGAGGTGCCGATTTGCTGCGAAGAATGAAAGAGACAGGGAATCCGTACTAGGGGAGGAGGGCTTACGGTTTCAAAGTAATATTAACGTAATATTAGGGCTTGATTTAAGGGTTATTTATTTTATAGTTTTAAGACTTTAAGTTTATTCCTTACACTTTCACCCCTTGCTTGGAGTGTTCCGTTATGTTTTTAATGGGTGTTAAAAAAGTGGTATAAAAATTTTCAAAACATTAAGTACGCAACCCACATTTGATGTTTCTAAAGTACGCAAGTCAAATTGATATACTCCCTCCGTCCCATTTCAAATTGCAAAACTTGCCAAAAAAGGTGTCCCAACTAAAATTGTAAAATCCAAAAATGGCAAGTTTTAACCCACTTACATACTCACATCCATTAACCCACTAACTATTTTCTACCCCATTTTCTCTCTCCCGTTCAACTATCAACACTCACTAACACATCACTTTTTTCACTTTTTCCCTTAATCCCCGTGCCAACCTAGTATTTGCAATTTGAAATGGGACGGAAGGAGTATTGCACAAAGTACCCATGTGACTTTTGCAAAAAAAAAAAAAAAAAAAACTCAAAAACTTGTAGTTCATCACACATTTTCCCACTTTCAAGTTGATCTATGATTCATTGAGCCTGCTCTAAATGATGTGTACATTGAGCCTGCTCTAAATGATGTGTACTAGGACGAGAGAGACATTGATTACAAGCTTTGGTTTTGCCTTAACGTTTCCCAGAAATGGCGGCGGCTGCATTCTCAAAAAACGCCATTCAAATAAGCAAACCCAAAACCCTCAAACCCTCAAATTTTCTTTCACCTCAAATTTGTTCTTCAATATCCGAACTCAGCAGCATTCTTGATGAAAGAAATCCCGAATTCGAATATAAGGTTAGAGAGCACTGTAAATCAGGTCAAATTAAGTTTAATGATGCAATTATGTATATTGATGTCTTACTCCAGATGCATCCTGTTCCATCTATTGATACATTTAATCATGTATTGGGTTCAATGACAAAACTGAGAAGCTATCTTGATGTGTTTGTAGTTTATAAGAAGATGGGTTTCTCCGGAATTAAGCCAGATTTATGTACATTAAACAATTTGGTTAATTGTTGTTTTCATGTGAAGAATTTCGCTTGTGGGTTCAGTGTGTTTGGGGAGATTTTAAAGAGGGGTTTGAAGCCGAACGTGGTGACAGTAGGGACTTTGCTCAAGGGTTTGTGCAGGGAAGGTAAGGTTTTGGATGCAGTCCAGATGTTCGACAAAATGACTGAGTTGGGTGTTGAAGCAAATGTGGTTACATATAATTCTCTGATACATGGTCTTTGCCAGTTGGAGTTTATGACTGAAGCCACAAGGATTTTCAATATAATGGTGAGACTAGGAATTTCGCCTGATGTTGCAACTTTTAGTATATTAATAGACTGCCTTTGCAAGAAGGGAAAAGTGGAAGATGCCCGGAAATTATTCGATATGATGGCTCAGTATGGCTTGCAGCCTAATGACTATACCTACAATTCATTGATTCATGGATTTTGTTTTCTGGGTCGCTTAAATGATGCTGTTGACCTTTTCAAATTGATGCAAGAAAGGGGTGTCGAAGCTGATTGTACTAGCTATAATATATTGATCAATGGTTATTGCAAGAACTGTGCAATTGATGATGCTATGAGTATGTTTCGTGAAATTCATCAAAAGGGATTAAAGCCGACAGTTGTTACTTATAATACATTGATAAAATCGCTTGGTCGTACAGGGAAAGTGAAAACTGCACTGAAAGTGTTTGATGAGATGCAAGCTTGTGGTGTATCTCCAAATATTGTCACATTTTCTGTTCTACTGAATGGACTATTAAAAAACGGACATGTCGAAGATGCCATGGGTATCTATGAGCTTGCGAAGAACAGTGGTCTGAAGATGAATATTGAACTTTTCAGCATTCTCATTGATGGAATGTGCAGGTCTGGAAAGATGGACAACTCCTGGAAACTGTTTGAAGAAATGTCAAAGAAAGGCTTGGTGCCTGATGTTGTCACATATAGTATTATGATCAATGGCCTTTGCAAGACAGGGAAGTTAATGGAGGCTAAGAAACTATTCTTGGAAATGGAAGAGCAGGGTTGTATGGCAAATGCTGTTTGTTTTAATACCATCATTCATGGTTTTCTTCGGGAAAATGAGAAGAAAGAAGCAATGCAGTTTCTCAAAAAGATGCGACAAAGAAACTTTTTGCCCAATGATGCTGTCACTTCGATCTTAGTACACCTTGTCTTGGTGGATGAAGATTGCCGTGCTGCTGTTGAGTCACTTCCAGATGTTCTACAGAAGGTCTCTGGGGATGCCTCTGTAAAATATTCTACTCCTCCCCTTCCTATAAGTTAGTCCCTCTTTCATTGTTTTTGTTTTAATGAAAAAAGTCTGATTTCTGAAACACTTTTTGACCATCTTATATTATGTAAAATTCTGTGTATATTACTATCATTTTCCAGTGCATATGCTCCTGTAAATTGCCATTTTTTAGATATTATGTCTCTCCAACTGCTGAGAAATTTAACACAGTTTTTTAATCTCGACTTATGGTGCTTATACTGCACAAAGTCATTAGCAGAAAACAGAATATTATGTATAGATTTACAGTCTGATCTGGTCAGAAATACAAGTTCCTTAACATAAAACAGCAAGCATTTAACACAATTGATCCACTGAATTCTCTCACTTTGAATGACCTTTTTCTAGAAACATCTACTTTCGCTTCCGTCCCCGAGGCCTACTAGCTGGAACATCCTTTGAAGCGGAAGTAAGATTCTTAGTGGACTCTCCATCGCTTTCCCCATCATCATCACTATCACCATTAAAAGTCTCAGTTTTGTCAGTAGATTCTCCTTCCTCTACTTCCTCCTCTTCTGGCTCTTTGCCTGACTTTTTTGATAGCCGATCTCTAAGCTCTCTAAGCTTTGCTTTCTTTGAGTTCAAGACCCCAAGAAACTTCAACAAGAAAGAGATGTCTATTATTGTCAATATTCAAGAATGCAGCAAAAATTGACAGTTAGACCCATAATCTATGTTTGATCAGTGGTAAAAAAAAAAAAAAAAAATCCCTCCGTCCCAAAATGAATGTTCATTTTGGCAAAAACTTTTGTCCCAAAATGACCTTTTCTTAGTGAAGTTACATAAAGCTCCTTGTTATTGATCATAATGTTTTAGTTTTACTTTTGTACTAATCAATGTTATAGGAGTATACTGGAGTCGGATCATTAAGGTTATACATGTATATATACAACAAAAAATGCCTACATGTCAACTTCCTTATGTTTTCCTAAAACTCAAAATTGGACATTCAATTTGGGACGGAGGTTGTAGCATCTTTGTGGTCCAAACTCCAGTTTGAAATTTGCATGAAAATCAAGAAGACAAAGAATGAACACTAATTACTGGTAACAGAAAAAGGAAAAGAAAAGTAAGAAAATTAATTGAACACACCTTTGAATATATTGCTGTTTCAAATTCTTGCTTCTCAGTGTTAAATTTCTCACTTTGTGCCAAGCACTTTTCAGCCTCCAGTTTTAGCCTCTCATTCGACCGTGTTTTTGTGACAACCTCCTCCTATCAACATAAAAGATTCACCAGCTGATAGATAGATAAATAAACTCAATAAAGCAAACATCGTACGAAAGAGTTTGACTGATACGAAAATAGCTGGCATACTATGAAAGATGAAACAACAACATAGATAACCCTATGTGAAAACATACACATGCTGAAGAAAATGCTCCTTCATAGTTAGAAGACTGAAGCTACAAAGGGTACACTGGAAAATTTTCACCTCAGAGAAGGGAAAACTAACTTTTCACCAACGTACTTTCAGTAAGTATTTATTATACAACCATACTCAATAAATTCACTGAAAAACTATTAACTTTCTATAAGGCTTTTATTATACAATTCGCGTCCATATCCCGTTTAAAAAAAAAAAAAAAAAAAAAAAAAACTAAAAAAACTTAACGAATGTGCTGAGTGGGGGATCAACATATTGATGGAGAGATTCTAAGGTTGACTAACACCCACTAGCGAACTCCGGCCACCACCACCCCTTCACCAAACCTTCTCCGGCCAAGGGCACCTAACACCTCTTTTCTAGTACATGCACATTGAATTCAAGACAGGTAACTAAATTCACTTAGTTAAAAATATCGCTTGCAGTGATGGCTTAGATTCTTTGTAACAGTATTAACTATTCAATGCCCAAGTGCCAAGTGGTTACTTGAAAGAACTGACTCAAGAAGCAAAATCTACAGAAATTATCCCTCCTTATTTTTCAAGAGGTGAAACCGAAGTATGCAACAACATTTATTGGATTTACAGACAAAAGATAGAAGCTTAAAAGAAGAGTTCTTAGAAAATAGTAATAAACGGGTAACTATTTTAGGTGATTTACAAATCCACTCAAAAATGCTAGCTGTACAACATACCAGTCCCCCCCCCTATATCGTAGATAGCCCTTGAATATCACACAATACAAAGCACATAACCAATGTTAACTATATACAGACCAGACTATTTAGCCATCATAAGAACATACTAAATAAGCACAACAACGAGCAATCAATTTTGTGAAAATAAAATCAGATAACAACCGGAAATGCATCAAACTTCTAGGCTTGCATCCTGAAATAAGACAATGAAACAACAACGTATGTTCTTACACTTAATCGTATATTCGCATCCATAAGGAAGTCCAACATATTTGCAGTAGTCTTCTTACTCTCTGGTGATGGTTGGCATTTCCATCGCCACTCAAGCTTTGTTCCTTCCCTCTCAAATGTCCATGATAACTGCAATATCACAAACCCTCCTATTAGTTTTCAACCTATAGGGACGAACACTGAATGCTTGAGCTTGGGAGCATGGAATTACAAAAAAATGAATTCAAGAATAAACTACTATCAAAATTTGAAAATAACTGATGATATAAAATTCCAAAGATTAATTCGAAGCTGTCAAACATCATATCAACAATGTCACCATTTCCCACCATGTTAAGTGTTTTATTCAAGCGTAATGTCACTTGATTAAAAAAAATGAAATTTGGAATAAACAAGCATAAGAAAGTCCCTCTATTCCAAAATGATCTTCCCATTTTTTTTTTTTTTTTTTTTTTTTGTCGTTACTACGAAAAAACTTTGAGCAATAATTTTAGATTGATTTAATTACAAGTTTTATATTTTCATTAGTATAAGCAAATCAACTTATCATTATTGATCAATGTTAATTCGTAATACTGAAGAAAAAAAGTGGGAAGATCATTTTGGGAGGGAGGCAAAAACACTAAATCTCCACCCTCCAATCCAAACCCGAAATCAAACCCAGCATGATTAAAGAATTATGAACATATCTCAAAATATAACATCTGTAACCTCTCATGTATTGTTCAAATATTAGCCTATTCATTAGTTACAATGATCCCACAACCCCCCCCCCCCCCCCCACCCACATACAGACACAAAATAGCCATCAAAAAACCCCTCCAAATCATGAGAAGCTCTAACTTTGGAATCCACCAAGTCAGATAAAGCAAGTAGTTTTACAAAAATGTGTACCAATACTGAATCGGGTGGTTGAAAACCTTCCATTAAAACAGATTAACAATGAGAAAAGCAAAATTAGGAATACTAAACCCTCTTCTGGCCACTTCCGGCGTCAGCAAAACCGTAAATGGAATCTGGTTGTTGAAACCCTAGGTATCGTTCAGCCAATTCGATGTATTCGGAACCTGGTTGGTCCCAACTGGCAGCTCTCTCTCTAACCTCATCTCCCGATGCTGCAATCAAATCAAACAATTTTGCATCTAAAATTTGGGAATTCGAATTTACTGGAAATAGAGTTTTGAATTGAAATGTATATACCGTTGCAAGTCCAGGCATTGAGACCGTCGGTGATGGAGAGGTGGAAATGGGTGGGGAACCAGGTGCCTTTAACGAATATGGATTCGGGTTCGGGTTTGTTTGGAATTTGAAGTTTCAAGCATGTGTGTCTTGCTGTTTCCATTTGTGTCTTCTGCAAGCTTCCAAATCTCTCTCTCTCTCTCTCTCTCTCTCTCTCTCTCACTTCCCGCCTTTGAGCTTTGACACAAACCCCTGAAAACCATTTTTTGCCACACTCCCCCCAAATGTTTGAATTCTCTTCGTTGTCTCTCTTTTTGTAGACATGGCCAAATACGTGGGACGGTTACGGGTACGGTTCCCAAAACCATAACCGTAGCCTAACTGTTATACACGGGTGCGGGTACGGGTGGGACACAGTTATGACGGGTCAAGGTCCACGGGTGCACGGGTATGCCCCCCACTTTTTTAAACAAATTAATTGTTGATTTTTTTAACAGATTTTGTTAAAAATCTTACATTTTTAACGAATTATGTTAGAAAACTAATATTTTTAACAGATTATGTTAGAAATTAACAAATTATGTTAGAAAATTAACAAAATATGTTACAAAACTAACATAATTTGTACCGTTAGAATGGTTAGCGTTTACGGTTACGGGTGCGGGTTCCTAAACCCTATAACTGTAACCGAAACGGATTATTGACGGGTACGGTTAGAACGGATAACGGGTTATCCGCGGGTATGGTTCCAATGGTTTAAATGCGGGTGCGATTGATGGTTTGTCGCGGGTACGGTTCCCGGTTGGCCATGTCTATCTTTTTGACAAATTATGGAAAGTCTCGTGTAATTATAAACTATGCAAATAGGTTCCTCTACTATTAGGATGGAAAAAAAATGAACTCGTCCCAAACCCGCGTTGACCCACCCCTAATGGAACGGGTTTCGGAAGGATTTTTCTAAACCCATCGGGTTTGGGACGAGCTTGGGATTAAATTGAACTCGCCACATTTGACTCACCCCGCCTAATACATATTCCTTTCGTCCCATAACTATGTGGATAAAATGAATTATGCACTGGAATTAAGGGAAGAATAGTAGTGAGTACTGTTGTGACTGTGAAAAGTGAAATAGGAGAGAGAAAGTAGGGTAGAGAATAATAGATTGATTGGTGTTGTGAGCAGTGTTCTAAAAAGCGCTAGGCGGCGAAGCCGGGCCTAGCGCCTAGGGGCCTAGGCGGGGCCTAGGAATTGACGCATTTGTTTACATTTTTAATAATTTTATATATAATTTTATATTTATTCAAAAAGTGGTGCTACTTATTTTTGTTATTTGTCAATAATTAATATGAATAAATATTTATATAACTATATATTTATTTTAAAAATTATGCTACTTACTTAGATAAATGATTGATTTATAAATATATACCAAGTTAACAACAAAGCCAAAGAAGAGACTTGCTTGAGTAGTGGGTAAGTTGTCCCACATCATTTATGTGTACAATTTTTAAGAGATGAGGTGTGTATAAGTAGGAGGGTAAGGACACTTTGGCATATTTTTTGACTACTTCAATAATTAGTTCAAGCATTGTATTGGCTATGGAAAAAAAGAGACTTCCAAACTTGAAGGTTTAGATTTGCACTAGACATGAGAATGATGTTTATCCCACATTGAATTTGAAATGAAGTTCCAAGGCAATGGTGTAGTATAAATGAAGGGGCCAGCTCTAAGATGGCCTACCAGTAGGGCTGTCCAAAAAATATTGGAACCGGACCGGACCAATAAAGTCGGACCGAACCAATGGTATTGGTTTGGTTTTGGTTCCAAATTCCTTTAGAACCGGTAAATTGGTCCGGTTCCGGTTTTGAAAAATATATACACGGTTCTGGACCGGACCGGACCAATCATATTTATATGTATATATATTACTAATATGCTATTATATATTATATATATTTCTGATTTTACACCAAAATATAAAAACAAAATTCTGACTATTTTAATTGTAGACATCTTCGAATCAATACAGAATCAATACAAGAAGTTATATTTTATGTTTCTGTTATAAAAACAAAATCTTTATTCCCTATCAGCAATGTTAAATGCACCAATCTCCACAGGCCTATGGGTTGGTACATTAATGCTTCATGAAATGTTAATATTACAACCCTGATTACATAAACTTGTATTAAATGCCAAAAAAATTGTATGATATGTAATATGTAGAACCGGACCGGAACCGGACCAATAGAACCGGACCAATGAATCCGGTTCTGAAATATATTGTTTTGGTCCTGGTTCTAATTTTATACAGAACCGAACAATTGGTCTGGTCCTGGTTTTGTGAAATTTTGACAAAAACCGGACCGGACCGGACCGTGAACACCCCTACCTACCAGCCTTTGGTCTTCATCTTTGGCATGTTTGTGTATCCCACATTGGCTATGGAAAAGAAAACCAAAGCAATGGAGTAGCTTAAAATGGGTAGCCAGCCTTGGATTCGGCCTAAAGCCTTTAGGCACGCCCGCTTGGCGTTTGGCCCGCCTTGGCAGCGCCGAGCCTATTTTGGCCGGCCTTGGCAGCGCCGAGCCCGCCTAGGCAGCGACGAGCTCGCCTAGTCGCCAATTAGTGGCTCCAGCGCCTAAGGTGGCCGATTCGCTGTTATTTGCGGCGTCATGGCACCGATTAGGGCCTAGGTGCCGTCTAGGCCGCTAGGGCCTAGGTGGTGCCGTTTAGGCCGATTTTTAGAACACTGGTTGTGAGTACAAAAGTAAGTAGGAGAGAGAATGAGTGGGATGAATAGTAATGATTCTTTGCCATTTTGAAAAAGTATAACTTATCAATGGGATATTAAAAAAAGAAGGTCAAATTCCATTTTCATCCATTATATTTTCAAGTGTGTTTCACTTTAACCATTAAACTTTTTCTCTTTCAAAAATACCATTGTACTTTGGGAAACGTATCATTTTAACCCCAAAATCGCGGATTGAAGCACGGATTAGTTGCGGATTTAGCCACGGATTTGGGGTTAAAATGATACATTTTCCAAACTACAATGGTATTTTTGGAAGAAAAAAAGTATAATGGTAAAAATGAAACATCATGTAAAGTACAATGGATGAAAACGGAGTTTGCCCAAAAAAGAATTTTGTCCACATAGTTATGTGACGGAGAGAGTAGTTTTTTGTCTAATACTCCCTCCGTCCCATTTCAAATTGCAAATACTAGGTTGGCACGGGGATTAAGGGAAAAAGTGAAAAAGGTGGTGTTGTGAGTGTTGATAGTTGAGTGGGAGAGAGAAAGTGGAGTAGAAAATAGTTAGTGGGTTAATGGATGTGAGTATGCAAGTGGGTTAAAACTTGCCATTTTTTTATTTTGCAATTTTAGTTGGGACACCCTTTTTGTGGTAAGTTTTGCAATTTGAAATGGAATGGAGGGAGTATTTTTCGAAGTATTATTAATATTTATATATTACTCCTATTTATATATAATGATTCAATGTACATTTTTTATTTTTAAACAATATTTTACGTTTCTTCATGCATTATGGGAAACAATTAAAGAAAAAATTAGCGTTGCGTCATAAAATAGTAAATGTTACATAGTAAACGGGCGGGCGGGTTCGGGTTTTGACCTAACCGGGGTGGGGCGGGTTCAGGTTTTAACACTTTTGAGTAGGGGCGGGTTTGGGAAATGCTAAACCCGTCTCGAACCCGCCCCGTTGCCATCTCTATATACTATCATATTAAACACATAAAACTATAATCATTAATTGTCTTGCATTTTTCAATTTTGTTAATATAAAGGACATGATTACCATTGTAAATTGAGATAATATATGTTGGTACAAAAAAATCAATAGCAACTTAATTATTTATGAAAACAAATTTGATAGTTGCAACTCTCAATAAATCTTAACATAGTTATTTACTGATGGGTTGAGTTTCATATATATATTCTCCATATTTTCGGTTCATTTTAGTTGACTTTTGTTGTAATTTAGACTAGGTTTGATGTGATTTTGAGTCTATTTTGTATTATGGAATTATGTGGGAAATCATTGTAATAAGTAGCGATTTTATTAAATGATATGATATGCCTACATCATCATGGAGGCTCATTAGTCAAAATCTGGTTATTGGTCAAGATCGGGTCAAAGTCAAAGGTCAACAGTGGTCAACCTAGTCAAGGAAGTGAAGAAAAGAAGAAAATTGAAGAAATACGCTCCAGGGACTTGGGCGGTCGCCTACTTCATGCCTGGGCGGTCGCCCACTTTTGCTTTAAGACGGATCAACAGATTGATTACTTGGACGGTCGCCCACACCAGTTCTGGGCGGTCGCCCACTCCTCCGTACAGAAATTCGGGATTCCTCTCCAAAGCGGGTTTTTACCCTATTTTCCTTATTTTTGGCCCTAGTTTCTCTCTAGTATATATATTAGAGTTCAGCAACTTTATTTCTTATGCTTTCTTTTTAGGTTTATTCAAGTTTAAAAGTTGTAATCAAGATTTTGGATCTTTCATCATTCAAGCGTATATCCAGGTTTATGATTTTTAATTGTTTTCTTATGATTTATGCTATGGGTATGAGTAGCTAATCACCTAGGTTTACGGATTGGATGTGATCAATTACATGATCTTTGTGCTATGAGATGTTAATCATTGTTTAGTTTAACACAATAATTTTAATTCCGTTTTTGAGTTTCAAATCTTATTGATAGATATTTTTGGCTACTATTAGGGTTTAATCTCTTGCACTTGCGTGGAGAGTTAGACATAGCCATTGTTGTGTTGAATAGTTTGGATCTTGGACATTGCGGAAAAAGAGACAAACTAGGTTTTCGTATTCTTAAAAGCTTAATAAATTCTTTGTGTTTTAATTGGACCTTGCGGAAGAATTAATTTACATAGGATAATAGAATTGCAATCCGGCCACCTAACCGTCCCAATTCTTAAATAAGTGAATGAACCCTAAAATAAAGATTTGTCTTTCATCATCAAAATAGCATAAAGAGAGTGTAATTGTGATCGCCAATCCGTGAACTGCTTACTTCTTCTTGAGTACAATCTTTGCTTGCTTTTACGATTGTAATTCTTAGTTTATTTTCATTGTTTAGTAGTTAATTTAGTTTTAATCAAATAAAAAAAACCTTGGTTACTCTTTGCACTAATTAAATCAACTTATTTATCCACGAGTCTCTGTGGTTCGACCCTTACTTTTGTATACTGCTGCTTCAGCACTTGTACACATGCAAGGTATTTTTATTACAGTGGATTTTTCTCCATCATTTACTAAATATATTATTAAGGAGTGCATGTTCCACGATTATTTTCTCAAACAATACACAAAAATTGCAAAAGTATTACCCATAATATACACTTTGTTTACATCGGTAGCGAAGGTTTGATCAAAAGAAAATCGCTACTGAAAATAGCAATTTTACTTTTTTTGAAAAAATATTTTTTGATAGACAAAACGACTTGTAAATGAGTCTGGGGAGGCGGAGGATGAGCTAGAGTAAATACCTAAACCCATCTTATGACTCGGTTACATGAAGAGGTGGAGGGCACCCTTGGTATTATTCAGAAACTTTCCAGCGCACACAGTAGAGGGTCTAAGGTTAGGTATCCTCCCAAAAAATACATTCTTCTGATTTTATTTGAGGCATTTCTATGTTACAATGATCTGATCACGTATTTCACTTTTGTAATAACTTGATGTGGGATTTGTTTGTGAATGTTGCGATTCATTAAGTTGGATTCCAAATTATTGTTTAGTTGAGTTCTAAATTGTAAATGTAAACTGTGGTGAGTGTTAGTGTCACTCTCTCAGTGTTAATAGACGAGAGTTTGGTAAATAGTTGAATATTTTGTTTCACAAAATATTTTGTCCCAATGCCTAAATATTCTTTGCAAGATCTTTGTGTATTAGGTCCAAAATTCAAGATTATAACACGGAGGAATAACTAGAAATGGAAGAGGTTGAAGAAAGAAAGTTATGCATAATTGAGAGATTATGCATAACTTTGAATAGAGAAAAGCGTGGGTGAAGACCTATTCAAAGAGGAGGGTGTTGAGCAAGAAGGCACAAGTGGAGATAAGCTTGAAGGAATAAGGGAAGGAAGTACAATCTTGGGCACAAAGGAACCAGTTACTTCAATCAAGTAACGAGGGATTCTCTTTGGCACAAGATTAAGCGTGTAACTCAACCACTCACTCCACTCAGCTGAAAATATCAAAGACTGTTTTTGAATATAGTCCGAGCATAGAGAGGCTATGTAAAGGCAAGGATCAAGATGTTGAAGATATGAACAACACACATCCTTACACAAGAAAGAATAAACACTTCAAGGCTCCTAAAGACTCAATCCTCCTATACATTCTTTACACACTTAGATACGTTGTATTTGAGTGTATTTTGGCTAGAAGAGGGTTTCGTTTTTAGTCTTAGTCGTTCCATATAGATTTTTTGTAATAGAGATAGGAAACTTTCGACATTGTACACAAAAAACATATAACAAAAACTTGTGTCAGACGGTCTCACGTACGTATGAGACGGGTTTTGTTGAGAGAGTAAATGATTTGCCCCCTACGGCCTACGGCCGGGGCGAAGCAAATCCATTTTCTCTTTCATCGGTCTAAGTGTGCCGTCTAAGTGTTATAGTTGGTATTACCAACGCTTTTGATAACACTTACTGAAAACAGCCTATTGACATTTTCATAAATTATTATTGGTTTTTTATTATAGGTGGCTTGGAGAGAGTCAAATTTGCAAATTGAAGAATTTGATTTTGCTTGATATTGCTATTGCAAGTGATGATTTCAAGCGGAACTCGCTATTCACACTAGCGATTTTATATAATAATTATTATGAATATTTCAAGTTTCTTTTTCAGTATGAAAAATAAAATTGGAAAAACATGAAGCGTTACGGCTAATAGCAATTTTAATTTGATCAAATATAAAGTCGCTACTAGCGATAGCAATTTGGGGCAAGACTTTTGCAACATATTTATGTTGGCCATTACTTTTTAAAAACATGGTTATTTGAGAAAAAATAAATCTTGTTTGCACCTTGAACCATGTAAAAATCATATGAGATTTTCTGTCTTTTGACCTGTTTTCTTTAATTCTCCAACATTTCTCTCTAGAAAATTGCTTTTCGTTTACATACTATCTTTCTAACATAGTTTCAATTTTACTTTGTTAGATAACATAACTAAACTTTACTCAAGTATTGAGAAATTTAAGTATTGAGAAATTTAATGTTTCGAATGAAATTTTAGAAATTGCTATGATGCACTGTTTATTATTATTATTATTATTATTATTATTATTATTATTATTATTATTATTATTATTATTTTCCTTAAAAGTTATTGAAGATAGGAGGGTAACTCAATCCTTTTATTTATTTGGAAAATTAAATTTTAGCACATTTTTATTTTGGAAAAAGACTCTAAAATTTAAATTATGTCTATTTTGACACTTTCTATTTTTTAAACTTGGGAAAATTCCGTTTTTGTCCATCATACTTTGGGGCGTGTTTTATTTTACAACCAAACTTTATTTTATTTTTTCATTTTTACCATCTTACCACAAACAATGGTTTCATTTTATACCCATATTTGTTATATTATGCCAAATTTATTTCATTTTTATCATTGTATCTCAAACAACGGTGTCATCTTATACCCAAATTCGTTATTAAAATAACTCCATTGTTTATAGTAAAATGCTAAAAATGATAACAATAAAGTTTGATGATAAAAGTGAAACACCCTCAAAGTACGATGGACAAAAATGGAATTTTCCCTTTAAAGTATTATCAATAAAAGTTTAATTATTAAAATTATTGATAGTTATAATGCATTTTGCTAATATTAGATAAAAATACATTTAATAAAATTGTTTATTTGTCAAATCAAACCAAATAAATTTTTATTTTGAGAGAGAGTGACTTCACATCCTTTATCAATTACCATCAAGTGAATAGAATATTTTGTTGATTGTTATTTTAGCTTAACTATAAGTTTTAAGATTAAGTCATGTGAATGCTCTGAATGCAGTTACGTTAGATAGTGAGAGTTTTATCGCCCTTAAAATCCTAGCTTAAATTCAGACTAAACTTAACGAGTTAAAAAAATAAAAAAAATGAAAGAGAGAGAGAGAGAGAGAGAGAGAGAGAGAGAGAGAGGGGGGGAGGGGTGGGGAGTTGTATTAAATGGATCATTATGGCACTTGTAGGTTTTACTAAAAAAGAAGGTATTGATTACAAAGAAACATTTTCTCCGGTATCTTCTAAAAACTCTTTTAGGATCATTATGACACTTGTAGCACATTATGATCTTGAGCTTCATCAAATGGATGTAAATACAGCTTTTCTCAATGGAGACATTGAGAAAACTATCTATATGAAGAAACCAAAAATGGTGACTGATTTAGATCAAACTAATCAATTAGTTTGTAAACTTAAGAAATCCATTTATGGCTTCAAGCAAGCTTCTTGTCAATGGTATTTAAAATTTAATCAAGTTATTCTTTCATTTGGTTTTGAAACGAATCTTGGTGAAGATTGTGTATACCATAAGTTCAGTGAGAGTAAATTTATATTTTTGGTCTTATAAGTGGATGATATTTTACTTGCTAGTAATGATATAAACCTTCTTAAAGAAACTAAGAAATTTCTTTCAAACAAATTTGAAATGAAAGATCTTGGTGAGGTATCTTTTGTATTAGGAATCCAAATTCACCGTGATCACTCACGAGGTATTTTAGGATTATCACAAAAGGCCTATATAGAAAAGGTATTATAAAGGTTTAGCATGCAAAACTGTAAACCACATGACACCCCTGTTTTTAAAGGGGGCAAGTTTAGTCTCAAACAGTGTCCTAAAAATAATTTTGAATCAAAGTATATGGAAAATATCCCTTATGCATCAGCATTAGGAAGCTTAATGTATGCGCAAGTCTGTACTCGTCCAAACCTTGCATTTATCGTTGGGATGCTTGGTAGATACCAAAGCAATCCAGGGAGATAACATTGGGTTGCAGCCAAAAGAGTGATGAGATACTTACAAAACACCAAGGACTACATGCTTACATATGCAAAATCGGATCATCTTGAGATCATTGGGTATTCCGACACGACTTTGCTGGATGCCAAGACAGTCGTAAATCAACGTCTGGTTATGTCTTCACATTAGCCGGTGGAGCAGTTTCTTGGAGAAGTGCCAAACAGACACTCGTAACTTTCTCTACCATGGAAGCCGAGTTTGTTGCTTGTTTCGAGGCATCCAATCAAGCTATATGGCTGCGTAAGTTTATTGAGGGACTACAAATTCTCGATAGTGTCGAAAGACCTCTTAAGTTATATTGTAACAATCGGGTAGCAGTCTTGTACTCCCACAACAACAAGAGTTCATCAAAATCTAAGCATATAGATATTAAGTTTCTTGTTGTAAGAGAAATAGTACAAAATGAACAAATAGAAATACAACTTATAGGAACAAACTCCATGTTAGCGGATCCGTTTACTTAAGCGTTATCACCTTTAGTGTTTCACGAGCATGTTGCTCATATGAGTGTAACAACTTTTGATAACATTTAATATAATGGGAGTTTATGTTGTACATTCATTAATTGTTCTATTATTATTTAAAGTTTTGATCTCATTTGGTTAAGTTGGACTAGTTGGAAGAATATGTATATATTCATCATGTTCCATGCTACACATCTACATTTTGATCTATGTCATTTAGTTGGATATGTATACGTGATTATTGTGGGTTTAGTTGCGAATCAATAACAACGACTGCCCCTTTAGTCCTTATACTTGTATAACTAATGGACGTGATTTTTATGGATGACAAAAAGGTGCACATTAGGGTTGTCATTTGTATTATACTTATGATTTTAAGGAAATATATTATTATGCAACCCAAGTGGGAGATTGTTAGAACATGGATTGCATAACAAGTCATTATGATTTCCATACATGAAATCATACTTATAATGTTAATATAAAGTGTAGAAAATCAAAATAATGTGTAGAATTCCTGAGGTGGAATATTACCTACTTATGATGGACAAAATGGTAATTTCATATGAAAGGGTGTAGTCCCTAAATGAAGTGCCTATTTGTTTCCTATATAAAGGTCTTTCCATCAGCTTTAGAAACATACTACATTCATTATTCTCTCGTACATAATCTTCATTTATTGCTAGAAGTATTTGAGAGAAGGCACTCATCATTTAGAAGTACTCCATTCCCTACTTCTTCTTCATCTTTCTCCCTAAAGCAACATCAATATGGATTCAACAGGTATTACGCTTCCGCCTTCATCTTCCCCCTCTCTAACTTATTTCAGATTTAGGTTATGACATTAGTGGGTTAGAAATTGTTCCTACATTTCATTCTATACCCAAGTTTGTTATATTATGCCAAATTTATTTCATTTTTATCATTGTACCTTAAACAATGGTGTCATTTTATACTCAAATTTGTTATAAAATAACACCATTGTTTATAGTACGATGGTAAAAATGAAAACAAAAAAGTTCAATGGTAAAAATGAAACACCCTCCAAAGTACGATGGGCAAAAATAGAATTCCCTTTAAAGTATTATCAATAAAAGTTTAATTATTAAAATTATTGATAGTTATAATGCATTTTTGCTAATACTAGATAAAAATACATTTAATAAAATTGTTTATTTGTCAAATCAAACCAAATAACTTTTTATTTTGAGAGATAGAGATAAAGAGAGAGAGAGAGACTTCGCATCCTTTATCAATTACCATCAAGTGAATAGATTATTTTGTTGACTGTTGTTTTTGCTTAATTAGAAGTTTTAAGATTAAGTTATGTGAATGCTCTGAATGCAGTTACGTTAGATAGTGAGAGTTTTATCGCCCTTAAAATCCTAGCTTAAATTAAGACTAAACTTAACGATTTAGGAAAATAAAAAAAAATGAAGAAAATAGAGAGAGAGAGAGAGAGAGAGAGAGAGAGAGAGGGGTGGGGAGTTGTATTAAATAATTTAATTGATTGAAAATATTTTTAGAAGAGAATCAATTATAATCTCCTAATAATGAGTGAAGTAGTTTGTACAGTCACCATCGCACCTTCACAATTCACTAACACACAAAAAAACATTTATAAATACACGCAGCAACAATAATACAACTCCACAAACACAAGAAACAAATCCGAATAAAAATGGTGGTTCTGAGATTCCCTCTTCTTCTTCTTCATATTTTTGTCGTTGCTACCCAGTTATTCATTTGCATAATCCCTTCAATTCAGTCGATAAATTATGAAGCAGCAGAAGAAAAGGACCCAATTGCCAAAACTATGGAGGATTTTTCTGGCCTCCCAATTCATGAATCTCACTCCCCAACTTTTTCTTTATCAGTTGATTCCTCAACTCTTCACAAACAGGTATGTATATCCCAATCAATTTCTCTTTACTGGGTTTTTTTTTTTTTTTTTTTAAGTCGATATGCAAAAATAGTGATTCATTTCTACCGTTATTTGAATAATAATGGAATGGATTTTGAGCTTAAATGGAATTGAAAGGAATGTTCATCATTGGGAACTGCCAACCTAGCACTAAATTTATACAAATGATTGTGATATTGAGTATCAAGCGAATTGATTATGCAGTGGGTAATGTATTGGTTTGGGGGTTTACTGAGATTAATTACTGAATGCATATTTTTGTAATTAATCGAAATTAAAAGAAATATTTTCAGTATAAAAACAGATTCTTGGTGTTTGATATTTTCCACCAATGATTGAGCTGTATTCGTGTTTGAATGATGCTTGATAAGTCGTATCCTCCTTGCATAAGAAGAGCCCTAGCCCTAGCTTAGCCATTTTTCCAATCAATATCATGATGCCCCTCAGTTAGTTAGTTGTTATTTGACTTTGTTTGGTCAACTTGATGAAATTTCAGATAAAGCTTTAGAATAAATTACTATTTGTCTTTGAGATATTTTATAAGTTGTTATGGCAAATTGATGGTATCTAAACATTGTCTCAATGATCAAAACCTATTTTCGAGAGTTTAAATGTTTGTGTTAAGTTGACTTTCCTACATATAGAAAATAGAGCATTCTTTGGGACAGTGGAAGCATATATGCTTTCGGTTTTTGTTTAAATTATAGAAAAGAGTTTAGTGAACTGCAATCCTCAATCCTGTTTTCAAAAGCAAGTAAATTCTTATGAAACCCCGTTTAGTAAAAATTGTCAAGTTGGCTTTTTTAGTCAAAGTAGGTCGCACTCTTATCATGGGACAGATAAATCATTATTGAGATGGAATTTGAGTATATATCTTTCAGAAAAACTTTGATCGTATAAAGAATTGGATACTGTTTGTATGACCTTATTCGGTTTGACCACATTAAGGCGGGTATGACATCTGAATATTTCTCGTATTAGCATTGCATGATCACTAGCTATATTGTTTGTGCTATGCATAATAATTACTCCGTGTCCCTAAATAAATGTCCAAATTTCATTTTAAGGGACATCTGAAAATCTCTATGCTTCGTACAATCTAGTGGCAAATATTCATATATAATCATGTAATCATCTTTCCAAACATTTAGTTTTGCAAGTATAAAGAGACTAGTGAAAAGAATTTGGTAAAAAACAATTAGGAACAAAGTTATTTCCAAAAAAAGACGTTCATTTTGAGACAAAAATTTCTTACCCCTCTATCCCTAAATGAATGTCCAAATATATTTCAAATTTGTTACGCGGGGATGCTTCGTGCACTGGCTGGCCTTTTTTTTATTCATTTAGGGACTGAGGGAGTAAAATGGACATTCATTTAGGGACAGAGGGAGTACAAAAGTGTACTCTGTGCTTTGCATAATTTACTGTACTTTACTTCATTTAGTGCAATTGAGGTTGATTCTCTGCCTTGTTCCTCTATTAGATTGATGAACTGGCAAGTTTCTCTGATTCACCAGCGCCTTCAGTAACGAGAATCTTGTACAGCGAGAAAGATGTACAGGCTAGGAGGTAAGCTGTCAAAACTGATATTATGTGCTTAAATCTGGTACTTAGCAACTACTATTGCTAATTAACTTGAATGATGAAAGTCTCTTATGATACGTTCAACTAGACAAAGTCTGTTCTAGAGGAGTTTCCAGTTCAAACTTATATTGAGAAATTTTCCATCGTTGTACAATTTTTTCTGTTTTAATTATTAAATTGACAGTGAGTAATATTCTGTTGAGAACATTTTGACTTGAAGGGCGTAAGGTAATATTTTCTCCTAATAGCAGATGAAAAACACAGTTTATTTAGCAGTAGACCAGTAGATGAAAAACACAGTTTATTTAGCAGTAGACCAGTAGTTATGCACTCCCACTGTCCCGGAAAGTTATCCCTCTTTTATGTTTTTGCTACGAATGATCTTTGAGCAATAATTAAGGCTAATTTTAATTATTCTAATTAAAATTTAAAAATTGTTATTGATACACGATTATAAATAATCAATAACAATTTTTAGATTCTCCTTAAGATAATTAGGAGTAACCTAATTTTTGCTCAAAGTTCATTCAAATTAACCATGAAAAAAGAGTGACTATCTTTCCGGGATGGAGGGAGTATATGGCGACAAACTTTCTGCTTACACGAGTCAGGCTGCCTACTGCAGACACTAAACACTTCCTAGTTCTCATGTGCCTGCAGTGTAAGAGTCTCGGCCACTAGCCCTTTTGTATGATAGTAGATCATGGAATACGGATCTGTCTGCGTGATTATTTATTTTGCAATTCTCTTTTTTCATTGTATACATATGTTACTTTGAATACTTAAAAACAGTGTCTACTTATTAATCAAAGTAGGGGCACAAATTTGGGCGGTTATGCTTGAAGGGCGTCCACAAAGAGAGCAACGCTGTATACAACTTCATATTGACCAGATACATTTACATACATGCGAGCGTGGAAGCATATACTCGCATTATTCTGATTGTAGCCCTACTTGCAAAAGCAGTTAAATCCAAATTAAAATACCCATAAATAACTGATGAAGGTCTAACTAGAGAAGGGAATACGTACCCTTACTTACATCAGGAAGGGAAAAAAGGGATTGATTTTTGTGTGCCAAAAAAGGTGGGATTCCCCCACCCCCCCCCCCAATTTTCTGGACTTGAAGTAATGTGTTTCCTTCTAACTTTCTCAGCTGGTTTAATTTATAGGCTTACGTTTGTTAGATTTTCAATTGAACTTTTACCTTTATGTAGTCCCTAACAAAAAAATTATCCTAGAGAAAAGTTCTATCCTGTTACTATACTTGCCAATTCTCTAAGTACTGGGGTCAGTTTTCAATCAAAACATGCCTTGGATTCATAATAGCGTCGGACATAGCATAAAACTGTTTGGTTATAACGTGTTTGCATCAATGTGTACTCTTTGATTTGTTTATTCATTTGAAATGCAGATATATCAAAAACTTGATGGGATTTTCTGGTCTTTCTGTGAGGGAGGATGCAGTTGGCAACATTTTTGCTCGGTGGTAAGATTGCCCTTATATGTTCACTCTTACTCAATACCTTCCATACCAAGGATATTGTAATGCCAATTTCCAATGTCCTTCTATGTTTCTTTTGCTTTTGTTCTTCATTTTTGTGCTCTCCATGACAACATTGTCCATCGGTTTTGGAAATATGATAAGAATCTAGTACTCCCTCCGTCCCATGAATGTCCATTTTCCCAAAAAAATCTTGTCCCAAAATGAATATCCAAATTATGGAGAAGTTGCTAAATCTCATCATCAAACAACAAGTTCTAATTCACTCTACCACTAAAAATGTAAGTGGTGAGATCATTAAGGGTTTTTATGTACTTTGCTACTAAAAGTACTTAAATCTCAACTTTCTTAAATGTCCCTCAAACTTTAAATTGAACATTCATTTTGGGACGGAGGGAGTATATATGTACTATGGTTTCGCGTAGGGGTGGCAAATTGGGTGTTTTGGGTTTACCCATTAAAGTTAACAATCCATTGGATATCCGGATATTTTAACTTTAATGGGTACACCCAAAACACCCATTTTGCCACCCCTAGTTTCGCGGGTTGTATGACAAATACTTTTACTTCAAATGTTTCCTGTTCCTTCATAGTCGACGAGATTTGCCCACAAATGCACAATGAAGCAGATTAAACTCGTAACCAACTGTTGCCAAGTAATTTAAGCTGATAGAGAGGGGCCAACAATTTATAGTTCTTGTTAGTTACCAGATGAACATATATTTACCCCGTTGAGTCATCTCTCCATTGGTGAATCCTTAAGGTTACTTTTCTTAGGGTTAATATTTAATAAACATGTGGACCCATCAAATTTTTCCAAGTTCTCACATTGTTTATACGACACAGGATTGGCAGTGAACCGGATCTTTCAGCAGTTGCAACAGGTTCTCACATCGATGCTATTCCGTACTCGGGGAAGTATGATGGGGTGGTTGGTGTTTTGGGTGCAATTGAAGCCATTAATGTTCTGAAAAGGTATGGTTCTGGCCCTACCATCTTAAATAAATAAAGATAGACAAAACAAGGCCAACAAAAGGGTTTAGAAAGAAATGCCATAAATACCGAATAGCCTATTGACTTGTTATTGACAACCATGCAACAATGTTCTACGGTCCCCGAACATACATCAAGTGATCCCATAAATTATTCGTAAGTTGGTAACATGATCGTGAAAATAATGTAAGTGAGAGGTGGTGCAATCATGCCTTTAGTAGTGTTAATGCAGTCCCAACTCTAGATTAAACAATGGCACCTGCAAATCTCACCTTTTCGAATTACAAGTCCGTAGGACCGACAAAAATTTTACAGCTGTAAATATTAACACTGGAGATGAATAGGAAATTTTGCACTTCATTCTATCATATCTAGTATTGTATTTTCATTTTTGTACGGGCTGATTTTTGTTTATGAATTGTGTTTGGGAAATTATTAGATCTGGATTTAAGCCTAAAAGATCACTGGAGGTTATCATGTTCACCTCTGAAGAGCCTACAAGATTTGGAATCAGCTGCTTGGGAAGGTTAGAACCTGCATTTGTTACAATATTATCATAATTTCTCACAGTATCAAAACATTATGATTTCAGCTCCATAACTATTTCTACGATTATCTCTAGATCTTCTTTTTATTTTCCGCTCCAGACCCCCTCCCCTACTTTTTTTTACTTGCGTGTGGTAGCTGGAACAAACTAAAACAAAAATAAAATCTTACGTAATAAGCTTTCCAATTTATCTGGTTTATGCAGTCGGTTATTGGCAGGAAGTGAAGAACTTGCAAAAACTCTTACTCAGACGGTAGATAATCATAATATTTCATTTTTGGAGGCTGCAAGATCGGCAGGGTACGCAAAAGAAAATGAGGAAATTTCCAGTGTATTTTTAGAGAAAGGCAGCTATTCAGCTTTTGTAGAGTTGCACATTGAGCAAGGTCCTCTGCTGGAAGAAGAGGGTATATTCCTAGTCGGTCCATATAAAACTTATTTATTTAGTTAGATCATTCACGTATTTGGTTTCTTCTTTAACCTAGGTATTTCTGTCGGTATTGTGACTGCAATTGCTGCTCCTGCAAGCATCAAAGTTGACTTTGAAGGAAATGGTGGACATGCTGGGGCCGTTTTGATGCCACAAAGGTGATGATTTCTTGTCTTAATTTGTGGGCTCTTATAAATAAAAATGAAGGTTTTCTTTTGTTTGATCTCACATTCAGCTTTTTATATTTCTACTCCCTCATTTTGGTACCGTTTTCTTTTTTTCTTTTTTTTTTTCTTTGAAAAAAGTGGCATTTTGAGACGTAGGGAGTAGGTAAAACATTGATTTGGTAGTAGTACATAGCAGTTAATACAACCAACATAGGTTCTTCTATTAATTGTCTGAATTTCTTTACTTTTGATACCACGTATAACAGCTCTTTAAGGCACGGTATATAGTCTTTAGTTCTGGTATATATGATCTAGAACAGAAATGATGCAGGACTGGCTGCAGCAGAGTTGGCACTAGCTGTGGAAAAACATGTTTTAGAATCTGGATCTGTTGACACTGTTGGTACTGTTGGTAAGCCTTTCTTTTTTCCGTTCCAAAAAATCCAACTTTTACTTCCATCATATTGACCACTCAAGGAACAGTATCTATGTTAATGGAATCTGGGAGTTTTAAGAGAGTAAATATAAACTGTTTTTATCATATATTTCACCCACTCTCTCGATATTGAGCACATTTTCATCTAAAATATTTTCATTTTGAAGGTATTCTCGACCTGCATCCCGGAGCAATCAACAGTATACCCAGCAAAGCTCACCTGGAAATAGGTATATATTCTTATGAACGGGCTAGTAAAACCGTACTCCCTATGTTTCAAAAGTCTCCTCTATTACATGTTGGGTCGTCCCAGAATAAGTTTCTTGTTGCCATTTTTATAAGGTTTGTTTATTTCAGTTGTCTATAATGCCCCCCGCTGATTAAATGCTGCAAAAGGGTACTTGAGGGTATTAAAAGAAAAAAGATTGAGTTATATGTTGTTAAAACCCGTACAAGTCTTTAACTTTAATATATTCTCTGTGACACAGATACAAGAGACATTGATGAAATGAGAAGAAACATTGTAATAGAAAAAATCCATCAATCTGCTTTAACCATATCCAAGAGACGGAATGTCAACCTTTCGGAATTTAAAATTGTCAATCAGGATCCACCAGCCCTTTCAGATGAATTAGTAATTGAAGCAATGGAGTTCGCTGCGAAGCAACTAAATATGACTCACAAGAAGATGATCAGCAGAGCGTATCATGACTCTCTGTTCATGGCCAGGTACGTGAGGGTGAAAATTTCACAAGTTTGTAGAATATATAATCCTTCCGTCCCAAAATGATCTTCACATACTACAAAGGAAATTTGAGCAATGATTTTAGGTTGATCTAATTATCCTAATGAAAATCTAAAACTTCTTATTGATAGTATTGTTGATGGTGTGTCAATAACAAGTTTTAGATTTTCATTAGTACAATTGAGTCAACCTAAAATTATTGCTCAAAGATCCTTCGTAGCAACGTCGAAAAAAGTAGGAAGATAATTTTGGGACGGAGGGAGTATATCATTGTTCTTGGTTCTCTTTTTGAAAATTGTTTGATAGTTATAGTGCCACATTTGCAAAAGCAGACGTGAATGCATGAAAAATCTGCAGATGTAAGTACTAAGTATGGAGAAGAAAACAAATGTGATTGCACATTCTTCTCATGTAAAAATACAGGGTTCGGTTTTCAAGAAAAATAAAACAACCCCTTTTCGAGGAAGCAACTACTAGCAATGAAATGCGCAATACTTTAATTGATTTCTTAAACTCTCATGTTATTAACGCATGTTAAATTCTTGCAGAAAAGCACCAATGGGTATGATCTTCATTCCATGCTACAAAGGTATAAGCTCTCCCTGATCTCCAGCTTAATTTTACCATTTACTATCAGAGCATCAAGATATTCATGTCTGAAGTAGATTTGGGTCTTATACTGAACTTAGGTAGGACTTGATCATGAAATATGCTCCCTCGGTCCCAAAACGAAGGGCACAAATTCATTTTTTAATTGAACTTGAGACAAAAAGATTATGAAAACTTAATTATCCCTACGACATTCTAAAACTACTAATTGATGCAACATTAAGAATACTATCAATAACAAGTTTTAGAATTTCATGATTCTAATTAAAATATCATAAATTTTTTGGACAAAGTTCAGTGGAGTTGGCTTAAAAAAAAAGAGTGAGACTCTGATGGAGACAAAGGGAGTACTACATTTATGGAAATTGCATTTTGTCCATAGAGATTTCATATTGAAAAATGAAGCGAGAAATTCAGAAACACTATCAGCCATTTGGAAATACTAAAAGGTGTAATCATGCATTAAAACAAACATTGTAATCCTTGTTGATGTGTTGATTATGCAGGATATAGCCATAAGCCGGACGAGTTTGCATCA
Organism: Campanula takesimana; assembly: GCA_026119855.1. Classification (NCBI taxonomy): domain Eukaryota; kingdom Viridiplantae; phylum Streptophyta; class Magnoliopsida; order Asterales; family Campanulaceae; genus Campanula; species Campanula takesimana. Next base: position 261,971 of record JAOWBW010000881.1, read on the forward strand.
AGTGAAGATATGGCAAACGGGGTGAAGGTGTTAGCACTAACCCTAGCCAAATTGTCCGTTTCTGGTTAGTTACGCATTCATTCTTGTCTTCCCTGGCCTTCATGTATGAATACAACTATGATCATGTAGTAATAGCCATGTGCTGATAACTCTGCCAGTTATAATTCCACAACCTAACGTTTAGATGATTTGTTAAGCTGATTACTCTCTGTGGGTATGTGAGTGAGAGAGAGAAAGGGAGGGAGGGAGAGAGAGAGCTAGATTCCAATGAAATTGTACTATAACGACATGAAATAAAATTTCCACTGTGGCGTACCACATACTCCCTCAGAAGCATTCTTCTCATCGGCTGGTAGCAATATTATCTGCCTTGTTCATTTCTCCTGCAACGATACGTTTATGAGAGAATTTAGAGATAATGTAGAACATCATCCATCTTGCCCTAACTAACTTACTGAGTAAGCAGATCTCCATCACATGGAATATCCTCATCCACAATATGATGGAGATCTGCTTTCGATATACCCTAATTATCAAGAAATCAATTCAACGTGCTGTATACCTGGAATTTTTTGTCAGCAAAGGATGACTGTTCCTGCAAACTTCTTATTTGTGTACTTTGCAACGAACATTTGGCCTGGAAAGGAAATAGATAACTATGAATAGCAAAATAGCATGGGGGTGAATCTGAAGTAATTATTAGTAAGAGATATGCAGTTAACCTCCAGCTCATTGGACTTTGAGCTCAACTTTTCTAACAAACTAATTGATTTCCCAGCTTCTTCTTTGAGGTTCTCGAAGTCTTTTGTTATAGCCTAGACTCGTGCATGTTGCCAATCTCGGTCCTCCCTTACTTGTTGAAGTTCCCCTTTCAAGCTTTGAACTTCAATTGTTAGACTTTCTTTTTTTGCTAAGGGCGTCGTCTTGAGAAGTCTGTTTGTATACATGACAATACCACAACATACAATAAAAAACAATTGAGGATAATTGTTAGTGTAGAACTAATAAGCACGTTGAAGATAACCGAGTCAAATAACACTCACCATTGAAGATGTTGGTTTCTTTGTAGGGTTACACCTGCACTGTTTGATGTCACCGGTTTTCTCATAGCGTTTCACATCCCGTAGTGAATGTAACACGTGATCAACATTAGGATTCGTGTACATATAATCTTTCTTTCCAGTTGTTCTTTGAATTACTTCTCTAGACCAACCTTCTGGTAATGTCTTATTTTGCTTGTTTCCCTTTTCTTCATGAGACCTAAAACACTCGTTGGCTAGATGCTCCTTTTCCCTTTGTAATTTCTCAATAAGCGTCTCAGCTTTCTCAATTTGCGCCAGCCTTTCCATTGACGTACGCTGAATATCACTCTTCTCTCTTTAGAATACAGCTGCTTCTGCTCTGGCTTTGTCAGCCAATTCAGTAGCTCTCTTAGCTTCAAGTTCAGCTGACTTGCACCTTTCTTGAAGCTCCAAAGGTACTGCACAACATTTAAAGGTTTGCTCAAACGCTCCACCGCTCCCACACGTCCTCCGCTCCGCAGCGTAGAATCTCCGGCGACGGCCCCTTCATTTTTTTTGGCATTTAATTGACGTGCTAGGTTTAGGGCAAAAATATTTATAGCCTCTTAAAGAATTCACCTAGTTAATATGTAACTAGTTGACCTAAAAGAAAGTTAAGTTTTCTAACCGCTTAAGAGAGGAAAGCAGTCAAGAAGTGACAACAAGGACGAGTCGCATTCGAACCGAACGAGAAGGATTTATACTATGACTACGAAAAATGACGAGGATGCAAACTGGACAGTTGCAGGTGCGTTAAGTTGTTAAGTTTAGAGGACTAAACTTTTTTAAGGGGGTAAGAATGTAATGTCTACTATTTTTTTTAGCATTCGAAAAGTTAAATTATTTATTTATTTGGAGTACTAAGTCATAATATTTATAATAATGGGCTTTTTATAGTAATAATGATAATGGATCAATTAAGATATATTAGTGGGCCATTTAAGAATAAATTTTAGATTAATAAGTAACAAGCGGATTAAGTAGGGTTTGGCCCATTTTGAAGTTATTTTGGAAACGTTATCGTAAGGCTAGTATTTATAATCTTATTGGGTTAACCTAGAAGAAACAAAAAATAAAATTAGTGAGGTGCTTCATTGAGACAGCTGCGGACTGAAAGGAGTAAGGCGTTAGGCAATTGAGGTAGGTATTGTTTGTTGGGTGTAAATTCTTGGAACAATATCATAAAGGACAATCACCTGCATTTTGTTAATTACGGATATGAAGTTTCATGCATGCTTTTGATGAGTGAATTTTTTTTTTTTTTTTTTTTGAAAATTTGTATCATATTATTTAAGGCAATTGTCATCGTGTTACAAACTCCTATCAAGTCTATTACAGATCTATTTGTTGGGTTTCGATCAAACATGCGCAGCGGAATTTAACATTTAAAATTTTGAAACCCAAAGCCATGGATCCGTTCATATGATTAAATCAAATACAACATAAGAATAGAGGAATAAACTAACCCTTGATGGCTATCAAATTCTCTTGGTCTTTGGTGGAGGTTTGAAGACTTGATCACGATCACAAAGCTTGAACACGAACTTTGAAGATGATGATTTTCACCCTCTAGCGGTATCCACACTTCGAACGAATATCAAAGGAGCTTCTTTGATCTTGGTTGCTAGACCAAATTGTGAAACACTTTTTCACAATCAAAAGAACTATATGGAATATATTTTGTGTTTTATTTTGTTCTTCAACCAAGAATGTCTTGGAACAAAATAAACCCTCTCTCAAACTCTTTGAGACTTACAAAATCAATCATATTGAGTGCTGGCCGAATTTGGTCTTTTATACACAAGTATGACCTATTCCAAATAGGAAACTTGTGTCAAAATCCGTCCAAAATTTGTTTCCTAATCAAATTAGGAATCTGCCACCCGACATCACTGTGCGGCCGCCCAAAAACATCTGTGCGGTCGCACAATATTCTGAAACAAAACTGGTACAAAACCGAGATAAGTGTGCGGCCGCCCAATCCATTATGTGCGGTCGCCCACTTCTCAGAAAGTCAAGAATTTCCAAAATTCCAATGTAGTCCTTTTTAAAGATTCGTTCTATTGTGTGTGACCCTCTAGGATTATACTAAGTTGGCAATGAGCTCAAACATGATCCCATAAGATATGATTAGGTTCTAGCAAACCGTCATACCTACCCAAATAGTATAACTAGATACAAGTTCGCATTCCTTTAGAATATGTCACAATCCTTTTGTCCACGATATCATTGAACACAAGTCATGGTCAAAGAGTCAACTTGTTTTGTTCAATACTTTCTCGATTCCGAATATGTTGATAATCCAAATGACATTGATCCAATCAATTCATTTGAGTCCGGCCGAACATTTCATCAACATCATTCCTACGAGTGGCCCAAGCTTGACATCTCTCCGAGGAGGGACAAATCCATTTAGCTTATTATTCTTCCCTACGTGAATCCGATTATGCCAATCATACCCTTTATAACTACTCGGTTAAAAGTAGCGTTTGAATATGTCAAACATAATGTTCATCAAGTGGAAGACTATAATAACTTCATGTCTAAGGATTCAAATGACATAACTAATATGAGATATATGTATGACATAGACCATGACATAAATCTCATAAAGCGGGTCATATCCAGTACCTTGTTCTAAACAAGTACCCATAAATCTAACATGATCATCCCATGATCATTTAGCCTTTATACTAGTGCTTAACAAGTACTAGGGACGGAGATTATTATAAGTAAACATGAACCACAATAATAATCAAAACATCTCTTTATTGATATGAAATAAATGATAACAATTACAACGTTTATTAAACGTGCCTAGGGCACCACTATCAACAATCTCCCACTTGCCCTAGGCCCAATCTCCCATGTATCTAATACCCATGGACCTAACATGACCATCATGTTTAGCTTGTGGAAGTCCCTTTGTTAGCGGGTCCGCAACATTGTCATCAGTAGGTACTCTGCATATATTTACGTCTCCCCTATCAACGATCTCTCGAATGATATGAAAACGCCTAAGTATGTGTTTGGATTTCTGATGTGCTCTTGGTTCCTTTGCTTGAGCAATAGCACCATTATTATCGCAATAAAGGTCTATTGGATTAGCAATACTAGGAACCACTTCAAGTTCAGTTATGAACTTCTTAATCCAAACAGCTTCCTTTGCAGCATCCGATGCAGCAATATACTCAGCTTCTGTTGTAGAATCAGCGGTTGTACTTTGCTTGGAACTCTTCCAGCTTACAGCTCCACCATTTAACATAAACACAAAACCCGATTGCGATCGGCTATCATCTTTGTCAGTTTGGAAGCTTGCATCCGTGTAAGCATTTACAACGAGATCATCTTCCATTCCTCCATAGACCAAAAACGAGTCTTTAGTTCTTCTCAAGTACTTAAGAATCGCTTTTACAGCTATCCAGTGATTTTCTCCAGGGTCGGATTGGTATCTACTTGTCATGCTCAAAGCATAAGACACATCCGGCCTAGTACAAATCATGGCATACATGATGGACCCAATTGCCGAAGCATATGGAACATCATTCATTTTCTCACGCTCATCTTTTGTCTTAGGACATTGAGTCTTGCTTAGAGAAACTCCATGTAACACGGGCAAGGTGTCTCTCTTAGAATTTTCCATACGGAATCTTCTAATGACCTTGTCAATGTATGTACTTTGGCTTAAACCAAGTAGCCTTCTTGATCGATCTCTATAGATCTTAATGCTAAGAATATATGCGGCTTCACCCATATCTTTCATTGCGAAGCACTTTCCTAACCAAGTCTTCACAGACTGAAGTGTAGGAATGTCGTTTCCAATGAGCAATATGTCATCCACATATAAAATAAGGAATAGCACTATGCTCCCACTAATCTTCTTGTATACACAAGGCTCATCTTCGTTCTTGATGAAACCAAACTCTTTGACCGATTCATCAAAACGGAGATTCCAACTCCTTGAAGCTTGCTTCAATCCATAGATGGATCTTTGCAATTTGCATACCTTAGAATCTTGTTCAAAACCTTCTGGTTGTGTCATATACACATCCTCTTGGAGTTTTCCATTCAGGAAAGCGGTTTTGACGTCCATCTGCCATATTTCATAGTCATGATATGCGACAATGGCAAGCAAAATTCTTATAGACTTGATCATTGCTACGGGTGAAAAGGTCTCATCATAGTCAATACCATGAACTTGCCTATAACCCTTCGCTACAAGCCTAGCTTTGTAAGTATGCACCTTCCCATCCATGTCAGTCTTCTTCTTGAAGACCCATTTGCATCCTATGGTTTTTACACCTTCGGGCGCATCAATCAAATTCCAAACTTGATTGTCTTGCATGGATTGCAATTCGGATTCCATGGCTCCAAGCCACTTGTCCGAATCAGGAGAAGACATCGCCTCTTGGTAGGTTGACGGTTCATCATTCTCAATGATTTCTACCTCATTACTATCCGTTACGAGAAATCCATATCTCTCGGGCTCGGATCGTAACCTACTAGATCTGCGAGATGCTTGTGTATTTTGAACAGGTTCCACAACTCCTTGTGGTTCTTGTTCTTGCTCCACCATTGGTTCAATGTTATTTTCTGGGTCTCGAATTTCTTCAAGATTTATTTTACTCCCACTGATTTCTTTGGACAGATACTCTTTCTCTAGAAAGACACCAGTTCGGGCAACAAACACTTTGTTGTCCTCTCGGTTGTAAAAGTAATATCCTTTAGTTTCCTTAGGATATCACACGAAAATACATTTATCAGATTTGTGTGCTAGTTTGTCAGAGATAATTCTCTTGACATAAACTTCGCAACCCCAAATCCTCATGAAAGATAAACTAGGTTTCTTTCCACTCCACATCTCATATGGAGTCTTTGGAACCGATTTAGTTGGAACTTGATTTAGTGTGAAAGAAGCGGTTTCTAGGGCGTAACCCCAAAAGGATATTGGAAGATCAACTTGACTCATCATTGATCGAACCATGTCTAACAAAGTCCGATTTCTCCTCTCAGACACACCATTCCATTGTGGTGTTCCGGGCGGAGTCAATTGTGAAACTATTCCACAATTCTTTAGATGATCGTCAAATTCTTGACATAAGTATTCACCACCTCGATCTGATCGAAGTGCCTTTATACTTTTGCCAAGTTGTTTTTCTACTTCATTTTTGAAATATTCTAAATATTTCAAATGCTTCACTTTTATGTTTCATTAGGTAAACATACCCAAATCTACTATAATCATCAGTGAAGGTTATGAAGTATTGAAATCCTCCCCTAGCATTGCTACTTAATGGTCCGCATACATCGGAATGTATCAACCCCAATAAGTCGCTTGCCCTTTCACCCAACTTGGTAAAAGGTGTCTTAGTCATTTTTCCAAGAAGACACGACTCACAAGTGTCATATGACTCTAAGTCACATGAACCCAAAAGTCCGTCCCCATGGAGTTTTGAGATACGCTTCTCATTAATATGACCAAGACGGCAATGCCACAAATAAGTATGATTTATATCATTAGGTTTAGATTTCTTATTTACATGATAGACATTATTTTCATTCTTGATATCCAAGACATAAAGGCCATTAAATGAATTAGCAATACCATAAAGCACATCATTTAAATAAATAGAAAATTTCTTATTCTCAATAAGAAACTTAAAACCTTCATTATCCAAACAAGAAATTGAAATAATATTTCTGCTTAAATCCGGAACATAATAACAATTGTTCAAAACAAGAATTAATCCGGAAGGTAAAGTGACTTCATAAGTCCCTACGGCTAATGCAGCAACTCTTGCTCCATTTCCCACGCGTAGATCTACTTCACCTTCTTTAAGCAGTCTCCTATTCTTTAGTCCCTGCACATTTAGACAAATGTGAGAACCACATCCGGTATCCAATACCCAAGAATCAGTGGTAGAAAGGAGAATATCTATCATATAGATACCTGAAGTCGACTCAGCCTTGCTGCTCTTCTTCTTCTTTTGCTCTTCCAAGAAAGCCTTGCAATTACGTTTCCAATGACCAATTTCTTGACAATGGAAACAAATTGCATCCTTTTGTGAATCGGGTTTTGCCTCAGAAGCCTTGGCAACCTTTGCCTTGCTTATCTTGGGTTTGACAACTTTTGCCTTACCCTTGCCTTTGGCACCAGGCTTCTTCCCATCATGAACCAAGAGCACGGGAGAACCTTTCTCCACAATTTTCATCTCTGCAGTTTTGAGCATCCCATGCAACTCAGAGAGATTCTTATTCATTCCATGCATGTTATAATTCATTACAAACTGATTATAACTTTTAGGCAATGAATTAAGAATGAGATCCGTGGCTAGCTCCAATGGGATTTGATAGCCAAGTTTCTCAAGGTGCTCTACATAACCTTTCATTTTAAGAAAGTGAGGACTCACTTGTTGCCCTTCATTCATTTTACTAGTAGTGAATGCAACAATGGTCTTGTACCTCTCTTGCCTAGCTTGCTCTTGAAACATGGTTCTCAACTCCACGCCTATCTCATAGGCTTCCAAATGTTCCAAACTTTGTTGCAGTTTTGAACACATAGCAGCAAGCATGAGACAACTTACATCTCTAGAATCATTACGATGTTTCTTGTAATTGTCTCTTTCTACCCTAGGGGCAGTAGGCGGTGGTTCAGCGGGGAGAGGCCCATCGAGAATGTACAACTTATCTTCTTGCCTAAGAACGATTCTTATGCTACGGATCCAATCCATAAAGTTTGTACCATTCTCTTCGAGCTTATCCTTCTCAAGGATCGATCGCAACGACATTGATTGAGTGTTATTAGTCATTATCTACAAATATGCAAAATTTCCAAAATTTAATAAGTACCGATTTTCATTAAAGAGATAAATAATGTATTTTTCAAACAAAATACTCCCACTAAATTATATAACCTTCATATACATCCAATGTATAATATAATTCAAATGGGTTAAGATCCAACTTTAATTTAATTTCAAGTCCGCTAAGGCGGATTACACAAAATCAAATTAATTAGGTAGACAACTCTTGTCAATCATATCTCATATGACTCTTAGTTCCTTTTATGAGATTCTTTAAGAAATCCAATTTCAAAAAGCATGTTAAACCTCATCTTTGCCTAGGCCCAAAACTGTTTTGACGCCCAATTAAGTCTAACCATTTTAAACGCATAGTTAATGTGTCCCGCTAGGGCGTGCCCACACTATCTATCTTGCTCATACATAAACAAATTTAATGCATCTCGCTAGGGCGAATCTACATTAAAATCACTCATGTACTAACAAGTGTTTTAATCATGGCATGGCAATAAAAGACTTAAAATTTTCTTTGAAGGTTCATCACATATAGCATATAACACATTTATGAGCACATAATATAAACATGTTACAAATCAAGTTTAGCCACTAAATTAATCTCCATTAATTTAAGCATGATATTTATGTGTCATTAGTTTCTCTATAATTATGAGGATGAGACTATTTCAACTTTGGTCATTATCTCCAAATCAAGATAACAAGAAGTGCGGTCGAACTAAGCCATTAGGCAACCACAATCCCGCACTAATTCAAGAGACCAAGAAAGTAGTCCATGTAGCCGAAACTAAGCAATAGAGGGTCTCGATGAACGTAGGCCAATTGCATTCACAATTCCACATGGATCTCCAATCATCGAATCAAGAACTTTGTTTCTCAATTTTAGCAATTATGAACTCTTCATAATTCTAACTTCGTTTTATCTTTGAAACTTTGATTGCGATCAATTTTGGGAAACACAATCTCGATGAACGCAAATTAGCCATCCAAAACTTGAACCAATCTTAGAATCACAAGACTAAAACAAATAGGAAAATCAAACCCCAAGATCCACACACAAACCAACTACCCAAAACCCATTCCAGATCAGCAGGTCTGGACTGGTTCTGTTACTGGTTTTGTTGAACCTCTCGAAAATTCCAAATTCTGATTTTTGAGCAAAATCAGACATTCTGATCATGGAGTGCGGCCGCCCAAAATACCTGTGCGGTCGCCCAGTATATTCCGTGCGGTCGCCCAGTTCAATCAGAATGTGCGGAATTTTAAGTTCGAAAATTTTGTCTCAAAATTGTTTTTCCCCGATTATTAAAACTTTGATCCAATCAAAAATCAATAACCAACAATTCTGAATCCACCATAATTTATTTATTGCGATTGAATCGTGCGATTAAAGTTGCAAAACAATAAACCACATAAAATCACATAACACATAAACATCACATATTCCAATATTCATATCATGCAAGGCACATAAACAATTTATATACACATAACATGATCCAAGTATTGAATTAATCAACATAAACGGGGCTCTGATACCACTGTTGGGTTTCGATCAAACATGCGCAGCGGAATTTAGCATTTAAAATTTTGAAACCCAAAGCTATGGATCCGTTCATATGATTAAATCAAATACAACATAAGAATAGAGGAATAAACTAACCCTTGATGGCTATCAAATTCTCTTGGTCTTTGGTGGAGGTTTGAAGACTTGATCACGATCACAAAGCTTGAACACGAACTTTGAAGATGATGATTTTCACCCTCTAGCGGTATCCACACTTCGAACGAATATCAAAGGAGCTTCTTTGATCTTGGTTGCTAGACCAAATTGTGAAACACTTTTTCACAATCAAAAGAACTATATGGAATTTATTTTGTGTTTTATTTTGTTCTTCAACCAAGAATGTCTTGGAACAAAATAAACCCTCTCTCAAACTCTTTGAGACTTACAAAATCAATCATATTGAGTGCTGGCCGAATTTGGTCTTTTATACACAAGTATGACCTATTCCAAATAGGAAACTTGTGTCAAAATCCGTCCAAAATTTGTTTCCTAATCAAATTAGGAATCTGCCACCCGACATCACTGTGCGGCCGCCAAAAACATCTGTGCGGTCGCACAACATTCTGAAACAAAACTGGTACAAAACTGAGATAAGTGTGCGGCCGCCCAATCCATTATGTGCGGTCGCCCACTTCTCAGAAAGTCCAGAATTTCCAAAATTCCAATGTAGTCCTTTTTAAAGATTCGTTCTATTGTGTGTGACCCTCTAGGATTATACTAAGTTGGCAATGAGCTCAAACATGATCCCATAAGATATGATTAGGTTCTAGCAAACCGTCATACCTACCCAAATAGTATAACTAGATACAAGTTCGCATTCCTTTAGAATATGTCACAATCCTTTTGTCCACGATATCATTGAACACAAGTCATGGTCAAAGAGTCAACTTGTTTTGTTCAATACTTTCTCGATTCCGAATATGTTGATAATCCAAATGACATTGATCCAATCAATTCATTTGAGTCCGGCCGAACATTTCATCAACATCATTCCTACGAGTGGCCCAAGCTTGACATCTCTCCGAGGAGGGACAAATCCATTTAGCTTATTATTCTTCCCTACGTGAATCCGATTATGCCAATCATACCCTTTATAACTACTCGGTTAAAAGTAGCGTTTGAATATGTCAAACATAATGTTCATCAAGTGGAAGACTATAATAACTTCATGTCTAAGGATTCAAATGACATAACTAATATGAGATATATGTATGACATAGACCATGACATAAATCTCATAAAGCGGGTCATGTCCAGTACCTTGTTCTAAACAAGTACCCATAAATCTAACATGATCATCCCATGATCATTTAGCCTTTTTACTAGTGCTTAACAAGTACTAGGGACAGAGATTATTATAAGTAAACATGAACCACAATAATAATCAAAACATCTCTTTATTGATATGAAATAAATGATAACAATTACAACGTTTATTAAACGTGCCTAGGGCACCACTACCAACACTATTGCCCTATCTATTACAAATTCCGATATTGGAATCTATCATAGTGATATTTGCCGCTCTAGAAATCTGCGCCATCTGGTAGTCTGATGAGTGAAAATTGAATTTGTGGTTATTAGAGAACTAAGAATAAAATAATAATATTGGGTTATTACTAACAGTACAAAGAGTCTTAGTTAGCATATGGGTATGGGTAATTGACATTTAAATATTGAATTGGTTATATGGACTTGCAAATGAGGGGTCGGGGTGAATGATTAGCAACAACTTGGAATATTCTTAGACTATGGTATTTGTTAGTACCTGTACTAGTAGGGGTGGCCAATGGTACAAAACTAAACCAACCAACCACGTACCAAACGTACCAAACGCATTTGGTATACCAAGAGTTAGTACAAGGTAAAAATATCTTATTTGGTTGGTATACCGTACCAACTTTGAAAATTTGGTCGGTACACGGTATGAATATTTGACTTTGGTTGGTATACTAAGTATCAACATTATTTGAAAAATGTGTTAAATTATTAATTATGTACCTAGATGACCTTTGATTGGTTGAGATTTATATTTAATTTTTGATTCAAAGACAATAACTATTACATCACATGTATTTTCATGTGAAGGTTCCTCACAAGTTAAGTTGCAAAAATCTCCACTAAATTGATTTAACTTTTATTGTATAGTAAAATTGTAATGCATGTTTGTTTTTACCATTTTTAACCGCATGGTTCAACTTTTTGTTCTTTATATTATTCACCTCTTTAATAATTGATGGAAAATGCAAAAAGTTGTTCAAATAATATTTGATTTTTTTTTTAATTTTTTTTTTTTTTTATGTATTTTGTATCTCAATTCATACTTGGTAGAGTACCACGTACCGACCATACCAACCAAATACCAACCGTACCAATAAGTTGGTATACCGACTTTAACGGTTGGTAATGGTATGCCTTTTATCGTACCAAGTTTAACTTGGTTGGTACACGGTATATGCAAAATACACTTGGTATACTAACCAAGCCACCCCTATGTACTAGTGTATGGATTAATGTCCTTGGTTCATGTTAGTATTTGATCCTAATTAGAGTACTACATATTTTAGACAGTATAATCATATTGCCATAGAAAAGTTTGACCATGAAAATTTAAGTATTTCATTTGTTATATTTAGTTTGTCTAATATTGTTACTTATTTTATATCGTTCTTTCGGACGGTTAGATTTTGGCAAGCGGGATTAAGTGTGCTTGTATGCGTTGAGGACATTATATAAGTGCAGTTAAGGTAAGGGATTACGTTCTGTTTGTCTTTTGAACTTCGTTATTTGCATTGGCCCTCCGTTCCGTTTTTAATGAAAAATTGATATACCTTTATGTCGGCTATATTTTTGAAAATGAACTCCGTTCCTTAACTCGTACTCTCTCTTAGATCATGTAACAAATTATTGGTTACATGAGAATCATCGTTGTGATTGATTTTGAACAAAGACTTGTACCGCGTGGTACTTTATTTGAAACGATTTTGAAATTTGACTTAGTTGTACCGAGTGGTGGTACTGCATTTGAAATAAAATGACATTTGGTTTGACTGTACCAGTGGGTACCCTTTGAGATTTTGATATGATCACTGAGTTGAACGATACGAGTCACTGTTGAATACGTGATACCTGTCGCGGGTGTATACGCGATATCTGTCACGGGTGTATACGTGATACCAGTCGCGGGTGTATACGCGATACCTGTCACGGGTGTATACATGATACCGGTCATGGGTCTATACATGGCAGTGTCTTTGTGATACTTTGATTTTGATATTGATTGTTAGTGATGGTTATCCGGGTATACCTTTTTGAGTTGGAATTGACAGAATTATTGAGCTGGAATTGACGGAATTATTGAGTTGAAATTGACGGAATTGTTTAGAATCATCGAATTGGTCTTTGACCGCTATGTGTTCAAATCGTTCTTTGAAAATATTCGTACTTTTGATTTTGAAAGCCATGAGATTTTGATTTATTTATAAAGTGATTTTTCATATGTTGATGTAAAACTCCATTTCGTTTTGATTAAATGATTTTCGAGCTTTCTTTGTGGTCACCCCTTCTTAGAAACCGAAGGGGCGCCGTATGATCTTACTGGTACAAAACTCCGTCTAATAACTCCAAATGCTCTATAACCGCTCCGAGCCAATTCTCGAACCACAATCCTCGCTCAACTGTCACAACTACAATATCAAACCGGAGGAGAAAAGAAAGGGTGAGTGAACAAATGCCCAGTAAGATCATACGGCGCCCCTTCGGTTTCTAAGAAGGGGTGACCACAAAGAAAGCTCAAAAATCTTTTAATCAAAACGAAGGGGAGTTTCACATCAATATATAAAAATAGAACTCTTTTCAAATAAATCAAAATCTTATGGCTTCAAAATTGTAGGTTCGTATATTTTCAAAAGCACGTTTTGATCACATAGCGGTCAAAAACCAATTCGATGATTTTAAACAATTCCGTCAATTCCAACTCAATAACCGTCAATTCCAACTCAAAAGGTATATCCGTCAATTCCAATTTAAAAAGTATATCCGTCAATTCCAACTCAACAATTCCGTCAATTCTAATTCAAAAGGTATACCCGGATAACCATCACTAATCAAAATCAAAGTATCACAAAGATACTTCCATGTATACACCCATGATTGGTATCACGTATACACCCGTGACAGGTATCGCGTATACACCCGCGACATGTATCACATATGCACCCGTGACAGGTATCACGAATTCACTCGTGACTAATATCGTTTAACTCAATGTTTATACCAAAATCTCAAAAGGTACCCACTGATACAATCTAACCAAATATCATTTTATTTCAAATACAGTACCACTCGGTACAACTAAATCAATTTCAAAATCGTTTCAAATTAAGTACCATTCGGTACAACTCTTTGTTCAAAATCAATCACAACGATGATTCTCATGTAACTAATAATTTTGTTACATGAACTAAGAGGGGGTTCAAATGACGTACGAGTCAAGGAACGGAGTTCATTTTAATAAAAATACCCGTCATGAAGGTATACACAATTTTTCATTAAAAACGAAATGGAGGGCCAATACGAATAACGAAGTTAAAAAACAAACAGAACGTAATCCCTTTCCTCGATAGTGAATGGTACAACGTGAAAACAGGTGATCCTCGCTATGCTCATCAATATACACCCTACGCACATTGGCATGTAACTCCTGCGGGATATACTGTATCAATTCCTCAAGAACCTGAATACCATCTCTCATAGACAAAAGATGATCTTCAGGTAGAGGACCCCTTAGCCGAGCCCCAAACCAATTATCCGCCCAAAATTTAATGTCCCCTCTTCCAACGACTATATTCATCCAATTGAGGCAAAAAAGAAGATGCAGCTTGCCACACATGCGAACTAGAAGCCGCAAATTGACAATTATATTTGACACGGACCCATTGCGACCATAAAGAGTTACCTCTAGTGGCCACCTACGCCAGTTTCGCTAGCATCACCTTATTCATATCCTCTAACCGCCTTATACCCAAACTTCCTTCTTGGATAGGTCTACAAACCACATCCCAAGAAATCCAGTGTGCCCGTTTTTCACCACCACTACTCCATAAAAAGATGGACATGATGCTTTGCAACTTACGAATTACCACCTTTGGGACCTTAAGTACTCCCAATGAATAAATAGGAATACTAGAAAGCACAGATTTGATGAGGGTTACCTTTCCACCAAACGACAGCAGCCGGGCTTTCCACCCATCCACCCGTTTCATCATCTTTGCCTCTAACTCCGCAAAGTGAATCCTCTTGACTCTCCCCTTGAACAACGGAATCCCCAAATATTTGAGAGAAAATTGTTGGTGCGTGCAACCCGACCATCTTCGAATATTGTCAATCTCAAACTGTCGCCTTTTAGCACCCACATAGAAACCACTATTCTCCAAATTAATCAGTTGACCCGAAGCCCTTTCATACAAAGTCAAAACCTCACGAAGCCAATCTATGGACCGCTACCGCCCATTACAGAACAACAACATATCGTCTGCGTAAAGCAAATGTGTCAACGAAAAATCCCCCCTGCCATACTCGTAAGGGCGAAAAACATTATCCTGAACCGCTCTATGAAGAGCCCGGGACAAAATTTCCTGCGCGATTATAAACAGCAGCGGTGATAGAGGATCACCATGTTTGACACCCCGAGATGAAGCAAAATACCCATGAGATACTCCCCCCATACGAACAGAATACGAATTATCTCGCACCAGTCTCGAGATTAAACTGCAACAGTTAGCATCAAAACCAAAAGCACCCAGAGCACGAAAAAGGAAGTCCCATTCAAGGCGATCATAAGCTTTAGATATATCAAGCTTAAACAGTACATTACCTCCAACAGCTTTCTGATCAACCTGATGCACCATCTCATGCGCCAGAGCAATGTTCTCCTGAATTCCCCGTCCTTTGATGAAAATTGCTGCAATTGCCAAACCGAAGTGTCCTTTTAAATTTCATAAGATGTGGATGGAACACACCCAGGTTTTGAAGGATTTGTGCGGGAAGTATGGAAACGAGGATGCTGGGGAACGCCTTTGTTCAGACTGCATCAGAAGCTACATATTCTGCGCAAAGAGCTTCGAAAGTGGAATTGGGAGGTTTTCGGTAATATCTATCGAAAAATGTATCAGTTACAGATGATTTGACCAGGTTAGATTTCTCGCTACAGCAACATTGGGATGATTCTGTGCCTGCAGAGCAGAAACAGAAAAGTGAGGAGCTGGCTAAGGTGCGCAGATGGGAGGTAGATATGAAACAGCAGCAGTCGCGGCAGTTATGGGTTCAGGATGGTGATAGAAATTCGGCATTTTTTCATGCTTCGATCAAAGAACGGAGAAGACAGAATGCTTTGAAGCTGCAGCTTCCTGATGGTTCCTGGTGCGATAATGAAAACGTGCTAGGAGATCTTGGTGTTGCACATTTTGAGGAGATATTTTCTACGAGGCCTCACTTTATTGATGACAGGTTGTTTCAGGACATAGAGGCGGGAGTGTCAGTGGCTGACAATGCCATGCTTTCGGCAGTTCCGGATGAGGTGGAGATTTGGGAGTCTATTAAATCGCTGAATGCGGACAGTGCACCGGGTGCTGATGGGTTTACTAGCCAATTTTTCAGGGGATGTTGGTCAATCAATAAAACAGATGTCATTGATGTAGTTCAGTCTTTCTATAGAGGGGAAGCGCTCCCAAAAGGCCTTTCATCTAATGTGTTGGTACTGCTGCCTAAGATTGAGAAACATACGGGTTTCAAGGATTTAAGGCCTATCAGTTTGTCCACCTTTATGAACAAGGTGATTTCTAAGATCCTCACTCTGCGCATGGCTAGTGTCCTGCCTAGGATAATCTCTTCGGAACAGACGGGTTTCCTCAAAGGACGGGGAATTCAGGAGAACATTGCTCTGGCGCATGAGATGGTGCATCGGGTTGATCAGAAAGCTGTTGGAGGTAATGTACTGTTTAAGATTGATATGTCTAAAGCTTATGATCGCCTTGAATGGGACTTCATTTTTCGTGCTCTGGGTGCTTTTGGTTTTGATGCTAACTGTTGCAGTTTAATCTCGAGACTGGTGCGAGATAATTGGTATTCTGTTCTTATAGGGAGATTATCTCATGGGTATTTTGCTTCATCTCGGGGGGTCAAACAGGGTGATCCTCTATCACCGCTGCTGTTTATAATCGCGCATGAAATTTTGTCCCGGGCTCTTCATAGAGCGGTTCAGGATAATGTTTTTCGCCCTTACAAGCATGGCTGGGGGGGGGGATTTTTCGTTGACACATTTTCTTTGCGCAGATGATATGTTGCTCTGTAATGGGCGGCAGCGGTCCATAGAGGGGCTTCGTGAGGTTTTGACTTTGTATGAAAGGGCTTCGGGTCAACTGATTAATTTGGAGGAGAGTGGTTTCTATGTGGGTGCTAAAAGGCGACAGTTTGAGATTGACAATATTCGAAGATGGTCGGGTTGCACGCACCAACACTTTCCTCTAAAATATTTGGGGATTCCGTTGTTCAAGGGGAGAGTCAAGAGGATTCACTTTGTGGAGTTAGAGGCAAAGATGATGAAACATGTGGAAACCCGGTTGCTGTCATTTGGTGGAAAGGTAGCCCTCATCAAATCTGTGCTTTCTAGTATTCCTATTTATTCATTGGGAGTACTTAAGGTCCCAAAGGTGTTAATTCGTAAGTTGGAAAGCATCATGTCCAACTTTTTATGGAGTAGTGGTGGTGAAAAACGGGCACACTGAATTTCTTGGGAAGTGGTTTGTAGACCTATCCAAGAAGGAGGTTTGGGTATAAGGCGTTTAGAGGATATGAATAAGGTGATGCTAGCAAAACTGGCGTGGGTGGCCACTAGTGGTAACTCTTTATGGTCGTAATGGGTCCGCGTCAAATATAATTGTCAATTTGCGGCTTCTAGTTCGCATGTGTGGCAAGATGCATCTTCTTTTTTGCCTCAGTTGGATGAATGTAGCCGTTGGAAGAGTGGACATTAAATTTTGGGCGGATAATTGGTGTGGGGCTCGGCTAGGGGGTCCTCTACCTGAAGATCATCTTTTGTCTGTGAGAGATGGTATTCAGGTTCTTGAGGAATTGATACAGTATATCCCGCAGGAGTTACATGCCAATTTGCGTAGGGTGTATATTGATGAGCATAGCGAGGATCACCTGTTTTCACGTTGTCCAAAACTGGTATATTTTAAACTGCTGCTTGGTGGGAACACATTCGGGTTCGAAGTCCTTTGGTAGAATAGGGTGCTAAGATTTGGCATCCTAACACTCCAACAAAGGTCAGCTGTTTCTGGTGGCGGGTCATGCCTGACGGTTTGCCAGTTGATGCTAAGTTGGAATATCGGGGCTTCAATCTTCCTTCTCGTTGTGTTTGTTTCCCGGGTGGAGGTCATAGGGAGACTCTATCTCATTTACTGCTGCAGTCGTCGATGGTTCAATCAGTTTGGAGGCATTGGGCAGGTTTCTTCCCTTTGATACATTATTATAATGATCTGCAGCATTTGTGGAATGTCTGGAGCGGAGGACAGTCGAAGCGTAGGCAAATGGGCTTGGTGCGAATGGGCATTATGTTGTTTTCTTGTTGGGAGATATAGAAGGCCAGGTGCAAATCGGTTTTTGATGGGGTTATTATAGACAGTGCGAAGATTATTGATGGGGTCAAGAATTCTTTGATTGAGATGTGTTCTTTCTTAGTCCCGAAAGGGGATCCAAGGAGGGAGGACCGTTTTATTTTGGAGAGGATTGGTCTCAAGGTTACTTTGCACAAGAACCGCCTGAGGAAATATTTGCGATGGGAACCGGCTAAGTCCCACTTCTACACTCTTAATACTGACGGTTCTGCGGATAATGGTATGTGCACCGGAGGAGGTATAGTACGGGATTGTAGAGGGGCTATGGGTTTTACGTTTTCTCGATTTTATGGCATGGGAACAAACATGCAAGCTGAGATTTTCGCACTTCGTGATGGTTTGAGCATGTGCTGTGGGGGTTGCAGTCAGTTATGGTCCTCTCAGATTCCTTGGTGGCTGTCAACATTTTAAAAGGTAAATTTCAAAACCCATGGAAATATACGTATGAGATTCGGGAATGTTCATTATTGGTAAGAGGTTATGGTTTAGAACATGTTCTTCGTCAAGCTAACGGAGTTGCGGACAGATTGGCTACGGAGGCTCATGTTCATAGGAATGAGAGGGTATATAACACGTCTCGGGATCTCCCTAAAGGTGTGTTGCAGGCACTGAGATTTGATGACGGAGGTTGCTATGTGGAAAGAAGGTAGAAATTGGTTTGAGATAGCTTTATGGTTGCTTTTTGGTTTTGTTGGCTTTTGCTGCGAGTTCAGAGCAGGGAGTGCTCGGCCGAGCTCTTTTCCATCCTCGGCCGAGCGGATCTATTTTGCTCGGACGAGTGGATTTCTTGACGCGGCTGAGGGGGGACGACAGAGAGTTGGGTCATTGAAGCAGCTTATGCACGGCCGCTCTTCTTTAGCTGCTCGGCCAAGCAGCATGGTCGTGCTCTTTATTAGGATCGGCCGTGCAAAACATGTTGAATCATTCTGTCGATGGAGATCGGACGTGCTTTTTTTGTTACTCGGCCGAGTTGCCCGACCGAGCAACTTTACACACCCAGCCGAGCAATTTTACACACCCGGCCGAGCACAGCATAATCCGCCCGGGTAGTGGGTCTGGTCCGGTCGGACCCGCCCCTGGTTTGGTTTGGATCATTTGGGCTTTTGTATTGGGTCATTTTTGGGCTGGTGCTTGGGCCTTCTTTGTGGATTCTTATTGGGCTTCTTTACTTGCTTCTTGGACTGAGCTCATGAGGATTACGATGGATCATTCAAGATTTTTAAAGACTTATGCTTGGGCCACAAAAGGAAGTATTAGGATCACTCTATGGTTTAACTTTTTTAGGATTTTATTCTTTAGGTGGCATTTCCTTTTGATATTGAGTGGTTGAGAACCACGGAGGCACACTGACTACGTCTGGGGTCACTATGAAGCTAGAATATTCACTGATATCACCAAGCTGTATGTTTATAACAAAGCGTTTACAACAAAGTCTACGCTCTATCTTTCAAGAAAATTCCCTCTCCATGTAAACACGATCACATCTATAACCCCTACCTAACGCCTCTTAGCCTAGTGGTATCCAGGTGTGTGCGTAGAATCCTCCACATAGTGAGAGGTCCCAAGCTCGACTCCCTTTGGGAGTAAAGTGGAGAACTTGCGTGATTATGCCCCATAGGGGTAGTTTGTGACATCTACAGATGGCGCGGGGAGGTCTATGGCAAGAGGACTATCAGATGGCGGGACGTCTATGGGTGAAATATGCAATAGACAGGGTGATAGATTTGTAATAGACTCCATAGGGAATTGTAAGATGATGACTGTTGCCTTGAATGAAATGATAATGATACAAACTTGTCATCTGTAACTCCTAGACATGCTTCTACCCATCCATGGAATGTCCGTAAGGCACCCCAAAGGCCCATCACTCCCTTTGGCTCTGTTTGTGATCTCAAGATTCTCTCCGGCTTATTTTGCGGCATACTTTGTGACTACTCGTGGAGCACTACCAAGTCAGGATATTCACTGATATAACCAATATGTGTGTTTATAACAAAGCATATGCTCATCTCTCAAAAACATTTCCTCTCCACGTAAACACTCTCACACCTATAACATCCCTATACATGCCTCTACCCATCCGCGGAATACCCTTAAGGGCACCCTACTAGGCCACCACTCGTTTTGGCTTTCTTTGAAATCTCACAGATTCTCTCTTACTTATTTTCCAGCATACTATGTTCCAAGCCGTCACTTGCTTTTATAGGCATACAAGAGTTCCAAACCACAGAGAAATACAACACCTAACGCTAAAAGAAATCCTACATAGAAACATAAAAATTTCAGCTATAGGGCTATGGCTTTCAGTTTCCACCTTTTCTTTTTCCTATAAACCACCCGAGCATCGCCCCAATGCGACCACACCATGCGGCGGCATAGGCTCTAGAGCATTCCATGATTTCCTTCATTTTCTTCCGCATACTTTGATTCTTTTTCCGGTTTAGGTCCAATCCTAACAGCACGTTTGTTGCTTCTCTACATATCAATATATTAACATGTTTTCGTATTTTTTTTATTTTAACAAAAATGACCGAATCGCAATCTATTGAATTATGTAGGACTCAGATGAAATCATGGAAAAGTTGTGTAAGTGAAGAGGGCAAAAGTATTTATTCATTTTTTTTCTCAAATAAGAGGCATCATGATGAAAAATCCTTTTTTAAATTTAAAGGTTATAAATTTAAATGTTAGGCTAATTTTTCTAATATAATGTATAATCAAGTACCCATCATAGTAATCAATTCCGTTTGTTGTCAGTGCTGCTACCATTTTAGCCAAAAATAGGTGTATAGTATCTCCTTTTTACAGTCTAGTTTCATAATGTTGGCCTCAATTTCAATTGGTGCGTACCGACATGTACCTTGGTGTAACAAGAAAATTAAAAGAATATGTTTAAACTGGAACATAATTAAAATCATAATTGTACGTAGCTTTTTTTTTCTTTCAAAATGAATGATTAATCTTTAAAGAGTGGTGGTCACAACTCACAAACATTATTAATGATATTTTGGGGACTAATGTTTAATTAATATAGATGATGTCAGCCTAAAGCTTGAGTTTGGTACTCCATCCATCCCAAAATACTTGTAGTTTTAGGATTTTGACACAAAAGCAATCAAGCATGTCTAATGGACTAAATAACCCTTGAAATATTTCAAATACTAAGGCAATTAAATGCTTTTACTATGACAACTACTATCATAAATAAGGGTATATTTGATAAATAATGTCAAAGATGTCTAGATAAAAGCAAAGCTACAAACATTTTGGGACAAATTTCAACCCCTTAAACTATGTATTTTGGGACGGAGGGAGTAGTAAGTACACATTTCCTAATGCGTACTATTCTTCATTAAAATAGAAGGAAGATCATATGATCAAGGGCAATGCTAGGCTTACAAAAGAAGTTTACAAAATGAATGATACAAAGTGTGGTGGCGATATTTTATTGGCCACATCGATAGTGGACCCGGCACACTCAATCTCCACCATTGGGTGGACTGGGGTGGAGCTAACCGCTCGGTGGAGCGGTTCGAAATCCCAATTATAACACCTCATTTTGTAAGCCACATTTTGTAGATATTTTTTGTAACTTTATTATTTCTCTACGATCAATTACTTACTAATCCACTATTTAATTTTTGTTAGGCTAGTGGATGAGTTGTAAAAAAGTACCCCACCATCCCTAAATAAATGTTGCATTTTACTTGTCAATGTTTTATTTGGCACTTGTAATGTTTCTAAAGACTATGATTTGTGATTTACTTGTTTGTATAGTGATTGTACCATAATAAAAATGACAAAAACTTGTATGAGAACATCATGACCCATGATCCGGATCCATGACCCACAGGCCAAAACATTTTTTTTCTCGGTTTGACAAAAGTAATAGTTACTATAACTAAATGTAACGTGTTACTTATATGTAACAATTTGTATACATAAAAGTAATACATATATACAGAAAAGTAACAGTGCTTTTTTTATGTTTTCTTCGTTTGCCAAAAGTAATACTTATTACAACTAAAATGTAACGAACGTGTTACTTATATGTAACAGTGTTTATACATAATTGTAACACATATGTATAAAAAAAGTAATAATTCAACCATTTACATTTTTAGAGCTAAAAACACTTGATTAATATTACATGTAAAAGTATTACATTATCTATAAAAATATGTTATAATTTCTTTTATTAAAGTGTTATATTTACATGTACAAACAATTACATTCATGTATATGAATTGTTACTTTTCAAATGTTACTTTCTTTCAAAAAATTAATCAAAATACACAATATTTTACATTTTTGCAAAGCACTATTACATTTCAGTATAAATGATAATTACATTTAGATATTGTTTGGGTTACACGTAATTATAGTTAGTATTACATTTAAAAAAATGGGTAAAACGAGCTTTTGTTTTTTTAAAACAGGTGTTACGTTTACTTATGAACAATGTTACTTTATATGTATTCAGTCATTACATTAAGTTATGGTAACTATTACTTTTGGTAAACAACGGAAAAGCCAAAAAAAATATAAAAACTCAAAAAGAATAAATAATAAAAATTGGGGGAGCCAATGGGTGGTTGCCACGTGGCAGATTATGCCCCATGTGTCATGGATCCAGTTCAATGTGTCGGGTTGGGTGGGTAAAAAAACTCATCTCATAAAGAGACGGATATATGTGTTCTTATGGAAGACTAGCTCAATAAAAATAGTACTAATTTTCTGTTTTTAATGAAAGGTTTAGAGCATCTAAAATACTGTCAAAAAATCAGATATTTGCGAAAATCAGAGATGTACGAATCAATGAGCTTACTGACGTGCACTCATTCAAAATCATAACCCTAAATAATAAAAGATTAAATAATAATTTGGTCCCTAAACTTGGCAGTTTTTATTAGTTTGATCATTCATGAATAAATTTTATTAGTTTGGTCCCTTATGATGGCTTTTTTTTGCCAGTTTGCACCTTCCTTCTGTGAGATTTTTCAAAATGCCGAATATACCCCTGAAACTAATGATAGTTTGGCCCCTAAACTTGGCGCTTATATTATTTTGGTCCTCCATGATGGATTTATATTTTAGTTTGCATCTTTTATTTATTTTTACTAATTTTCTACTATTAAATTATATTTAAAAATTGTTTATTATGCGCTAAAATTAATTAATTAATTTTTAAAAAGTCTCAAATATTTTTCTCCTCTAATTTTTTCGAGTCATTCAACCTTAAAATTAACTCTTTGATGGGTTTGTATGTTGATAAATTTTATATGATCATTTTTAAAATTTTATAATATATCTTTAAAAAATATAGTGAGAGAAATAAAACAGATCATTAACAAATATTTTTTTAATAAATTCAACAAATTCACATTCAAACCATTTTTTTTAATAATTTGGATTTAAAGAAGGAAATTCATTATTAATTTCATGGATTAAAGACATCATTTTTTAATTTTTAAATACTTAATATTTGAGGTTGAATAACTCGAAAAAATTAGAGGAGAAAAATATTTGAGACTTTTTTGAAATTAATTAATTATTTTTAGCGCATTATAAACAATTTTTAAATATAATTTAATAGTATAAAAGTAGTAAAAATAAATAAAAGACGCAAAATAAGATATAAATCCATCATGGAGGACCAAATTAATATAAGCGCCAAGTTTAGGGACCAAACTATCATTAGTTTCAGGGGTATATTTGGCATTTGAAAAATCTCACAGAAGGAATGCGCAAACTGGCAAAAAAAATCAATCATAAGGGACCAAACTAATAAAATTTATTCATAAATGATAAAACTAATAAAAATTGCCATGTTTATGGACCAAATTATTATTTAATCCATAATAAAACATATGAGTAATAATTAGCAGATTAAGAACATAACAGGCTTAGAGACTAAATACAAGATGAAGAATAAATAATGAACTTAAAATGAAAAAACTAGACTATCAAAAGAAGACAAAAACTTGTATGAGAACACCATGACCTATCTCACAGTAGAGACCGCATTTTTGACCCATGACCCGGATCCATCACCCAGGCATTTTTTTTTTCGGTTTGTCAAAAGTAATAGTTACTATAACTAAATGTAACAAACGTGTTACTTATATGTAACAGTTTGTATACATAAAAGTAATACATATATACAGAAAAGTAACATTATTTTTTTATGTTTTCTTCGTTTGCCAAAAGTAATACTTATTACAACTAAAATGTACCAAACGTGTTACTTATATGTAACAGTGTTTATACATAATTGTAACACATATGTATAGAAAAATAATAATTCAACTATTTACACTTTAGAACTAAAAACATCTGTGTTAGTAACATTGTAAAAACAAGAAAGTAACAATTTTTATAAACGAATGTTATATTTTACATGTATAATAACATTGTAAAACAATTACGTTTACTTGTATAATAATATATCTATATGTTTTCAAATAATAAATTACAATGGGTTCAATTTATCATGATACATGTAAAAGTATTACATTATCTATAGAAATCTGTTACAATTTCATCTACTAAAGTGTTAAATTTACTTGTACAAATAATTACATTCATGTATATAAGTTGTTATTTTTCAAATGTTACTTTCTTTTAAAAAATAAAATCAAAATACTCAAAAATAAAAAATATTCTGGAAAAACACTATTACATTTCAGTATAATGATAATTACATTTAGTTATTGTTAGTGTTACACGTATTTATAGTTAGTATTACAGTTGAAAGATGAGTAAAATGAGCAATTTTTTTTTTGTAAAACTGGTGTTACGTTTACTTATAAACAATGTTACTTTATAAGTAACACAGTTGTTACATTTACTTGTACTAAGTATTACTTTTGGCAAATGAAAAAAAAGTAAAATATATATATATATAAAAACTAAAAAAAAATCAAAAAAATAATAATAAAAAATAGGGTCAATGGGTCGCTGCCAAGTGGAACATGGGTTGGGATCCTACGCTTCGCGGAGAATGTTGTACACGGATCATGGGTCGACCCGTCTCTTCTATGAGACGGATCTAAGTGTTCTCACAAGAGACCACCTCTCAAAAGAATGATTATCAAGTTAGAAAAGGATATTTACTAATAATAATCATAAAATATAAAGAAGAGACAATATATATGAAATCTCCTAAATAAAGTAAGCCTATTTTCAATCTCATTATATTAAAAAATATAAAATTAATTTTGCAACAGACTAAAAAGTAGTGCGATAGTTATTATGGGACGGGAGGAGTAATTGGGGAAGGAAGGATAAATGATGGAAATCTGATGCAGCGGAATACAACCAAGATCAACTGTAATGGAAGATCTCGAACAAAACAGAAGGAATTAACCTTCAACAAGCCAATAATGGCTTCTAGGGTTTGAACCCACACAAAGTTGCAGAGCAAACTTACAAATAAAGGGAAAACTCTGTTTTTGTCCATCGTACTTTGTTGCCTGTTTCACTTTTACCATTGAACTTTATTTTTTCCATTTTTACCATCGTACTACAAACAATGGTGTCATTTTATAGCAAGTTCGTTATTTTATACTCAAATTTGTTTCATTTTTACCATCGAACTATAAACAATAGTGTCATTTTATACCCAAATTTGTTATAAAATGACACTATTGTTTGTAGTACGATGGTAAAAATGAAAAAAATAAAGTACAATGGTAAAAATGAAACAAGCTCTAAAGTACGATAGACAAAAATGAAGTTTTCCCTAAAATAAATAATTAAAAACGTGTTCAATACAAAGAAATAAAAGAGTATTTATACTTTAACAAATAATAAAACCCTAATCCTAAAAGGACTTTAAAAAGTTTACCAAAAAGACCCTAAATAATTAACCAAAACGAAAAAGGAAAAACAAATCTGACGACGACGGGAATTCATCAACGCAGAACAACCTTGGTCCGGCCGGGTTGCTTGTTGGGTCCAGCCGCATTTTGCCCTGGTCCGGCCGGGTTGCTTGTTGGGTCCGGGTGGACCTCGCCTTGATCCGGGCGCGTCTTGTTCCTTGTGCGGGCGGACCTTGCTAGAACTTCACGGTACAACCCTCTTGCTACATCATACACCCCCTATTTAAAAGGATTCGTCCCCAAATCATGTACCATAAAAGAACCACGCATTCCGGGAGTATGCTTGACAATGGAAGTCGCTTGCGTTGGATGTCTCGCAACAAGTACCGGTGGAACTCGAAATGCATCCCTCCGCTTAGCCCGACGTACTGCAGCAACCAGTCCAATAGCCCGAGTAGTACCTGAAATACAAGATTTTGGAGTACACAAGGAAATAATTCATTTCCCCTTATCAATGCCAGGACGCACCCCTTTGTCCTTCAACGGGCATAAATTAAACTTGATCCCATCTTTCACAAAACTAATAATATTAGTACCCCCATTGTTAGTAGAATTAACATCATAATGCCAAGGTCTACCAAGCAATAACTGGCAAGCACTCATATCAACAACATCACAAACAACCACATCCTTATAATTACCTCCTATAATAGTCAAAAATAGGAAGAACATCATTTTATTTATGTAGACTTTGATCAAGCAAGACCAAAATTAGTTGGGCGAGGTGGGTGTTTAATTACTTCCCATCTCGTAACCTAACCTCCGAACCTCCAAACAAGAATCTCTGTTTTCGTAATCAAACTTAGGCTATACATTAGGTTTTTCTTATGTTCCTCTAAAACATAGGTGGCGACTCTAAAAAATTAAAACAAGTTAGACATCCTAGGATCCTTCCACCGCTCTATCCAAGCAGTGGGCCCTCCCGGTGTATCTACAGCGGCGAATCCGCTGGGGACGTTTGAAGGTTAACTTGTGTTTCTGATCAAAGTGTACATTTTTCTGGGCATTCTGGTTCCTGATGGGGGAAGCGTGCGCCTCTGGCCTTCTTGGCCTAAGGCGCGCGCATCCCACATCAATGACCAGAATCGCCCGCCTCCCATATGTTCTTCCTATTTTGTTTTTTTTTTCTACACTAATCATTTCTGCAGGGGTTACAATGCATATTCAGGACTAGGGCAATCCCCTGAGTCCAAAGTCTGACAGGTTTGCCCAGAAGCGGGCGCCTCCCATAGACACTACGCCATGTGCGCGCTTCCCATAACACGAGCCAAAGGCGCACGCTTCTGGGCAGTTTTCCAGAATAGGAACAGGTTCCAGAACATAGCAGAATGAGGGGGTGTGGGCACAGTTGCCTGCATCGGGACTGATTTGGACCTCTTAAACTAATTTGTTTTGTGTTTTTTATCGGTCACACGGGTGATTCGAGAGTTGTAATTACGTGCTTATTTGCTTTTCTTTCATTCATAAAAAAAAGTAAAAAAAAAAAATGTTTTGTCACATGTTGGACCTCACACTACGTGCACAAATTCCTATAAATTGCTCACTATCGATTCGCACAAGTTCATAACCCCAAACCCATCGAGGCCCGTCCTAGGAAGTTTCAAGCTCCACCCGACCTTGACTCTTTCGAAGCGGTAAACCTCAACCCGTGGCGTAGTTCATGACTACATGCCGGGGGTGACCTTAAGCCTCTCATTAGCCGAGCACAAGCAAACACAATTCTAGTTAGGGTCTAACACTCCGTGACTAAGTCGGTTTTCATGTGCCGAGATTTCCCTAAACTGATGTCTTCAAAACATACATGCCAAGTGGTTATCATGGACGAAATACAAAGCCGTCCCCAAGTGGTTATTATGGACGGAAATAAAAATCCGTCCCCGCATGTATGCTTTGCTACATTAATATAGTTTAATCCCGACATGTGTAGGATTCACAAGCGTGATGGAATCCGATGAGTATATGGGACTGCGAGAAGGTCTATATACTAGTGTGACGATTCCATTATTTCCTTAGAAACTCAAAAGGGACTCCGTCCCTCCGACTTATAAAAAAAAGTCTTTTCTTTATATGGTTTGAGTCGTGTGCCCACTGTGTGTTCTAAACCTCTTCATGGACCGAAAGTGTTACTCAAGACTGACAAGGGCGTCTTCTGCAATATAGGTTCAATTGGTACTTATCGTGTCTACCGGGATTCATCAAATCGGTTAGTTCGTGAAGAGATTACTCCAACAGCACCAACAGCAACCATGACCGGCAGCAGCAATGCCATGTCTCTCGAACAACTTTCAGCTATGGTCCAAGTGCTCCAAGATCAAGTCTCCACTCTCAATAAGGAGGCCCAAAATAAGGATGATCTTTGGCAATCTCACCTCAACAATCAAAGGGAAGCCCACGTGGCCGAAATGGAGCAAATGAAAGAGAAGCTCACCAAGCTTGCCAAGGGTAAGGACAAGAAAGACAATGAAGAGTCTGAGTGGACCCGAGGCTTATTTGAGAGCCCTTATGTTAGTACCCACACCAAGAAAATGGGGGAACCAAGCACCGAGAATAATGAGCACAAGATGGTTGATTCAATTATTGTCGCGCCCCGTACCCGTGGTCCTACTTGGCCCCACGCTCGGGACACGATCGGAAGACGTCATAAAACATTTTAGGAAATTTTTTCGAAATGTCCTTTCATAAAAGTTTCATATAACCAAACACATTTACTTGAAACTTGATTTCATTTCACACAAACAAACTTTCACAACCCAAAGTACTTAGCCATAAGGCTTACACACTTTACTTACAAATTTACAAATCACCAACCTGTTCCAAAAATAGGTGATACAAAGATAAAGTCACGGGTACACTACCCAAAAGGTTATACATTTACGTAATGTAGCCTTTACATAACACATGTACCAAAATGTCTTACCCAAAATCACCACCTCGACGTCCCCCCTGGTGAAGTGACCTATCTCCTGGGCTCTCCTTTATCTAAGGAAAACAACATTGAAAGGAACGGGGTGAGAATAAATCTCAGTAAGCTACTAAAATGCAACTACGTTACATGCTGAAATGATACTCGTAATTGAACAATGTCAATAAACATTCACATAGCATGTAACATGATAGGAAAAGCCAACTCATCTTACCACACGTAAGGTGGAAATAAACACTCATAAGTGGATACTGAGCCAAGGTTCTCGAATCAAACATATAACCATCTGAGAGGTATCAACTGAGCAGCACCAAAGGGCTGAAACCGGTTCATGAACCAAACAACAACAATAACAACAACAACAACAACAACAACAACAACGGGGGGAAAATGACACAAAGTCATAACCCAAACGGTGACTAAACTCACACAAAGGAGAGCTATCCCAAACCCATTCCGTGGCCCAAGGAAGGGGGTTAAAAATGGGAAACCAATGGTAGAAGCCTTACAATGAACTTGGCTCGTGTGCCATTATAATCCCTACAACTGCCCGACACCACAACAAGTACCAGCTAGACTTTAAACACGAGCATAGTAATAAATACTTCCTTAAACAACAACCGGGGCATGATTCCAAAGTAGGGAACCACACAAAACTCATCACAAAGATGCACCAATCCAAAACACATCAAAAGATGTTCAACAATATCCAATTACCATTTAGTCAAATTCCACAACACATATGTTCACAAAGGAACCGTTTCCAATATTAGAGTGTTCCACAACAACCCTCTAGGTACTCTAGGATATCACCTAAGACCTAGACCAAGATTGAACTCTAAATCACTTGGATTGGAACAATTCAACTTTTCAGCAATCATGGGCGGTCGCCCACACCAGACTGTGCGACCGCCCAAAATACTCTGTTCCAAGACAAAAACCTTTCAGATAGATGTGCGGTCGCCGGCTCCATTCTGGGCGGCCGCCCAACCTCCCCCCCAGGCCCAAAACTTGATAATTTTACTCCCTTCATTCCACCGTCCCAAAAGTACTAACACTCTTATACTTGAAGCATACACTCTACTCATATAAGTGCAAAGAACATCCAGGAACACACTTGAACTAAACCAAACACTTCTTACTAAAAATCTCATATTACCCCCTTTGTCCCAAAATCACAAGTATCACAAATAAATTCGTTTCACAATAATTTCACCACATATAACTTGTACAACATATATATGACCATTTTAACATTTAAGGGGAATTAGTAACTTACTATTTCGGGAAAAAGTATCGCAGAAATATGTTTTGATCGGGTAGAAATGACCTATTCAACGCCCTGATCATTTTTATATAATTAGTTTTTAAAACGGAGTAGTAAATAAAAAGAATTAAATTGAAATAGGATGAACTTACCTTTTTCTTAAACCCTGGGAATGAAATGAGAGAGAAGTGTTGCTGTTTGTAAACACAGAGAGAGCAGAGAAGGATAGACATGTTATAAAAGATTTTTACCCCATTTTTATACTTTGATCACTCAACTTTCATTTTAAACACTTTAATCCCCTGAACTTATATTTCCACAAAGGACCCTATAGTTTCAACTAATTCATTTACTCCTTTAACCATTATTACTACTAACTAAATAAATAACACATTTAATCAAGTAAGATGTGCAAGTCATGAAATATGATGCAACACATAAAATGCACACATAAGGTCAAATTAAAATCCCCAAAAATATAAAATAAATAGGGACGGGTTTTGGGGTCGTTACAATTATGGCTTACATAGATTAACGCTTCAACGGCCTCAACGTGGGAAAAGTCTCGACACAAGCCTTTATCAGTCCTCCATTCTCATGAGCACAATGGCCGCTCTCCCCGACAAGTTCAAGATGCCCGACATCAGCAAGTTCAAGGGCAACTCTTGTCCCATGGCACACATCGAGACTTACATTTGGGCTATGGTACCGAAGAAGGTCTCTCCTAAAGTTATGGCACAATGCTTCCCTCTTACTCTCGAGGGGACGGCAAAGGATTTGGTATGCTACTCTCCCACTCACAGTCCGTCTTGATTAGGACGCCGCCATGCTTGACTTCAAAAGTCAATACCAAGGTAACACCACCCACTGGCCAACCAAGAAAGAGCTCGAGAACATTACTCAAAAGGACAATGAATCCTTCATTGACTTCACGAGAAGGTGGAATGACAAGCTTGCTGAGATTATCGAGAGGCCTAACACCAAAGACCAAATGGACATCTTCCTTAAGTGTCTAAAGATTGATCTCCGCACCCACTTAAGTGGGGCTTGCTATGCCGATTTCTCTTAAATGTATGAGGCGGGAATCCGAATGGATGAGTTTCTCAAGGAGATCAAGAAAAATGCTCCTAGCTTCCGTTACAAGGCCGCCTCTAACTCCACAAAAGAGGCTTCAGTCAATGCCGTTACTACCGACAAGGGGAATTACAAAAGGGTTCCTCCACCACAAGGCAAGAAATTTCAAGATGATCGTGTCTACACTCCTCTCCAAGGCATGACTATCACCGAGGCCTTCGAAGCTCTCAAGGCCAAAGGGCAAGTTACTCCTCTCCAAGGATACAAACCCAAGACGATACGTCCCAACCATGCCTACCACAAGCATTGTGGAAACCACCAACATAGTGGCCACACCACCGAAGAATGCTTTGTCCTCCTCAATGTCATTCAAGATCTCATAGACAAGAAAGAGTTCATAGTGCCTAGTGGCAATGATGTCAATGTAATAGAGCTAGGAGAGTTTGAGGAGACCACTCATTCAATCCTAATTGTGAATGAGGGCTCCAATATGATGAATAAATTTGACAATTCTTGTTACGTTATGACTTATGATGAGGTAATGAGGGAAGTACTAGAGAATAGGAAAAAGAGGCAAGATGGGAACGTCAACATGCTAACTCGATCCGGACGAGTCATAGCAAACAACCCCACTACTTCTGCACCAAACACCTCTTCTTAAAGATTGCAAGCTCGCGAAGCTCCCGAAGCCCCTTTATTGGTTCAACTCAGGAAAACTCAAGCGAACATATCCATTTGGGACCTCATTGCATCCTCAAAGAAGCACCGAGATCTTGTCATCAGTAATCTTGATGACACATCAGTCTCTCCTGACACAACTCCCGAGGACCTCACTGCAATGATAGGCCACATTCATTTTGGCAATGTCATCACTTTTGCCGACATAGACCTTCCACCATTTGGGTCCGATCACAATGAAGCCATTTATCTCAAAGTAAGATCAAGGGGGAGACCTATTTCAAGAGTCTTGGTCGACGGTGGTTCTACACTCAACTTGATGCCCGGCCGAATCATGGGCATACTGGGGCTTAAGAATTCAGACTTAAAGCCTTCTACTCAAGTGATCCGAGGTTACGACGGCACTGCCCGCACAGTCATGGGTATGGTGGATATAGACATTGAGTTTGGAAGCATGGTCATGTCCGTCCCGTTCCAAGTGCTCGATGTGCCTTCCTTATTCAATTTGCTCTTGGGCCGACCATGAATACACAGTTACAATGCCGTACCTTCGACTCTCCATCAATGTGTCAAGTTTAGAAATGGGGATGAAATAGTGACCGTCATGGCAGAAAACGTCACTATCCATAGAAAAGGGGAACCCGTCCACCAAGTCCAACACGGTTTAGAAGACTCCACCCTCTCAGGCGTCTCAATCAACGCCATCGATGAACAAGGGGGAAACGGATCATGGACCCTCGGCAATCGCAAATTCCTCCGCATGATGAGGAATATGAATTACTTCCCTGGTTTAGGCCTAGGGAAATATCATCAGGGAGAATGCAACCCATAGAGGTCCCATTTATCAAAAACAAGTTCAGATTGGGGTACGAGCCTTCCAAAGATGACTTGAAGTACGAGAAAGCCATCAAGAATGAGAAGGCCCGAGCTCGGAGGGAAGGCCGTCATTATGAGATTCCCAATTTGAGGCCTTATCGCAAGACACTGAATGGCTACTTTGTTCGTCAGGGGTAAGACGTCCCATACGTGATCTTTCCCGAGCCATGGGTTAACAGCAAGGGCATCAGAAAGCCCGGTCTTGAAGTCTTTGCCGACTGTGCAATTCAGAAATCTGAAGGGGAACCAACTCCCATGTCGCCTCGAGAATGGTGGGGGAAGAAAGTGACCATAGAGTCTGAACAAAGATTACCGTGGGGGAAGAATTGACAGATTTAGCCTCCATTTTCGAAGAATTGGCCATCATGGATGAGTGCCAATTGAATGTCATCTACGACACCAACACGAGAAGGGAAACTATCAGCGAGATACAGCCAAGCTCCGAGCCGATCAATAACTGGTATTCTACGAAGGGACCCGTGGTATCCGAGGAATTCTTGGTCGAGAAGATAGGTTGCATTCCGCGCAAGGTCACAAAGGAAGACTTGTTCACATTCACTTTCGAGTCCGAGAGTGTTTCCGATACCCTCACCCAAGAGGATATGGAGGCCATAGCCGAGCGTGTGTTCCCTTTCTTTGTTAATGGAAAATTTGATCTTTCTGAGTACCCCGAGATTGCAAACATCATGAATGATGAATTAACTAATAATGAATCTAATGAACTAGTTAATAACGATTAAAATAATGATGAAATAGACCACGAAAACACAACATACTTAAATGAACTTGCTCAACAGGTCCGTAGTCGTGGTGAAAATGGTCCAGGGGCTGACGAAGAATTGCATGTTGTTAATCTGGGTACCGACGAAGAGCCGAAAGAAACCAAGATCGGAAGCTTCTTCAAGGGAGAAGAGAAAGATAGATTGACTGCACTGCTCAAAGAGTTCGTGGATGTATTTGCATGGTCATACAAAAACATGCCGGGTTTGGACAGAAAGGTCGCCGAACACAAGATTCCGATCAGAGACGACGTTAAGCCAACAAAGCAGAAACTCAGAAAGATCAAGCCAGAATGGTCTTTACAAGTCAAAGAAGAGATAGGGAAGCTTCTCAGTGTGGGCTTCATCAAAGTTATTGAGTATCCGACATGGTTAGCCAATGTGGTCACAGTCCGAAAGGCTAATGGTAAGGTCCGTGTATGTGTGGACTTCCGGGATTTGAACAAAGCTTCTCCAAAGGATGACTTTCCACTACCCAACATTGACATGCTAGTCGACTCCACTGCTGCCTACGAGGTCTGCTCATGTGTGGATGGTTTTGCTGGGTACAATTAGATTCTCATGGCCGAGGAGGATCAACATAAGACTGCTTTCAGAACACCGTGGGGCACCTTTTACTACACAGTTATGCTGTTTGGGTTAAGGAACGCTGTGGCTTCTTACCAAAAGGCCGTGACAGACTTGTTCCATGACATGATTCACAAAGATATCGAGGTCTACGTGGACGACATGATCATCCACTCTAAGGGGACCGACGGTCAACATTTGATCGACCTCCGCAAGTTCTTTGAAAGGCTTCGACAACACAAGATGAGGCTCAATCCCGCAAAGTGCACTTTTGGGGTTATCCGAGGCAAGGTTCTTGGTTACATGGTCACGGAAAGGGGAATTGAAGCGGATCCCTCAAAAATCAAGGCAATCATTGACATGCCTCCTCCCAAGACACAGAAAGAAATTAAAGGTTTCATGGGAAGACTTCAGTACATCAGTCGGTTTGTGCACCATCTTACTTCTATGTGTGAGCCAATCTTCAAGCTACTCAAGAAGAATGTGGCTCTAGAATGGACCGACGCTTTCCAAGAAGCTTTTGACCAAGTGAAGCATTACTTGACATGCCCCCAATTTTGGTTCCACCTCACAAGGAGAAGCCTCTCTTGCTCTATCTCACAGTGAACAATGAAGCCCTTGGGGCTATGCTAGCACAAGAGCAACGAAACTCCACAAAGGAGAATGCCATTTATTTTGTCAGTCGCCGATTTCAAGGGGGCGAAAAGAACTACTCCGTCTTGGAGAAGTCATGTGCAGCACTGGTTTGGGTTACTCAAAAGCTCAAACATTACATGGAAGCCTTTCCAATCAAGATAATAGCAAAAGTGGACCCGCTCCACTACATCTTCGAGAAGCCTTTCATGTCAACAAGGATAGCCAAGTGGTACTTCATGCTCGCCGGCTATGATATCACTTACGTCACACTCAAATCCATCAGGGGGAAAGTGTTCAGTGATCAGCTTGCTGAATTTTCGTGTGACGAAGTGAAGGGGGAGGACTTACAGTTTCCCGACGAGCACCTGGTTTGCACTACAACCGAGGAAAATAAGTGGCAACTCTTTTTCGATGGCGCAGCCAATAAGCACAGTTATGGGATAGGAATGTTGCTTGTCGATCCAAAGGACATCTACACTCCAATTGCAATCCGTCTTGAATTCGAAGCTACCAACAACATTACCGAATATGATGCATGTATAGCGGGGCTAGAAGCGGCCCTAGAAAGAAATGTCACAGATCTAGAAGTATTCGGTGACTCTTTACTCCTTATCAATCACACATCGGGTAAATGGCGAATCCAAGACCCGACCCTCCAACAGTATGGTCAACATCTCGGGGAATTAGTCGAACAGTTCCAAGACATCACGTTCAATTATTTGCCGAGGGACAAGAACCGCTTTGCCGATGCTTTAGCCACCATAGCCTCATTGGTTGAAATTCCCAAAGGAAAAATGGTGAAACCCTTCAAAATTTCAAGAAGGACTAGTCCGGCATACTGCATGAGTATTGAGATCAATGAAGTCCAAGATAACCCCCCCATGGTACACGGACATCATGAATTTTCTCAACAGCGGCACCTTTTCCGAGAACAGCAATGAGAAAACTCGAATAGCACTACAAAAGCTAGCCGCCAGATACGTATTGATTGGGAACCGATTCTACAAGATACATCATCAAGGGATCAATCTTTTGTGTGCAAATGAGTCCGAAGCTCAAGAAATCATGCACGAAGTCCACGAAGGCGAGTGCGGACCCCACATGAATGGGATTATGTTAGCCAAGAAGATACTTCGTATTGGTTACTATTGGACTACAATAGAAAGAGACTGCATCGAGAAAGTCAAAAAATGCGCCAAGTGCCAGTTCCATGCTAATCTGCAACATGCTCCACCTTCCCGATTGTACAACATGACCACACCATGGCCATTCTCTTGTTGGGGCATAGATATCATCAGCAAAGTCCATCCTACGGGGAGCAACGGGCAGTCATTCATCCTTGTGGCCTTGAATTATTTCACAAAATGGGTCGAAGCGCAAGCTTACCGAGTTCTCAATGCCAAGAAAGTGGCCGAATTCGTGAAGAACAACATCATGTGCCAATATGGTATTCCTCATGAGATCATCTTCGATAATGGCTCCCACTTTGAGAAAGAAATGGATACACTTTTGTTTAACTAGAAGATTACCAAGCACAAGTCATCCCCGTACCGTCCCCAAGCCAATGGGGCGGTCGAAGCAGCAAATAAGACAATCGATGTCATCATACGGAAAATAGCTTCAACAGGAAGGGATTGGCCCGAGAAATTACCACTAGCATTGTGGGGCTACCTCACGTCAATACGGTCAGCAACGGGAGAAACTCCATACTCATTAGTTTATGGTTCTGAAGCCGTACTCCCAGTCAAACTCGAGGTTCCTTCTCTACGGGTCTTACTCGAGAACCAAGTCAACGAGGTCGATTGGATGCAAAGTCGATATGAGTAACTAGCCCTACTCGATGAAAATAGGTTAAGAGTGTTTGAACGCACAAGGGCTTATCAATAAAGAATGGCAAGGGCTTTCAACAAGAAGGTGAAGCCTCAAAATATCAAAGTGGGAGACTTGGTCCTAAGACAACATCCTCCCAATGCCATGAATCCCCTTGGGAAGTGGGGACCTCGATGGATCAGTCCATACGTGGTCAAGAAGATACTAAGCGGCGGTGCAGTCCGACTCGTAGACTTGGACGGTGATCAATTGCCAAAAGAGGTCAACCTTGACAAGCTCAAGAAGTTCTACGCTTAACAAATAGAAACCATTAAAAGAAAAAAAAAAAACGCTCGCTAGGTTGAAAACCCGCAAGGGCGGCCTAGGCAAAAATTAGAGCAAGTGTAAAAAAGAAGCCCGCTAGATTGAAAACCCGAAAGGGCGGTCTAGGCAAAAAAAAGCAGGGTGCACAAAAAAAAAATGGTCTTCATTTGTTTGAACCACGGAGACCTGGGCCTCTCTACGAGAGGAACGTAGGCAACCTTCGGGTGCGGTCTAAAACATAAATTTTTACCCAATCATGTCATAACAAAAATGCAATTTTTATTCATCCCTTGAATTATTTTGATCATTACAACGGACTATGTTGAGCAATAAAAGACAATGAAAACACTAAATCCTAACAAGTGGTCTATTAATTACAATCTTGGGGTACTAGGAAAAATCTATTTTTCTCCTATCTTTCGAAGGGCCACCCGAACGACTCTCAATCCTACTCTTCTTGGGAGGTCTAGGAACGCTAAGACGGACCGAAACCTTCTGCGCAACAGAGCGCCTCCGAGCATAAAAGTCATCCAAGGGAGTTCCAAAAGGGTCGGCTAGAATGTTACTCGAATCATCAGAAGCAGCTTCCTTATACCTTAAAGCACTGTTAGACTCAAAATCCTTTCCCAACAGCTCAGCCTGAAGAGTGTCTACCCAAGTGATGCCACAGTAGAGGGTGCCAAACAAATAGTCCAAGTAACTCTCGGGAAGAGAAATACTACCCCGGTGAGTAGGGACGGAAGCCCACCGATGACGGTCACCGCCCCAAGCCGATTGGAGCTCTCTCGAAAAGTCTGGGCCCATATACGAGACAGGACGAAACACCCCACTCCTAGGGAAGGGAATTATCTGCTGGCGGCTGAACTGCCTCAGGACCCGCTCCGGCTGATAAAACGAAGAATCCCTAAGGCCAGGAAGGACCACATGTCCAAAACCCAAATTCCACTCCACAAAAGGACGAAGACCCCAAGAGGGAGGGCACCACTCAATGTCAGCCGATACCCGAGATGCAAAGAACTTTATCCAACCGTCTTCAGACAAATCCCGAATCAGCAATTTTCTCCTGTGAACAACAAAAGAAGACAAGTCACCCTCCGAAGAATAAACCCTGAAATGTTCCCGGAGCCATATGGTCAGAAGCAAGGGGCTTCCCCGACACATCTCACCCGTTCGATGCAACTCATCAAGGCCGTGCAGGGTTTCCCCACTATAAGAGGGATTATACTAAATTGTTGCCCCTTGGCCTGCAAGATAATCTCAGCCAACTGCGCATCCTTCGTCCCGAATGGGGTCACGAAAAGAACCTCGCTGAAAAGACAAGTTGCCATGGAATTCCTCTTGAGAGACTGGACCACCATATCCTCCGAATGCATGCTGAAAAACATTGGCAGCTCGGTTATATCTACCACGGTACCATGCAACATCTTCTTCACATCTCCGACAGGGAGGTTCAGCAAGTTGGACCAAGAATCGATCACACCACGATGGTATTTGGGGATGGCAATATGACCCACCAGCGGCATGCCAAGAATGGCACCAAAGTCATCGACAGTCGGCACCATTTCATTTACCAAAAAGTTAAAAGTGTGATTATCGCAGTCCCAGAAAGCTGCAGCGGCCTTCAACAAATCCCAATCCGGCTTCAACGTCCGTAACGTAAAGAGAATGTGAAATCCAAAGTCTTTGACAAAGGCCTTCTTGGTATGAGTCTTGAAAGAGTAAACAAAGGTTGATAAATCCTTCTCATACTCACCGACAACCTTGGTATCAAGAACAAAAGAATTTAAGGCTATGGAAAGTGTGGATTGCAAGCAAAATTGAGCAAGAAAAGAGTATTAAAAAATGGCAGAAAAGAGCTGTTGGAAGAATGTGTTTGAACAGAGGATAATATTATAGCTGTTGAGGATCTTTTGGCCAACAAATGTTAAGCCCCGAAATTCGCTCCCCAGAAGTGCGCGCCTCCCGCCACCCACTTGGGAAGCGCGCGTGTCTTAAAGCCATCAGCCGAGGCGCCCACGTCTCACCTCAGGAATGCCTCAACCGGCCCGTGCCAAGAGAAGAAATCACGCAGGAACAAAGGTCCAGACACTCCCAAAATCAACAGGCCTGAAATTCTTCATCAAAGGCATAATAATCTCTGCCCTCGAACATACAGTTGGGCACGCGTTAATTTGGTTCCCCCCTTAAGGCATGTCTGAATCAAAGTAAGATAGAAACTCCCACTAAAAGTAGGTTGTGTCTCTCTCTCAAACTCAAGGTCAATCTCGGCTTTTCCTCTCAAAAGAGAATATAGAATAAGTGGTTCGCAGCCAACTGTGACCGCACCCCGCAAAAGTCAACTGCAAGTGCGATTCCAAGCGGCATACAGCCTCAAAACAGCAAGTTTGGTCCGCGGTGAACCACTGAAATCACCTCCTCATCAGCAAATTCTACTCAACAAATTCACATTCATCTCTAGTCCCCTACACGGACTCCAAATCAGCAGGCAGAC
This sequence comes from Campanula takesimana, assembly GCA_026119855.1. Lineage (NCBI taxonomy): Eukaryota > Viridiplantae > Streptophyta > Magnoliopsida > Asterales > Campanulaceae > Campanula > Campanula takesimana. The sequence goes on from JAOWBW010000881.1 coordinate 301,399, forward strand.
TTTCGAGTCCCTCTAGATCGGCAGGCAGACTCTCGAGTCCCTCTACATCGGCAGGCAGACACCCGAGTCCCTCCAAGTCCTCTATACGGACTCTAAATCTTGGCCACGGTGGGCCGATTTCTATCACCGCACCCTTTCCCTCAACAAAAGTCGCTCACACAGGGAGCGCACTCCTATTTCTTGTAATTTCAAGATTCTTGTTTTCATCGAGTTTTTTCTTTTTTCCTGGTGATGTCCTCGGCGGATGTTTTGTTCTTTCGTCGACGCGTTTTGCCTTGCAATCCACGTCGCCGAGGGGCTCTGTAGACACCCCGCCTTGGACCGCTCACCCTGATTGCACATTTGATTTTGTGTTTCTCCCTCTTTTAAGTTTTTCTTTGTTAGTTTCTGTTACTTCCGTTAAGTTCTTGACTGACTTCGTTAAGTCTAGGGACTAAACTGAATAACAAGGCTGACTTTCTAGTCCATTCTGTCAAAAAATCTATCTCTGAGTCGCGCGCCTCCGACCATAGGAGCCAGAAGCGCGTGCCTTCCACCCCCAAGGTAGGAAGCGCGCACCTCTGGGCGTCAGCTACAGATTTCTGTCCAAGAATCTCTCCCTTGCTCATCTTACATGATTTTGCCCGGGAAAGACTTCTTGATGACTGAGTTTTGGAACCAAAAATGATGTGGTACAGAAAGTCCAAGCATCATCAATGATCCAACCGGACCTGCTTCAAGACCCGCCCAGACCAGTTTAGCTCGGCCATGCAGCAAGGAAATTCGATTCCTTCCAGTTTTGGGGTTTAAAAAAAATTCCTTATTTACTTTGTTTTTGATTTCCTTCTTAGAATAGGATTTTATTATTATTCTAGTATAAGTATCCTTTGTAATCTTTTATTTTGGGACAACTTGATTATTATTATTTTTTCTCTCAATTGCAATTGCAATTTATTTAATCCTTTGGGTTTTTTTCAAGATTTCTTATTGATTTCTTGTTTGGGATTCCTTAATCCTTGCAGAAGAATTGTTCGTAGATCAATTCTTGTTAACTATTCTGCTGTGTTTACATCAGTTGGTATCAGAAAAGGGAACGATCCTTAGACGATGACCAATTCCGGTGGAGACGACGGAGCCATTCACAACACTCTTGCAACTATCCTAGAGCGCATAGCAACTCAAGATCGCGAAGCTAGAGAAGCTAGGGAAGCGGCTTTAGCTCTCCAACGTGAACAACATACCCAATTATTAGCGGCCTTGGCGGGATTGCGAGTTGGTGGTGGCAACCCTAATAATCAACATGGTCCTCGTGGGGATAACCTCCATCATGAAAAACCAGTTAGAGGGGGATTTCAGGCTAATGGTGGTGGTGAGGACATGAGAGCTCCTCCGGTGGCACAGCAACCTAAAATTTGAGCGGATATCCCGTTCTTTTCGGGTGAGTTGTCGATTGAAGATTTTATGGACTGGCTTAATGAGGTTGAAAATTTTTTCACCTTAATGCGTGTTAAAGATGATAGAAAAGTCCCTTATGTGGCCTAAAAGTTGCGTGGTGGTGCCTCCGCTTGGTGGGAACAACTATGTAGACATAGGGCACGTTCTAATCAACCTTAAATTGTTGAATGGAGAGATATGAAAAGGGAATTGAGAACTCAATTTCTACCAGATGATTATGAGCAATACATGTATAACAAATTCCTGGATTGTCGGCAAGGAAATCGAACAATTGATGAGTACGTTCGTGATTTTCATTCCCAATCTGCAAGGGTTGATTTGTATGAGACAGAGTTCCAACGGGTCGCAAGATTTACAAAGGGCCTCCGGGTTAATATCAAGAATCAAGTGGAACTGTTTACTTCTTACTCAGTGAATGATGTGATCACAAGGGCGCGTAAAGTAGAGAAACAATTGGCTTCTTCGTCCCGTGCCCCATCTACTTTTCGAAAGTTTGGAGAGGGCTCTTCTTCAATGATAAAACCATTTTCGATAATGATACGGGGAAAGCAAAACTCGCGGGGTCCACGAATGATGGCGCATCACAACCGACTGATACTCGGACTAACCCACCTCGTCGGAATCAAAATAATAGTGGCCAACCCAACACAAATCCTTATGCTAAGAATTATGGTGATAAGTGCTATAAATGTGGTAAACCGGGGCATATCTCCAATAATTGTCCTAATGGGAGAGGTGTTACTATGGTGGCCCGTGCTGATTTTGAGGAAGTTACAGATGAAGATTGTGAAGAGGTTTATGTGGATCCTAACGTTGAAGTCGATGATGATGATGATGGTGATGAGCAGCACGCGTCCATAATGATTCGCAAACTCATGTTCACTACTCCGGCGGTAGATGATGAGCCACAACGGCATAATATTTTTCGCACCAAAGGGAAGGTACAAAACTATACATTGGTGTTTGTCGTTGATAGTGGTAGTAGCGAAAACTTGGTGTCCCGTAGCCTCGTTGATAGATTGAAGCTCGACGTCCGGAAACACCCTAGCCCGTACTCCGTAGGGTGGATTACTAGTGGCGGCATCATCAAGGTACATGAGCAATGTTCTGTTCCTTTCTCTATCGGTGGGTATAAAGATGTAGTTTTGTGTGATATTGTTGATATGGATGCATGTGGTATTTTATTGGGTAGACCTTGGCAATTTGATCATGGCGTTATGTATGATGGGAAAGAAAACGTTGTGAGCTTTAAAAAGGATGGAATTCGTTTTCATTTGGGCGCTTTGAAGGACGTTCCTCCTCCCACCCAAAAGAAAGCAAAATCTATCATCTCTCTATGTACTTCTAAGGAATTTGTAAGAGATTTAAAAGAGGCACCTTTTGTACTTACGGTGGTTCGCCAAGGAGTCGGTGGTCCAGTTAGTTTGGTTCCTCAAGCTATGGAATCATTGTTAGAGGAATTTCACGACATTATGCCCGATGATTTTCCCCCGGGATTGCCTCCCTTGCGTGATATTCAACACAACATTGATTTAGTATCGGATGAGTCCAGCAGAGCATGATATATTGAAAGCACAAGTGGAGGATTTGCTGCAAAAAGGGTACATCCAAGAGAGTATGAGTCCTTGTGCGGTGCCGGCATTGCTTGTTCCTAAGAAGGATGGTACATGGCGTATGTGCATTGATAGTCGGGCCATCAACAAAATCACTGTCAAGTATCGCTTCCCTATTCCTCGTTTGGATGACATGTTAGACATGCTACGTGGTTCCAAGGTATTCTCTAAGATTGACTTGAAAAGTGGTTATCATCAATTTCGTGTTCGTGAAGGGGATGAGTGGAAGACCGCTTTCAAGACTAAAGAATGGTTATATGAATGGTTGGTGATGCCTTTTGGATTGTCTAATGCTCTGAGTACTTTTATGAGATTAATGACCCAAGTGTTGAAACCTTTCATGGGTAAATTTCTGGTTGTGTATTTTGATGACATCTTGATTTTTAGCAAGACAAATGAGGAGCATCTTGGGCATGTGCGGGACGTCTTGCAAGCCTTAAAGGAGAATAAGTTGTATGTGAATCTCAAGAAGTGTAGTTTCATGCTTGAAAAATTATTGTTCTTGGGATATGTGGTTTCTTCTAACGGGATTCAAGTGGACGAGGATAAAGTGCGTGCCATACGTGATTGGCCTTTACCTACGACAGTTAGTGAGGTACGTAGTTTTCATGGTCTTGCGACTTTTTATCGTCGTTTCATTCGAAATTTTAGCACTATTATGGCTCCTATCACTGAATGTATGAAGAAAGGCAAGTTTGCTTGGGGTGATGAAGCAAGCGCCAGCTTTGCCTTAATTAAGGAGAAATTCTTGAGTGCGTCATTGTTGGTGTTACCCGATTTTTCTAAACCTTTTGAACTTGAGACGGATGCTAGTGTGGTTGGCATTGGGGCTGTTTTGCTTCAAGGGAAGAAACCGGTGGCTTTTATGAGTCAAAAGTTGGAAGAATCCAAGAGGAAGTGGACTACGTATGAGTTGGAATTCTATGCGGTCGTCCAAGCCATTAAACATTGGTAGCAATACTTGTTACATCGTGAGTTCATTCTTCACACCGATCATGAGGCCTTGAAGTACATGAATGGTACGAAACCACTTAATCGTATGCATGCTCGGTGGGTGGCATATTTGCAACAATTTACTTTTGTCATTAAACACAAGAGTGGGCAGAATAATAAAGTGGCGGATGCGTTGAGTCGAAGAGCAACTTTATTGGTTACCATGCATAATATTGTGGTGGGGTTTGATTGTTTGAAGGATTTGTATGAGTATGATGAGGATTTTGCGAAAGAATGGGCTAAATGTAGAGATGGCACTCCTGTTGGTCTCTTTCTTTTGCGGGATGGTTATTTGTTTTACAAAGACAAACTGTGCATTCCACGTGGGTCGGTTAATGAAATCCTTATTGCTGAGATCCATTCGAAAGGACATTATGGTCAGGACAAGACGGTCGAGTTGGTTGCCCGTAAGTATTATTGGCCACGACTTCGTAGGGATGCTCATAAGTTTGTTCAGAAGTGTATGGTTTGTCAAGAACACAAGGGGACATCCCAGAACACGGGTTTGTACACTCCTTTACCGATTCCGGAGGGTCTGTGGGTTGATATTTCTATGGATTTCGTGCTTGGTTTGCCTCAAACTCAAAGGGCGAATGATTCGGTTTTTGTGGTCGTGGATCGTTTTTCTAAAATGGCTCACTTCATTCCTTGTCGTAAAACTCATGATGCTTGCCATATTGCGGGTTTGTTCTTCAAGGAAGTGGTTCGCCTTCATGGGGTGCCCAAAACTATTACTTCTGACCGTGATACTAAATTTCTCAGTCACTTTTGGCGTACTCTCTGGCTTATCTTTGAGACTGAGCTGCATTTTAGTAGTTCATTTCACCCTCAGACGGATGGGCAAACGGAGGTGGTTAATCGGACATTGGGTTCTATGATTCGTTGTGTGTTCGGTAAGTTTCCTAAGAAATGGGACCTTGCTTTGTCTACCACTGAATTTTCTTTTAATAATATGACGAATCGGACAACAAAGAAGTCTCCGTTTGAGGTTGTTTATCAACGAGCTCCGACGCACACTCTTGATTTGGTTCCTTTACCAAAAATTCTGGGTTATAGTATTGCGGCTGAACATTTGGCGGACTTGGTGGAGGAAGTTCAAAGGGAGGTCAAGCAAAACATTGAGGCGTCAAATTCTAAGTACAAGGACCATGTGGACAAGCGGCGTCGTGTGAAAGTGTTTTCCGTTGGTGATTTGGTGATGGTGCATTTGCGAAAAGAACGGATCCCTCAAGGTACGTATCATAAGCTTCATCCCAAGAGAATCGGTCCATGCAAGGTTCTAAACAAGATCAATGACAATGCGTATATGGTTGAATTGCCGGATGGGTGGAATATATCTCCTATTTTTAATGTCTCAGATTTGGTTGATTTTCACCCGGATGATCATCTTTATGTTGATGTGGATTCGGGGACGAATCCATTTAAAGTGGGGGAGCATGATGTGGTACAGAAAGGCCAAGCAGCATCAATGATCCGACCGGACCTGCTTCAAGACCCGCCCGGACCAGTTTAGCTCGGCCATGCAGCAAGGAAATCCGATTCCTTCCAATTTTTGGGTTTAAAAACAATTCCTTATTTACTTTGTTTTTGATTTCCTTCTTAGAATAGGATTTTATTATTATTCTAGTATAAGTATCCTTTGTAATCTTTTATTTTGGGACAACTTGATTATTATTATTTTTTCTCTCAATTGCAATTGCAATTTATTTAAACCTTTGGGTGTTTTTCAAGATTTGTTATTGATTTCTTGTTTGGGATTCCTTAATCCTTGCAGAAGAATTGTTCGTAGATCAATTCTTGTTAACTATTCCGCTACGTTTACATCAAAAAACATACATTTTTTACCTATAAAAACATCCCTTTTCCACCATTTTTAAAGGACCGAAAATTCTCTCTACACAAACTATACCAAAATCACTTCCAAGGTTTCTTTCAAGTAATTCACCAAGAAGTGTTTGAAGGTCTTCGAAGCATAGGTAAAAGTCAATTTTCTTCCTTTTCTTCTCTACTTCATCTCTTCTTTCTTTTACTTTAATCAACGTGCAATCACCCAAACATTTTGAGACATGACACCGGAGACTACTTCACTTCATTGAAGCTAGTCAAGGAGTTATCTCCCTACATTTCAAACACCCCCTTTTTAAACCCCCTTTTATTATAGTCAAAAATATGAAGAACATCATTTTATTTATGTAGACTTTGATCAAGCAAGACCAACATTAGTTGGGCGAGGTGGGTGTTTAATTACTTCCCATCTCGTAACCTAACCTCCGAACCTCCAAACAAGAATCTCTGTTTTCATAATCAAACTTTGGCTATACATTAGGTTTTTCTTATGTTCCTCTAAAACATAGGTGGCGACTCTACAAAATTAAAACAAGTTAGACATCATAGGATCCTTCCACCGCTCTAGCCAAGCAGTGGGCCCTCCCGGGGTATCTACACCATCAAGTTGGCATCAGTGGTTCCATAAGAGTCTTCAAGAAAGGTTTCATCAAACTCACAGAATGCGGTTTGATGAAAACTATGCGGCTCCATGCTGGCGGTTTAAAGACATCACGAGTGCAGTTGGAAGAACTAAACCGCTACAGGTAAACCGAATCAAAAACTCACCCTAGAAAAATAAAAATCTTGAAATTGACTTATCTAAAAATTGAAGTATAACTTCATTATATGCGGTCCTAAAGTCCATAAAAAGACACGTGGCATGGATCAATCAAATCAAGTGGGTGTACTAACAATGAATCCTAACAAAGACCATTCACATACCTTGCTGTTTGTTGTCCTTCTGATTCCCCCAAATCATTACGCGCAGAAAGTGTATGAAAACTGTACGTGTACTGATCGACAGACCGATTATCCTGCTTGCATTCAAGGAATTTCTGATAAATCAACAACTCAAAATCTGCAGGCAAAAACCGCTGTTTAAAAGCCATCTTCATACGACCCCATGTACGAATTGGTAATTTATTCTGCCTCCTCCGATGATTATTCAATTGCTCCCACCATGCAGATGCCCCACCGCGAAGCTTGTAAGCCACATACTGCACTTTCTTCTCCCCCGGAACATTCATCAAGGCAAAATATTTTTCTACTTCAGAAAGCCAATCTGTAAAATCTTTCATGTCTAACTGCCCCGTGAAAAAGGGTAGATCAGCTTTTATTTTAGGAGACTGATCCACAGGTGCAGCGACAAAATCATCTTCACCTTCCGAATCTGAATCCTCTCCTCCGGCTGGCGGAACACGATTGTTTCGACAGTTTCCCACAGGAGCTGCATGAACCCCCCTGCCCGTTGCCGTCGGCGACCACCAACCTGCAAACCCTCCAAAACCCGAACAAGATCAAGATGACGAGTTGCAGCCTGTTCTTCATGCTGACGGTCTCGTTCTTCGGCTTGTCGGTGTCTTTCTTGGGCTTCCCGATCCAAACGATCAAGGATTGCAAGAACAGCGTCGTTGTTGCTCCCGTTATCGTTGGCCGTCTTCCCTGGATCTCACCTTTTCTGATACCAATTGATGTAGCGGAATACATCCAAGATCAACCGTAATGGAAGATCTCGAACAAAACAGAAGGAATTAACATTCAACAAGCCAACGATGGCTTCTAGGGTTTGAACCCACACAAAGTTGCAGAGCAAACTTATAAAATAAATAATCAAAAACGTGTTCAATACAAAGAAATAAAAGAGTATTTATACCCTAACAAATAAAAAAATTCTAATCCTAAAAGGACTTTAAAATTTTTACCAAAAAGACCCTAAATAATTAACCAAAACGAAAAAGGAAAAACAAATCTGACGACGACGAGAATTCATCAACGCAGAACAACCTTGGTCCGGCCGGGTTGCTTGTTGGGTCCGTGCGGACCTCGCCTTGATCCGGGCGCGTCTTGTTTCTTGTGCGGACGGACCTTGCTGGAACTTCACGGTACAACCCTCTTGCTACATCAAAATCACGTCCGTAGTGGGACGTAACGTACCCTCCCTTATGTAGTTCCCTTATCCTTCAAGCCTCCTCCTAATGTCTCCCATGATCTTAGGACCTGTTTTTATTTATTTATTTATTTATTTATTTATTTATTTATTTATTTTTATTATTATTTTTTAAGGAAGGTGATGCTCTTTTGATTTAATAACGTTTCTTTATTTGTTGTCATGTGATTAATATAGTACTAGGTTCAACTTCCAACAAGAAGAAAGAAATGGTACTCTATTAGTAATAGTGAGGGGTAGGTTCACGAGAATGAGAGAGTTGGTATAAAAGGGTAAGGTCAACCCGTTTTATCAGAAAGAGAAAGGATGAGGGAATGGCAAATTAAATAAATACGTGTTTTGTTTATTGTTTCAACAAGGTTGTCACATTTGCTCAAAAAAAAAAAAAAAACAAGGTTGTCACACACCCTTTCTTATTTTACTTTATTTCCACTAACCCTAGCTCATTCTCGAATCACTAAATATTTTTCAAATGTTCACATTGATTTTCCTTTTTTTCGTTTTTACTTTTGTTGAATCAAAGTTAGTTCCTTTCAAGAAACAACAATTTCTCTTGAATTTTCTCTTTGGTTCAGTCATTTTCATAAGTGTTGGCATTAATTAAGGATTTAATTTTCAGATTTGTTTTCTAATTTCTTCAAATTTAGTTTTAATTAGGTTTTCCTTTGTCATATAGTAAATTTCTCTCATCCGTTGAGAGTAGTTGATTTCTCTCTGTTGTTGAGAGCTTGTGCTTGTTTGTTTATTTGTCTTTTTGTCCGAAATTGCAATTCAATCTCCAATGACGAATCTCACATCATCTCAAAATAAAGGGGATGTCAGTGTTCTTGATGCACAAGGAGGTTTCGAGGATTTTGGGATATCTGGTGGACGTTTACTCGTCAACCCAAATTCTACTCAAAGCGAAATATTATCCAATAGGGGATTTCTTAAATGTTGAATCGAGGGAGTGTCCAACTTTTACTTGGAGTATAATTCAAACGTCTTAAGATTTAGATCGGTATTGTCATTGTTGGAGGTTAAGAAATGAATCTACTATGAAAATTTGAGGTGAGCCTCCGGTTTTTATAGAGTGCTGCCTCTTTTCTTATTATTAAGTTGTTGTTTATAAAATAAAAATAAAAAATTATACTCCAAATATCCTTGTCATTATGGAATGTCAACCAAATCCAAATAAAATGGATCTCAGTTTATGCACATTCAACTCTTTGCGGGGGGGGGGGGGGGGGGGGGGGGGGGGGGGGGTTAATGCAACAACCATACGACCTGATCACCATATTGTTCGATGAGGGCCAATTATTATAATTATTTATTTACTTTTAAAATCTGATGACCAATTATTTAGATATGTTATGTAATTTAAACATTGTTATTATTATGCATAACAATAAAGAATGCAAAATGCTGAGTAAGTATTTCGTCTCATAATAATTGTCGAAGTTTATTTGCCAAAATTTAAACTATGTATTTACTTATTTATATGCTATCCATTTATGATATGATATAATAAAATTGTCTTGAAACAAATAAAACATAGTAAATAAACAAACAGATCACATGTGTCTTTGGTAGAATTATATACAATGTTTTGTTTATATGGGTTGGGTAAGGTCTTGACTATAGGATCTAGGTAAACCAATTGATGTCTATCAAATCTTTTGTTGGTATAAAGTAATCCGTATCCGAAAGTGAATTATTTCAATAATCAAATTTATTATAAATAATTTAATATTATTTAATGCATAATATGTCGCGCCCAAGACCCGTGGTCCTACTTGGCCCCACGCTCGTGACACGAGTGGAAGACGTTATAAAACACTTTGAAATTTTTTCGAAATGTCCTTTTATAAAGTTTAACAAAATCACACTTGAAGTTCAAAGACTTCATTTAACTTTAAACAAACTTTACAACCAACTTTCACAACGAAAGTACTTAGCCCGAAGGCTTACAAACTTTTAAACAAATGTACATACACCAACATGATCCAAAATAGGTGTGACAATAGGAAGTACGGGTACTCTACCCAAAATGTTTTACATTTACATAATGTAACCTTAACAAAACAAGTCCCAACTCTTACCACTCCAACGTCCTCCCGTGCCAAGTGTCCTATCCCATAGACCCGCCTTTATCTAAAACAGTAAACAAATAAAGGGTGAGAATAAATCTCAGTAAGCTACTAAAATGCAACTACGTTTCATGTTAAAATGATAATCATAAAAAATAGTATCATAGCAATCACATAGCACATAATATGAGAGGTAAAATCAACTCATATACACCATTACCACATAGGCCACACTCCGGTGGATACCAAGCCAAGGTTTACCCAATAACATAACTATCTGAGAATACCATCTGAGAAAACCAACTGAGAAAACCAACTGAGCAGCATAAATAGCTGAAGCCGGGATCCCGAAAACCAAACCATAACCATAAGAACCCAAGTAACAATGGGGAAATATGACACAAAGTCATAACCCAAATGCTCACCAAAGGAAGCAATTCATCCCATTCAAGGCCAATCTGGACTGGGGAAACAGAGAAGGCACATTGGAAAACCTTATAGTGAACTTGGCTTGTGTGCCACTATAATTCTCCCACCGCCTGACACAAGGTACCAATGGAAAACCTTATAGTGAAAATACTTGTACCACTATAATTCTCCCATTGCCTGACTCCACAACAAGACCAGCTGGATTTTCCACAAGAAGCACAGTAATGAATACTTGATAAACAACAACAACCGGGGCAATGATTCTAAAATAATGAACCAAGCCAAACACATCAAAGATGCACATAAGCCTCATCTTGGCATCAAAGGAATTCTAGGGGCTTTACAATCAGCAAACCCTCATCTCGGCATCAAAAGCCTTTTTGAAGCCCCATAACCGACAAATCTCTTGGGGCTAGACATCAATCTTCGTTGGGAACACCAGCGACAACAGAATTCAAGCGAGGCAATCCAGACTTCGACTGAGAATGACTTGATCTTGGGTTGGCTTTACAAACACACAATGGCTAAAATGGTTCACCCACGAAAAAAAAAAAAAGATTTTTTCTTTCTTTTTCTCCTTCTATGTGCAAAATTATGTGCTTTACTTTGCTTTGCTCCTAGCTTCTCCTTCATCCTTGAACTACGCTGGTCTGATTCTCTTAAAGAGATACGTAGGCAGCCTTTTGGCACGACCGACCCATCATCCAGAGTACCATCTCGCCAACCCAACATCAAGGGCATTCTCTCATCAACATCTAAACAATGGACATTCTCCATCAAAGCATCCTCCGCGGACATCAGGAATCCATCTCCACTCAAGCGGCAATGGTAAGTGAAGGTATGAATACATCCGACGCTTTCCTCAAAATCACACCGCACACAAGATCACTCTTTACATTCTTACTTCTCTCTCATTGCAAGGGTGTTCCAAAATCTCATCACACCACGAGCACAATTTCTCTCTTCATGCAACTTCTTGCACAAGCACATATATCTGCAAAGCATACACATAACAGGTGCCGCACAGAGCACCAGGTGCCGCACAGAGCACCAGAATCACCAGGTACCGCACAGAGTACCAGAATCAACAGGTGCCGCACAGAGCACCAGGTACCGCACAGAGTACCAGAATCAACAGGTGCCGCACAGAGCACCAGGTACCGCACAGAGTACCAGAATCAACAGGTGCCGCACAGAGTACCAGAATCAACAGGTGCCGCACAGAGCACCAGGTGCCGCACAGAGCACCAGGTGCCGCACAGAGCACCAATTTTGGTCCATGGTGAACCACTAAAATCACCATACCTCTTCCATCAGTAAAAGTCGCTCACACAGGGAGCGCATTTCTATCCTTTGTAATTTCAAATTCCTGCTTTATCGAGTCTTTGTTTTCTCTTGTCGATGTCCTCGGCGGTTGTCTTTCTTTCGTCGACGCGTTTTGCCTCGCAATCCACATCGCCGAGGGGCTCTGTAGACACCCCGCCTTGGACCTCTCACCCCGATTGCATACAAAGTATTTTTATTTAACTTATTTTGTTGATTTCTGTTACTTCGGTTAAGTTCCTAACTGATTCCGTTAGTTTTGGACTAAACTGCATAACAGAATTAACTTTTAGGGTCATTCTGTCATTCTGTCATTTTTCATCCGCGGGCGCTTCCGGCACTACCAGTGAGCCGCGCGCGCGTCTCGCCCCTAAAGCGGGACCCGCGCGCCTCCCATTATGGCAGTAACGGATTGCACCTTATTTCCCTCTGACCCCTTGGTGTCATGCCCAAATGCCTTAGCCTCAGACCCCTTGGTGTCATGCCCAAATGCCTTAGCCTCTGACCCCTTGGTGTCATGCCCAAAATGCCTTAGCCTCTGACCCCTTGGTGTCATGCCCAAATGCCTTAGCCTCTGACCCCTTGGTGTCATGCCCAAATGCCTTTGCCTCTGACCGAATGAGTGTCATGCCCGAATCCTCGCCTCTGACCGAGTGAGTGTCATGCCCGTGTCTCCGCCTCTGACCAAACGAGCGCCATGCCCAAATGCCTTAGCCTCTGACCCCTTGGTGTCATGCCCAAATGCCTTTGCCTCTGACCAAAGGAGTGTCATGCCCGAACCTTCACCTCTGACCGAATGAGTGTCATGCCCGAGTTTCCCACCCGACCTCGACGGTCGTCTATAGGTTTGAGTAGCCTTAAATCTCTCACCCCGAACTACGTTAGGCTTGATTTCCCGCGAATGGGATACGTAGGAATCCTACACTACTAGGACCATCCATGCAACCAAAATCGGTTAAAGCCGTCGTCCCGTCAGATTGGGATGCTTATTTTTATCGACAACCCCGCTCCTTCGAAGCGACGTTGCCGAGGGGCTCTGTAAGTACCCCAATCTGAAACCGACCTATCTTAGAGGTAGCCTTAGTACCGTTTCAGGGATAAGCTGATAGGCCAGGACCTCCCTAGGATAAACTATAAATTCCAGGACTACTCTGGTATAAAATCGGAAAAATCCAGAAGCTCGCCAGGCTGAGCCGTACGGATGATTTGGGAACTAGAGGGGCCTAGCCGTACGGCTGGTTTGGGCGCCCTCAGTCCCTATAAATAGAACCCCTTGCTGATCATTTCAGGGGGGAGAAATACACATTAGAAAGGTCACTCTGCTGGAATTGCCACAGAGAAAGAGTGAGAGTGATCACATACAAAAAATGAGAGAAGAAAGGAAGATTGGCCTTAACCATCATAGGTAAAGCCACCTCCCCCCTCCTTTCTCTTCATCTTACTCCTATTTTCTTTCTTTTATCTTGGTTATACATGTATTTACTATTCATTCATGCAAAGACTTGTCCATTTCAAGCACCTTTTGTTTCTTGCAAGACTTGTCCATTATCAAGCACTATATATCTATCTATTACATTACTATCTTGTCCAAGCTATGAGAAGTTCAAAGGTGCCCTCCATACCTTGTATGGAAGAGGTTCTAAACCTAGACACTCATAGACTTGTTGATTGTCATTTATATTCTTTATTTATTTAAATGTTGTGCTTGTTTGGCCATGATAATCATGAGGATGGTGGAACCTTAGTGTCCATCATTTTCCTCTTTGATTTAGCCTCAAAATCCCACTTTTGGGTCATAAATATCCAATCTTTATGTGTTATTTTGACTCTTGGAAGGATTTTAAGTCATAAGATGTCATCTTGGTGATAAAGTTCCAATCTTTATTCACCAAATGACCAACTTTGGTCCAAAAGGGACATTCATCAACTCTCTTGATTTTCTCCTATGATTGCTCATGATCACACCCAAATACTTGTCTTTGGGGACCGAGTGATGATCATTTAGCATAGGAATGATGTTCTAAAACTTGTAAAATGATTTCTTGCAAACTGGGATCACAAACAGTTTGTCCAGCTTCAGACAGAATACCCTGTTTCTGTTCTGAACTGGACTGTTCATGAGCAAACTGTAAAACCCCAGGATCGCCTCCTCCAGCCGTACGGCTACTTTAGGTAGAAGGGCAAAATTGTCTGTTTTGCCCTCTGACCTTTATCTTATCACTCAAGGCCCCCTTTTCAGCCGACTTTCTCAAATAAAATCAATAACAGAATGTTTTCCGTTAAATACACACACACACATATGCACATTTTAACTAACTTAGGGAGACTCGGCTTTGTCCGAGGCAACTTGAGAAGACGTAAAAACTCCTCCCAAGTTGTAACCTGACCTCCGAACCTTTGAACTCAAACCTTTGTCATTTTGTTGGGTTTAAAATTAACAAAATGTGGCGACTCCGTTAAATTTGACCGGTTCCCGTGTTTGGCATTTTGTCCTCGTGCGAACCTCGCGTATTTCGCCCCCGAGGACGGGATCCTTACAGTGGCGACTCCGCTGGGGATTAGAGTGCTTTCGGACTTCTTTCTAGAAGGATTCGGGGGCATTCTTGTGTGGGTCAAACTCCCGTTCCCGTTAGTTGACTTCTTTGCATATTTGTGTGTGTTTGTTGTTTCTGTTTGAACTGTTTTGAGTACATACGTTCTGGAAACACAATAAGCTGGGGCTTGATGATCAGAAGTTGGCGAGAAAAATCTTCACCATCTTGCTTTAGCCGTACGGCTACTTTGGGTAGGGACCAGAATGTTGCCAATTAATAGTTTGGTGCAGGGCTGCAACATTCTGGGTGCCCCCTCTGCTTCTGCTTGTCCAGGTTCCAAATTTACAGTCTTACTTGTGCACATTACCTTCATTCTTTTGGCCAAAACTTGGTTTTAAAAGGTAATAAAACTTGGTTATGCATGATCTTTTGTCAATAAAATGGTTTCCAAAACCTCATCGTGCATAACCCCTTTTGTAAGGGTTTTCTTGAGTCTCCTCGTTGTGCACAAATTGCTTTGTACAAAAGGGTTTCAATGTAAAATATTTCTTTTGCAAAAGTTTGATTCAAAATTCTTTGTTGTGCACAACTTGGTACATGTACAAGTTTTGGTCTTTGTTTGATTATATTCTTTGATTTGTTGTGTATAGATTGCTCAATTCATGCTTGTTCATACTTGTTCATAGCTTGCTTATGCCATGCTCATGATATCGAAAAACGAATTGAAAATCTCTCTTTTACTCAAAAAAGGAGCATAGAATGACTTCACACCACGCGCACTTGACCGTACACGTTCCAAATACCCTTTAAACCCGGGGTGGATGCCACGATGCAGCTCGCTGGGCGCTCTTGTTCCCTTCGATGCGCGCATGGGTCCATCCCACCTTCCCTTCCGAACCGAGTCAACCACACTTGTCCGTGACACACAAATACCGTGACTATGGTTGGTTTTTGGTCTAGTTCACGTCACCACATCCTTGATACGTGCTCAAAGCTAATTGAGGCCAAATTAATGCCCGAGTTGTGACTCCTTGATGTAATGCAAGCGTGGCCTAACCAGCCTCCAACTCGTGTGTTAGTGACGACCGCAATTAGCAAAGGCCATGTACTAAGGGTAGGGTGACACCGTGTCGTTAAAACCCTAATGAACGAGTTATTTTAATCATCCTTAAGCCCATGGTCAAGGATCGAGACGCCTCATTCAGAACGAGGTCATGTCGGAATGTCGGTGGAGCCTTCGGTGTAGCCTTCGGAGAAAAGTCTCGATCCCGACTGGGGCTTAATCATGATTGGGATGACCCGTGTATTGGGAACCTTACGACGCACTAGACCCTAGGTCTATCTTTTTTGGTCGGTGGAAGCCGCGTGCCCTATTGGACCCTCGCCCGGGACAGTCCATCCCTGGGAGTGTGCAAGGTAGGTGAAAAATGAGGGGCTTATAGACGTGGCGATGGCCTCCACTGATCCAGGATTTAGATTAGTTGCGAAAAAGAAGAGAAATCTTTTCCAACCATTTAGGAACAAAGATGCGTTTTAAGTAAACTTGAATGGTTTATTAATTGCGCGATACGTGAATTTGCCCCGTTTTTGCTTCCTGTCTTTGATACATTCCATGTTATCCTTCAAGACCTCCGTCGAATCCCGTTAAGTCTTTGGAAGGATCCATGTTATCCTTCAAGACCTCCGTCGAATCCCATTAAGTCTTTGGAAGGATCCATGTTATCCTTCAAGACCTCCTCCAAGTCCCGTTAAGTCTTTGGATGGATCCATGTTATCCTTCAAGACTCCCGTTAAGATCCCCGTTGAGACCCTAGGCAAAATCCCCTAGGTCCCCGCAAAGATCCCCGTTAAATTCTAGGAATAGTCCCTTAGGAAGTCAGTCAAGTCCTTGGATGGATTCTCGTTAAGAAGTCAGCCGTGTTTGTCCTTCCCTCTTAAGATTCTAAACCCATTCGAACTACGGCGACCTGAGCTCCTCAAACTGAGGGGAACGTAGGCAACTTCGGCCCGGTCAAATATCCCAAATAGAGACACGTGTGTCTTTGACCCAAGCGTTCATCCAATGTTTACCCAAGCCTAAATCTACCTTTTGTCTTCCCCGTAGCTCAGATGAAGTGGAAGAGAGCATCATCTCGCCGTCTAGTGCGTGTGGAGTCAGAAAGTTCCCCGGTCACTACAACTTCTCCGATCCGGTACCTCGGAAAGATCACTTCAATGGACAGTAGCTTGAGAAATGACGTCGCGGATAATTCGGATGGCCCAACGAACGAAGAGTTGTTCCAAGCTTCATAAACCCCCGGGGCTGAGAAAGAAGTCATCACAGATGGCCACAGGGAAACGCAAACTCCGTCTGATGAGTCAACGAGGCAAAGAGGTGTTACAGCTCTGTCTCAAATTGATGGGCCCTTCACCAAAGCAACCAACCACAATGAAAGGGTGGAAGCTACCCGACCTCCGGATTGTAACCAAAGATTGCCCCCTCCATCTCACCAAAATACCGAGACCTCCATCTTTTCGCCCCAACACGCCGTCATCCACAACGAGCCTCTCACTCAAATCTTCCTCACTCCGCCTCATCCCAAATCCAACATCTCCCATGAGACACTTCCTATAAAACCCCAAACACAATCCACTCAAAAGGCCCACAAACCACTGTTCACACCGGTTACGCCCCGAGCATCATACTCACAATACCTTCCCAATCATATCCCTTCTCAGTTTAATGTCATCAACCAAGTCACCAGAGCTCCGTCACTGTTTAGACCACATGTGGATGCCCGAACAAGCGTCACCAACTGGCCTCCACCAGATTTCCCAATAAGATTCCGGGATGACCCGTATCATTTCTACAATCCAAGACCTTTTGGACCTCAAACTCACAGCATGCTCCCAATATATATTCCTACAGGAAACCAAGGTTACGAGTACGCCTACGCCCCGGCGCCTCCACAGGTTCCCCATGTTGCACCTCAGTCAGGTGGGTTATCGGGAAAGAGAAAGCAAATGGAATATGAGGAGACCCTTGTCTCAAGCAGCGGTAATTCTCATCACCTCCACACTTCGGTCAAAGGTAAAGGAAAATCCAAACGCCAACCCAAGCTCCATTTCGTAAGGTTCGAGGATTTCGGAATACCCATAAGCAAGGTATTTGAGGGATTGATTAGGCAAGGCCTTGCGAAGCCTCTTGTCAACTACCAACCCACAAACCCCAAGGGGTGTCTCGACACAACTGAATGGTGTGCCTTTCACAACCACCATGGGCACGACACCGACGATTGCATCACTTTGAAATGCGTCATCCAGAAGTTAATCACACAAGGAAAGCTTGAATACCCCGGTTTGGGAAATTGATGGTGCTGTGGTTGCCGTAACAAGGGATGAGATTCAAAACCCCTTCCATCGCCTCCTTTTAGGAAGAGTCGAAGTCCACTATTAAGACATGTGATAAGTCTTTAGGAAAAGTCGGTTAAGATGTCTGTTAGGTTTGGTTAAAGTCTTGACTCCCCGGTTGATGCCATGTGGTGACCATTTTGGGTCCATTGTCAGTTCTCGTTAATAAGATTATTATTGTCATTCTTTCCTTGTCAAAAGTTTACAAAAATGTGTGTGTGAGTTTTTCACCCAAAACAAAAGGTGTGTCTTTCAGAAAAAGAAAAATGGAGATCAAGTTTTCTCAAAATAAAATGTCGTATTTTCCTAAAAGGTTAATCCGCTAATGAAGCATGCTACTCGAATCACGGTTAATAATTTTACCTTGAGGTTTAAAATGCTAAAGTCCTTTGCGGTTTTGTCCCCCGGAAACATCGTCCAAGGAGCCCGCATCCGAATTGGACCGTCCACGAGAAGAGGCCCGAGCTTCAGGAGACCGAGGGCGGCTACACAAAATGGAGGACTGTGCCCTTGCCAAATGCCATACACGAAGGTTAGGCACTTTGGAAGGGACATCATCAAAATGAGATAGCCAAAAGCGAGTTCCCAACTCGCCCTCATGAGTAGACGACCCCAGCAATTGCGACGCCAAGCCAAGTGGAGACCTCGCGACATCTTTTCCGATGACATGGAACCCGAGTTCCCCGTGTAAAACATGGAATATGCCGCCGACAATCCCTCCAATGACTATGGAAGAGAATGGATCATCGTGCTTCATGGGAACCCATCCCTAAAAAAAAAAAAAAAAAAAGGTGTGAGTCTTCCAGCCTCGTAGGTTCTAGAAAGAGAGTCCATTCTGGACTGTGTCTTTTTATTTTTACAGAGTTCCACTGACACGCCCCCAGGTTCCGGGATCCCCTAATAGAACCTCGAACCTGGATGGGAGTGCCTAACGAGAAACAAGAAACTTAACAAGAAACTTAATGACATTTGTTTAACAAACGGACATGATATATATATACTCTAGAGTAAGGAGCTATACTAGCTCATAACACGAGTTCTAGACAAGAAAATTTAAAACCAAACTTAATACATACACAGCGGAAACATGCCTAGCACATAAGCTGGCATTAAGAGTACTATACAAGATGTCTAGTGATAACAAGAACTAAACAAGACTGTCTACCCCAAAATAAGGAGTTATACAACCCAATACATCGTCCTCACCAAGAGTAAAAGGACACAAGCCCCAAAATAATCACGACCTGCGAAGCAAGCTCCCAACTATGTCGAGCCTCACTGCGCACTATCCTTCCTTTCCTGGGGGGGGGGGAAACAAATAAAGGGTGAGATAAATCTCAGTAAGCTATTAGATGCAACTACATGACATGTTATCATGCAATTCAAATAGATACTCAAGTAATCATTTATCAAGTATCATCAAGTAACAAGTATGTGAGAGGATAATCCACTCATCAAGTAGCACATAAAGCTAAACAAGCAAGTGATAAGGATATTGCTTCCTTCCTTATTCCTCCCA
This sequence comes from Campanula takesimana, assembly GCA_026119855.1. Classification (NCBI taxonomy): domain Eukaryota; kingdom Viridiplantae; phylum Streptophyta; class Magnoliopsida; order Asterales; family Campanulaceae; genus Campanula; species Campanula takesimana. The sequence goes on from JAOWBW010000881.1 coordinate 320,697, forward strand.
AGAATACCATTGTTGTCGTAGCTTGTATTACTTTGACAATCACGATCAATAACATGAACTGATTATTCAGTATGTATCAGAAGACCCGGTAACCAGTGTCATTCCCAATATCACGACTCATGAATATTCACGAGGTGATCAAGACAAGAGTTTAGCATTCACTTAAGTCAGGCTTATTGCTCCAACTAAGGAAGCTATGCCCTTACTATGGCCGGTAGTAAGGGGTCACGCGGAAATACATAAGGACCCGATTGTCACTTAAACCCCAGCTCTCGCGACAAGCGTGAACCTATATATTTTCGAACAAGCAAGGAGAACCAGCTGGACTCACACAAGAAGGTACAAGTAGATATTTACTTGAACTACGGGAGAAGAACTAATCCAAAAGTAGTGGACTAGCTCAACAAGGAACATGCTTCAAGTAATCAAGAAGTCACCTTGTATCAAGCAAATGTATGCAATGTTTGCACATACACAACAAGAATGACACGCCCCCAGGTCCCGGGATCCCCTAATAGAACCTCGAACCTGGATGGGAGTGCCTAACGGGAAACAAGAAACTTAATGACATTTATTTAACAAATTGACATGATATATATACTCTAGAGTAAGGAGCTATACTAGCTCACAACACGAGTTCTATACAAGAAAATTTAAAACCAAACTTAATACATACACAGCGGAAACATGCCTAGCACATAAGCTGGCATTAAGAGTACTATACAAGATGTCTAGTGACAACAAGAAGTAAACAAGACTGTCTACCCCAAAATAAGGAGTTACAAAACCCATAATACATCGTCCTCACCAAGTGTAAAAGGACACAAGCCCCAAAATAATCACGACCTGCGAAGCAAGCTCCCAACTATGTCGAGCCTCACTGCGCACTATCCTTCTTTTCCTGGGGGGGGGGAAGCAAATAAAGGGTGAGATAAATCTCAGTAAGCTATTAGATGCAACTACATGACATGCTATCATGCAATTCAAGTAGATACTCAAGTAATCATATATTAAGTATCATCAAGTAACAAGTATATGAGAGGATAATCCACTCATCCAGTAGCACATAAAGCTAACCAAGCAAGTTATAAGGATATTGCTTCCTTCCTTATTCCTCCCAAGAATACCATTGTTGTCGAAGCTTGTATTACTTTGACATCACGATCAATAACAGGAACTGATTATTCAGTATATCAGAAGATCCGGTAACCAGTGTCATTCTCAATATCAGTACTCATGATTATTCATGAGGTGTTCGGGACGGGAAATTAGCATTCACTTTAGTCAGGCTTATTGCTCCAACTAAGGAAGCTATGCCCTTACTATGGCCGGTAGTAAGGGGTCGGGCGGAAATACATAGGGACCCGATTGTCACTTAAACCCCAGCTCTCGCGACAAGCGTGAACCTATACATTTTCGAACAAGCAAGGAGAACCAGCTGGACTCACACAAGAAAGTACAAGTAGATATTTACTTGAACAACGGGAGAAGAACTAATCCAAATGTAGTGGACTAGCTCAACAAGGAACATGCTTCAAGTACTCAAGAAGTCACCTTGTATCAAGAAAATGTATGCAATGTTTGCACATACACAACAAGAACATGTTTCATACACGTTAGTGCTTGTTCATAGCACTTTCAAGTTCACTACCATACATATGTATTGGTGTCAAGCCATGTACAAGATTTTATTATCTTATACTTCAAGTCTTAATTCATTTCTATGGATGTTCAAGTCATGTACAAGCTTTTAATGTCTTATACTTCAAGTTATAACTTCCAATCTTTGGACATTCAAACAAGTATAAGAGTTATACATTTACTCTTACAAAATCCAACTCCTATTCTTAGGATGTTCAAGTCTAAGACCTTGTGCTAATGCCCCTAAGGTGCACAATCATTGGATTCACAACAAGTATAACACATTAGTGCTTGTTCATAGCACTTTCAAGACATAACGAAGAGATACTACTCCTATACTTATGTTCAATGTCCTAAAACACCTATCTAAGTGCTCTATACAATCACTTTAAAACCTCATTAATTTAGTCTTTGAATAGCCCTCTGAGTCTAGGTTATTCAGCTTCTTTCGGATCTTGATTCCGACTTTCCTATAGAAAGTTATGAAGGAAACCATTCAAGAAGGAAAAATCAGAATTTCCACTTGGCACGACCGTGCGTGCAAAAGTGGCACGACCGTGCTATCAAAGCCGAGAAGTTTTCACACAAAATTCCTTTTCGGCACGACCGTGCCCATAAAAGGCGCACGACCGTGCTAAATCTGCCGAGGGATTTTCACCCAAAATTCATTTTTGGCACGACCGTGCCCATAAAAGGCGCACGACCGTGCTAACACTGCCGAGAGATTTTTGTCTAAAGGCGATATTTGGCACGACCGTGCTCAGTACAAATTGGTAGATTTCCCCTGAGTTCAAACTTAACAATTCTCCGTCCCAAGCTTAGGAGTAACATTTACTAACAATTTCAACATACCCCAAAATAAGAAACAAGCTTAAAACCAATTCTTTCATTTCCTTTCCTTAGTTCACTCAGTATGGTTTTACTCCCCTTGTCCCAAATTTACAAGTACCACAAAAATCATCCCAAACACAAAATTAACAATCACAAGTATTGAGAATAACATTTATGCATGTTATTACAAGTAAGGGGGAGCTAATAACTTACCTAGTCAAAATTCAAGTTGACCTAAACTTATTTCTGTTCGGCCTGGAACGCTCTATTCAACGCCACGAATATTAATCCGGGATCGGAATCAAGAACGGGAGGGATAATTAAACTCGAGGGGTCGGGAATAGGGAAAACTTTTAACCTAGCTTTCAGAACAGAGGGAGTCTTCGTAAGAACTTTGGGAAATTTTGCCTCAGAGAAGAAGGCAAACCCAAATGATATACTTAAAATTTCAAAGAATTGCACTTAGGCCCCTCAAGTTTCACTTTTAACAAAAAGACCCCTAAAGTCAAAATTTCACAAATGACCCAAAAGTCAAAACTAGACATTTAACCACCTTAACTATTTAAAGCAGTTAAAGATTTAACCCACATAAAACTAACACATAATATGCAAGTTCAAGTATTTAACAAGTATGTCAACTATTTAACAGGAAATAGGATGGGTGTTACATCCTCCCCACCTTAAAGAAAATTCGCCCACGAATTTTACTTACCAAAATTTTCAAATAGGCTCGGGTATTTATCTCGCATCTCTTTCTCGGTTTCCCAAGTAGCTTCTTCAATTTCATGATTCCTCCAAAGGACCTTCACAATAGGAATCCTTTTGGTACGCAATACTTGCTCTTTCCAGTCAAGAATTTCAACAGGCTGTTCCTCATAAAACAAATCAGGCTGAAATGGAATAGCCTCATACTCAAGAACATGTGATTCATCTGCCATATACTTGCGAAGCATAGATACATGGAACACATTATGAATACCAGATAAAGAAGGAGGTAAAGCCACTCTATAAGCCAACTTCCCAACTCTTTCAAGAATCTCAAATGGACCGATATAACGAGGAGATAACTTTCCTTTCTTCGCAAATCTCTTTATACCTCTACGAGGAGAGACCTTCAAGAATACAAAGTCACCTACCTGGAATTCAAGATCCCTTCTACGATGATCTGCATAACTCTTTTGTCTACTCTGAGCTGTACGCAATCTATCTCGAATAAGTTTCACACTCTCAACTGATTGTTGAACCATTTCAGGACCCAAGAGTCTAGCTTCTCCCACTTCATCCCAGCATATAGGAGATCGACATTTTCTGCCATAAAGAGCCTCATAAGGAGCCATTTCAATGCTAGACTGAAAACTGTTATTATAAGCAAACTCAGCCAAAGGAAGATGAGTATCCCAACTGCCTTTGAAATCAATAACACAAGCACGTAACATATCCTCAAGAATCTGTATAAGTCTCTCAGATTGCCCATCAGATTGAGGATGAAAAGCTGTACTGAAATTCAATTTAGTACCCATAGCACCCTGAAGAGCCTGCCAGAATCGAGAAGTAAAACGAGGATCTCTGTCAGATACAATACTCACAGGAACCCCATGCAGTCGGATAATCTCCTGAACATACAAAGATGCCAATTGAGACAATGAATATCCCATGGAAACAGACAAGAAATGAGCTGATTTAGTCAATCTGTCCACAATAACCCAAACAGCATCATGGCCTCGTCTGGTACGTGGCAAACCAGTCACAAAATCCATAGTAATATGCTCCCATTTCCACTCTGGAATTTTCAATGGTTGCAACAAACCTGCTGGACGTTGATGTTCCACCTTTACTTGTTGACAAGTCAAACATTTAGAAACATACTCAGCAATCTCTCTTTTCATATTGTTCCACCAGAAATGTTTCTTCAAGTCTTGGTACATTTTAGTACTTCCAGGATGAATAATATACTTGGCTTTGTGAGCCTCTTCAAGAACTTTCTTCTTTATCTCAGGATCAACTGGAATACAAACTCGACTTCGGAAGGTAAAAATTCCATCACTGTTAAAAGAAAAATCTGGTTGTTTTCCTTCATTCATTCCACTAATGATTTTCTGTAATTCAGAATCAATTACCTGAGCTTCTTTGATCTGTTGGAGTAAATCTGAAGTAGCTTTTATATTCGCAAACATAACTCCATGATTTGATTCACAAGGACTCCAATCACACAAGTCTTCAAACATCTTCCATTCACGAATCATCAAGCAAGAAATATAAGTCTTTCTGCTCAGTGCATCTGCCACAACATTTGCTTTTCCTGGATGATAAAGGATAGTACAATCATGATCCTTCAATTTCTCCATCCATCTACGTTGCCTCATGTTAAGCTCTTTTTGAGAAAACAAGTACTTCAAGCTCTTATGATCAGTAAAGACTTCAAATTTAGTTCCATACAAGTAATGCCTCCATTTATGCAAAGCAAAAATAATCGCAGCCAACTCTAAATCATGAGTAGGATAATTCTTTTCATAAGGAGATAATTTTCGAGAAGCATAAGCTATTACCTTGCCATCTTGCATCAGAACACAACCCAATCCTTCTTTAGAAGCATCAGTATAAACCATGAAATGCTCAGAACCATTAGGCAAAGCCAAGACTGGAGCTGTAGTCAAACGCCTTTTCAACTCCTGAAAACTCGCTTCACATTTATCATTCCACTCAAAAGAAATAGCTTTTCGAGTCATATTAGTCAATGGAGTAGCAATCTTGGAGAATCCCTCAATGAACCTCCGATAATAACTAGCTAAGCCCAAGAAACTACGGATTTCAGTCACTGTAGTTGGCCTTTTCCAGTTAACAATTACTTCAACTTTGGAAGGATCTACTGCAATACCAGTAGCAGACACAACATGCCCCAAGAATGAAACCTCTTCTAACCAGAAAGCACATTTGCTGAATTTTGCAAATAATTGTTTCTCACAAAGAACTTGTAATACCACTCTGAGATGTTGCTCATGCTCAGCCCGTGACTTAGAATACACAAGAATATCATCAATGAATACCACCACAAAGCAATCAAGATATGGCTTGAATATACGGTTCATCAAATCCATAAATACAGCTGGAGCATTTGTCAAACCAAATGGCATAACAATAAACTCATAATGCCCATACCTGGTACGGAAAGCTGTCTTTGGTATATCCTCAGATCTGATTTTCAACTGATGATAACCACTTCTCAAGTCAAGCTTCGAATATACTACTGAACCCTGAAGCTGATCAAACAAGTCATCAATATGAGGTAACGGATATTTATTCTTGATAGTTACCTGATTAAGATCTCTGTAATCAATACACAATCGCAGAGTCCCATCTTTCTTTCTGACAAACAGCACTGGTGCACCCCACGGTGATACACTAGGCCTGATAAAGCCCCGATCAAGCAATTCCTCAAGCTGTGTTTTCAACTCTCTTAACTCAGCTGGAGCCATTCTATATGGTGCTTTAGAGATTGGTGCTGTACCTGGTAATAACTCAATACAGAACTCAAGCTCTCGATCAGGTGGCATACTATACTCAGAAGAGAACACATCTGAAAATTCAGACACAACAGGAATATCCTCCATCTTGGGAACAGATACACTCTGATCAAGCACACATGCGAGATACCCGGCACAACCACGAGATAAAAGTTTTCTAGCTTTTAAAGCAGAAATAACATGTATAGCACATAAAGGCCTATCACCTTCAAAGGTAAAATCAGGCAAACAAGGAATAGAAAAAGTTACTACTTTTCTATAACAATCAACAGATGCATGATGCACATATAGCCAATCCATGCCAAGAATCACGTCAAAGTCCCTTATAGGTAACACGACTAGGTCGGCAAGAAGGGCATGATCACCCACAAGGACCTCACATTTCTTGTAAACCTCAGAAGTAAACATGCAATCTCCCATAGGGGAAGATACTTCTAGCACATAAGGCATAGAATCAGGAAGAACATGCAAATGCGACACAAAATGAGATGCCACATAAGAATGAGATGAGCCTGGATCTATCAAGACTCGCGCTCTCGTACTAGAAAGTAATATAATACCTCCTATGATCGCAGAAGACTCAGCTACACCCTGCTGATCTAGTGCAAACACTCGACCCTGAACTTTTGGTCGACCACCACTATCTCTCTTGGAACCTGAGACTGGTTGACTTGTACCCCCAACTTGATTTACTTTACTTTTAGAACAATTTCTAGCAAAGTGCCCCGCTTCACCACACACAATACACTTTCCTTGCTTTAGCCAACACTTGTCTTCAGAATGGCCTTCTTTCGAACAATAGCCACATACTCTCCTGGAACCTTGGACTGTTGTCCTCGAACCAGTTGATACACTACCTTTGCTTTCAGTTGGCTGTCGGAATCGACGATCTTAGCGGCCAGATTTACCACCTTTAGAACCAGATCCCTGAGTTCTCTCTGATACACGACCAGTCATGGTTGTTCCCAACTTCACCTTGTGTTCTTCAATATCATTTTCAATAGTATAAGCCTTCTCCACTGCTTGCTGATAGCTAGTGAGCTGTAGAGAAAGAAGTTGCTTCCTGTACTCAGTCCTCAACCCTTTAACAAACCTCTGTGCCTTCTTGGCTTCGTTTGGAACTAAATGATCACAATACCTGGCCAATTCTGTGAACTTGGTTGAGTATTGCCCCACGGTCAGACTTCCCTGCTCCAGATTAAGAAATTCCATCTCTTTCCTATCTTGGACCACTGTTGGAATAAACTGCGACTTAAAAGCTTTAAGAAAATTCTCCCATGTCTGTGGTACACCTTCTAGTTCCCAACTTTTACTCAACACTTGCCACCAATGCTCAGCGGCTTTCTCAAGTTTAAAGGTTGCAAAGGTTACCTTATCACCACCTGCACATCTCAAGGCTGTAAAGATCTTCTCAATGCTTTTAATCCACTCCTCTGCCTTTTTAGCATCAAATTCCCCGTCAAAACTGCGAGGTTTCAGCTTCAAGAACCTTGTAAGGCGATTAGGATAATCCCAGTCAACATTATCAACCATTTCTTCCTGAGGAGTTATAGATCTCAGCTGATTACTACCACTTGTACCTTCAGAACTCATTGTACCTGTAGGTAAACACTCAGCGTTATTAATAACACCCCAAGACTCACCCATACCTAGGCCATAGACCCTATCCAGACTTAGAGCAAACCAAGGTAGCTAAACAGGGTAGCTAAACCAGGGTAGCTCTGATACCAACCTGACACGCCCCCAGGTCCCGGGATCCCCTAATAGAACCTCGAACCTGGATGGGAGTGCCTAACGGGAAACAAGAAACTTAATGACATTTATTTAACAAATTGACATGATATATATACTCTAGAGTAAGGAGCTATACTAGCTCACAACACGAGTTCTATACAAGAAAATTTAAAACCAAACTTAATACATACACAGCGGAAACATGCCTAGCACATAAGCTGGCATTAAGAGTACTATACAAGATGTCTAGTGACAACAAGAACTAAACAAGACTGTCTACCCCAAAATAAGGAGTTACAAAACCCATAATACATCGTCCTCACCAAGTGTAAAAGGACACAAGCCCCAAAATAATCACGACCTGCGAAGCAAGCTCCCAACTATGTCGAGCCTCACTGCGCACTATCCTTCTTTTCCTGGGGGGGGGGGAGCAAATAAAGGGTGAGATAAATCTCAGTAAGCTATTAGATGCAACTACATGACATGCTATCATGCAATTCAAGTAGATACTCAAGTAATCATATATTAAGTATCATCAAGTAACAAGTATATGAGAGGATAATCCACTCATCCAGTAGCACATAAAGCTAACCAAGCAAGTTATAAGGATATTTCTTCCTTCCTTATTCCTCCCAAGAATACCATTGTTGTCGAAGCTTGTATTACTTTGACATCACGATGAATAACAGGAAATGATTATTCAGTATATCAGAAGACCCGGTAACCAGTGTCATTCTCAATATCAGTACTCATGATTATTCATGAGGTGTTCGGGACGGGAAATTAGCATTCACTTTAGTCAGGCTTATTGCTCCAACTAAGGAAGCTATGCCCTTACTATGGCCGGTAGTAAGGGGTCGGGCGGAAATACATAGGGACCCGATTGTCACTTAAACCCCAGCTCTCGCGACAAGCGTGAACCTATACATTTTCGAACAAGCAAGGAGAACCAGCTGGACTCACACAAGAAAGTACAAGTAGATATTTACTTGAACAACGGGAGAAGAACTAATCCAAATGTAGTGGACTAGCTCAACAAGGAACATGCTTCAAGTACTCAAGAAGTCACCTTGTATCAAGAAAATGTATGCAATGTTTGCACATACACAACAAGAACATGTTTCATACACGTTAGTGCTTGTTCATAGCACTTTCAAGTTCACTACCATACATATGTATTGGTGTCAAGCCATGTACAAGATTTTATTATCTTATACTTCAAGTCTTAATCCATTTCTATGGATGTTCAAGTCATGTACAAGCTTTTAATGTCTTATACTTCAAGTTATAACTTCCAATCTTTGGACATTCAAACAAGTATAAGAGTTATACATTTACTCTTACAAAATCCAACTCCTATTCTTAGGATGTTCAAGTCTAAGACCTTGTGCTAATGCCCCTAAGGTGCACAATCATTGGATTCACAACAAGTATAACACATTAGTGCTTGTTCATAGCACTTTCAAGACATAACGAAGAGATACTACTCCTATACTTATGTTCAATGTCCTAAAACACCTATCTAAGTGCTCTATACAATCACTTTAAAACCTCATTAATTTAGTCTTTGAATAGCCCTCTGAGTCTAGGTTATTCAGCTTCTTTCGGATCTTGATTCCGACTTTCCTATAGAAAGTTATGAAGGAAACCATTCAAGAAGGAAAAATCAGAATTTCCACTTGGCACGACCGTGCGTGCAAAAGTGGCACGACCGTGCTATCAAAGCCGAGAAGTTTTCACACAAAATTCCTTTCGGCACGACCGTGCCCATAAAAGGCGCACGACCGTGCTAAATCTGCCGAGGGATTTTCACCCAAAATTCATTTTTGGCACGACCGTGCCCATAAAAGGCGCACGACCGTGCTAACACTGCCGAGAGATTTTGTCTAAAGGCGATATTGGCACGACCGTGCCAATTAAAGGCGCACGACCGTGCTCAGTACAAATTGGTAGATTTCCCCTGAGTTCAAACTTAACAATTCTCCGTCCCAAGCTTAGGAGTAACATTTACTAACAATTTCAACATACCCCAAAATAAGAAACAAGCTTAAAACCAATTCTTTCATTTCCTTTCCTTAGTTCACTCAGTAGGGTTTTACTCCCCTTGTCCCAAATTTACAAGTACCACAAAAATCATCCCAAACACAAAATTAACAATCACAAGTATTGAGAATAACATTTATGCATGTTGTTACAAATAAGGGGGAGCTAATAACTTACCTAGTCAAAATTCAAGTTGACCTAAACTTATTTCTGTTCGGCCTGGAACGCTCTATTCAACGCCACGAATATTAATCCGGGATCGGAATCAAGAACGGAGGGATAATTAAACTCGAGGAGTCGGGAATAGGGAAAACTTTTAACCTAGCTTTCAGAACAGAGGGAGTCTTCGTAAGAACTTTGGGAAATTTTGCCTCAGAGAAGAAGGCAAACCCAAATGATATACTTAAACTTTCAAAGAATTGCACTTAGGCCCCTCAAGTTTCACTTTTAACAAAAAGACCCCTAAAGTCAAAATTTCACAAATGACCCAAAAGTCAAAACTAGACATTTAACCACCTTAACTATTTAAAGCAGTTAAAGATTTAACCCACATAAAACTAACACATAATATGCAAGTTCAAGTATTTAACAAGTATGTCAACTATTTAACAGGAAATAGGATGGGTGTTACAAAGAACATGTCTCATACACGTTAGTGCTTGTTCATAGCACTTTCAAGTTCACTACCATACATATGTATTGGTGTCGTGTCAAGTCAAGTACAAGATTTTATTATCTTATATTCAAGTTATAATCCAATTCTTTGGATGTTCAAGTCACGTACAAGATTTTAATGTCTTATACTTCAAGTTATATCCCAATCTTTGGACATTCAAACAAGTATAAGAGTTATACATTTACTCTTACAAAATCCCAATCCTATTCTTAGGATGTTCAAGGCTAAGACCTTTTGCTAATGCCTCTAAGGTGCACAATCATTGGATTCACAACAAGTATAACACATTAGTGCTTATTCATAGCACTTCAAGACATAAAGAAGAGATACTACTCTTATACTTATGTTCTCATTTGAGTTCTATAAGTATTAATGTTCAAGACTAAGTTCTAATGCCCTCAAAAGGTACAATGATACTTGCTAGGACATCTTATACTAAGGCTATATGCCTTAGGAGGAATAAGCTTTCAATTTAATTTAGGTTTAAAACACTTTACTTGGAACAGGGGACCGGGCGGGCGCTCGAGGTGAACCGGGCGGGCGCTTGTTCAAAATTCCTAAAACCCATAACTTTCTGGCCAAAAGGGCGGGCGCCTGGTGACAAACCGGGCGGGCGCCTGGTCCAAATTACAGCAAACCCCAATTCTTCCCAGGCTTAGGAATCTCCGTCCCCAAGCGTAGGAGTAACTTTTCACTAACATTTTACACATTCCCAGGGATACCAACAACTCAAAACTAATATTTTCATTTCAATTCCTTACTTTATACAGTAGGGTATACTCCCTTTGTCCCACAATTACAAGTACCACAAAATTTGCCCCAAACACAAAATTAACATTCACAAGTATCGAGAATAACATTTATGCATGTTATTACAAGCAAGGGGGAGCTAATAACTTACCTAGTCAAAATTCAAGTTAACCCAAACTTATTTCTGTTCGGCCTGGAACGCTCTATTCAACTCCACGAATATTAATCCGGGATCGGAATCAAGAACGGAGGGATAATTAAACTCGAAGAGTCGAGAATAGGGAAAACTTTTAACCCTAGGTTTTAGAACAGAGGGAGTGTACGTATTGAATTTGGGTAAAATGACCCAGAGAAGAAAGCTAAACAAGTTGATATACTTATAACTTTCAAAGAATTGCACTTAGGCCCCTCAAGTTTCACTTTTAACAAAAAGGCCCTAAAGTCAAAATTTCACAAATGACCCAAAAGTCAGAACTAGACATTTAACCACCTTAACTATTTAAAGCAGTTAAAAATTTAACCCAATAAAACTAGCACATAATATGCAAGTTCAAGTATTTAACAAATATGTCAAATATTTAACAAGAAATAGGATGGGTGTTACATCCTCCCCACCTTAAAGAAAATTCGCCCACGAATTTTACTTACCAAGATTTTCAAATAGGCTCGGGTATTTATCTCGCATTTCTTTCTCGGTTTCCCAAGTAGCCTCTTCAATTTCATGATTTCTCCAAAGGACCTTCACAATAGGAATCCTTTTGGTACGCAAAACTTGCTCTTTCCAGTCAAGAATTCCAACAGGCTGTTCCTCATAAGACAAATCAGGCTGAAATGGAATAGCCTCATACTCAAGAACATGTGATTCATCAGCCATATACTTGCGAAGCATAGACACATGGAACACATCATGAATACCGATAAAGAAGGGGGTAAAGCCACTTTATAAGCCAACTTACCAACTCTTTCAAGAATCTCAAATGGACCGATATAACGAGGAGATAACTTTCCTTTCTTCCCAAATCTCCTTATACCTCTACGAGGAGAGACCTTCAAGAATACAAAGTCACCTACCTGGAATTCAATATCCCTTCTACGATGATCTGCATAACTCTTTTGTCTACTTTGAGCTGTGCGCAATCTATCTCGAATGAGTTTCACACTCTCAACTGACTGTTGAACCATTTCAGGACCCAAGAGTCTAGCTTCTCCCACTTCATCCCAACATATAGGAGATTGACATTTTCTGCCATAAAGAGCCTCATATGGAGCCATTTCAATGCTAGACTGAAAACTGTTATTATAAGCAAACTCAGCCAAAGGAAGATGAGTATCCCAACTGCCTTTGAAATCAATAACACAAGCACGTAACATATCCTCGAGAATCTGTATAAGTCTCTCAGATTGCCCATCAGATTGAGGATGAAAAGCAGTACTGAAATTCAATTTAGTACCCATAGCACCCTGAAGAGCCTGCCAGAATCGAGAAGTAAAACGAGGATCTCTGTCAGATACAATACTCACAGGAACCCCATGCAGTCGGACTATCTCCTGAACATACAAAGATGCCAACTGAGACAATGAATATCCCATGGAAACAGACAAGAAGTGAGCTGATTTAGTCAACCTGTCCACTATAACCCAAACAGCATCATGGCCTCGTCTGGTACGTGGCAAACCAGTTACAAAATCCATATTAATATGCTCCCATTTCCACTCTGGAATTTCTAATGGTTGCAACAAACCTGCTGGACGTTGATGTTCCACTTTTACTTGTTGACAAGTCAAACATTTGGATACATACTCAGCAATTTCTCTTTTCATATTGTTCCACCAGAAATGTTTCTTCAAGTCTTGATACATTTTAGTGCTTCCAGGATGAATAGTATACTTGGCTTTGTGAGCCTCTTCAAGAACTTTCTTCTTTATCTCAGAATCAACTGGAATACAAACTCGACCTCGGAAGGTAAGAATTCCATCACTGAGCTTCTTTGATCTGTTGGAGTAAATCTGAAGTAACCTTTATATTAGCAAAAATAACTCCATGATTTGATTCACAAGGACTCCAATCACATAAGTCTTCAAACATCTTCCATTCACGAATCATCAGGCAAGAAATATAAGTCTTTCTGCTCAGTGCATCTGCCACAACATTTGCCTTTCCAGGATGATAAAGAATAGTACAATCATGATCCTTCAATTTCTCCATCCATCTACGTTGCCTCATGTTAAGCTCTTTTTGAGAAAACAAGTACTTCAAGCTCTTATGATCAGTAAAGACTTCAAATTTAGTTCCATACAAGTAATGCCTCCATTTATGCAAAGCAAAAATAATCGCAGCCAACTCTAAATCATGAGTAGGATAATTCTTTTCATAAGGAGATAATTTTCGAGAAGCATAAGCTATTACCTTGCCATCTTGCATCAGAACACAACCCAATCCTTCTTTAGAAGCATCAGTATAAACCATGAAATGCTCAGAACCATTAGGCAAAGCCAAGACTGGAGCTGTAGTCAAACGCCTTTTCAACTCCTGAAAACTTGCTTCACATTTGTCATTCCACTCAAAAGAAATAGCTTTTCGGGTCATATTAGTCAATGGAGTAGAAATCTTGGAGAATCCCTCAATGAACCTCCGATAATAACTAGCCAAGCCCAAGAAACTACGGATCTCAGTCACTGTAGTTGGCCTCTTCCAGTTTACAACTGCTTCAACTTTGGAAGGATCTACTGCAATACCAGTAGCAGACACAACATGCCCCAAGAATGAAACCTCTTCTAACCAGAAAGCACATTTGCTGAATTTTGCAAATAATTGTTTCTCACGAAGAACTTGCAATACCACTCTGAGATGTTGTTCATGCTCAGCCCGTGACTTAGAATACACAAGAATGTCATCAATGAATACCACCACGAAACAATCAAGATATGGTTTGAATATACGGTTCATGAAATCCATAAATACAGCTGGAGCATTTGTCAAACCGAATGGCATAACAATAAACTCATAATGCCCATACCTGGTACGGAAAGCTGTCTTTGGTATATCCTCATATCTGATTTTCAACTGATGATAACCACTTCTCAAGTCAAGCTTCGAATACACTACGGAACCTTGAAGCTGATCAAACAAGTCATCAATATGAGGTAACGGATATTTGTTCTTGATAGTTACCTGATTAAGATCTCTGTAATCAATACACAATCGCAGAGTCCCATCTTTCTTTCTGACAAATAACACTGGTGCACCCCACGGTGATACACTAGGCCTGATAAAGCCCCTTTCAAGCAATTCCTCAAGCTGTGTTTTTAATTCTCTCAACTCAGCTGGAGCCATTCTATAAGGTGCTTTAGAGATTGGTGCTGTACCTGGTAATAAATCAATACAGAACTCAAGCTCTCGGTCAGGTGGCATGCTATACTCAGAAGAGAACACATCTGAAAATCAGACACAACAGGAATATCCTCCATCTTGGGAACAGACAAACTCTGATCAAGCACACATGGGAGATACCCGGCACAACCACGAGATAAAAGTTTTCTAGCTTTTAAAGCAGAAATAACATGTATAGCACATAAAGGCCTATCACCTTCAAAGGTAAAATCAGGCAAACCAGGAATAGAAAAAGTTACTACTTTTCTATAACAATCAACAGATGCATGATGCACATATAGCCAATCCATGCCAAGAATCACGTCAAATTCCCTTATAGGTAACACGACTAGGTCAGCAAGAAGGGCATGATCACCCACAAGAACCTCACATTTCTTGTAAATCTCAGAAGTAAACATGCAATCTCCCATAGGGGAAGATACTTCTAGCACATAAGGCATAGAATCAGGAAGAACATGCAAATGCGACACAAAATGAGATGCCACATAAGAATGAGATGAGCCTGGATCTATCAAGACTTTCGCTCTCGTACTAGAAAGTAATATAATACCTCCTATGACTGCAGAAGACTCAGCTACACCCTGCTGATCTAGAGCAAACACTCGACCCTGAACTTTTGGTCGACCCCCACTATCTCTCTTGGAACCTGAAGCCTGCTGACTTGTAACCCCAGCTTGATTTCCTCTATTTTTAGGACAATTTCTAGCAAAATGCCCCACTTCACCACACAATAAACACTTTCCTTGCTTTAGCCAACACTTGTCTTCAGAATGGCCTTCTTTCGAACAAAAGCCACACACTCTCCTGGAACCTTGGACTGTTGTCCTCGAACCAGTTGATACACTACCTTTGCTTTCGGTTGGCTGTCGGAATCGACGATCTTGGCGGCCAGATTTACCACCTCTAGAACCAGATCCCTGAGCCTTTTCTGATACACGACCAGTCATGGTTATTCCCAACTTCACCTTGTGTTCTTCAATATCATTTTCAATAGTATAAGCCTTCTCCACTGCTTGCTGATAGCTAGCGAGCTGTAGAGAAAGAAGTTGCTTCCTATACTCAGTCCTCAACCCTTTAACAAACCTCTGTGCCTTCTTGGCTTCATTTGGAACTAAGTGATCACAATACCTCGCCAATTCTGTGAACTTGGTTGAGTATTGCCCCACTGTCAGACTTCCTTGCTCCAAATTAAGAAATTCCATCTCCTTTCTATCTTGGACTACTGTTGGAATAAACTGTGACTTGAATGCTTTAAGAAAATTCTCCCATGTCTGTGGTACACCTTCCAGTTCCCAGCTTTTACTCAACACTTGCCACCAATGTTCAGCGGCTTTCTCAAGTTTAAAGGTTGCAAAGGTTACCTTATCACCACCTGCACATCTCAAGGCTGTAAAGATCTTCTCAATACTTTCAATCCACTCCTCTGCCTTCTTAGCATCAAATTCCCCATCAAAACTACGAGGTTTCAGCTTCAAGAACCTTGTAAGGCGATTAGGATAATCCCAGTCTATATTATCAACCATTTCTTCTTGAGGAATTATAGATCTCAACTGATTACTACCACTTGTACCTTCAGAACTCATTGTACCTGTAGGTAAACACTCAGCGTTATTAATAACACCCCAAGACTCACCCATACCTAGGCCATAGACCCTATCCAGACTTAGAGCAAACCAAGGTAGCTAAACAGGGTAGCTAAACCAGGGTAGCTCTGATGCCAACCTGACACGCCCCCAGGTTCCGGGATCCCCTAATAGAACCTCGAACCTGGATGGGAGTGCCTAACGAGAAACAAGAAACTTAACAAGAAACTTAATGACATTTGTTTAACAAACGGACATGATATATATATACTCTAGAGTAAAGAGCTATACTAGCTCATAACACGAGTTCTAGACAAGAAAATTTAAAACCAAACTTAATACATACACAGCGGAAACATGCCTAGCACATAAGCTGGCATTAAGAGTACTATACAAGATGTCTAGTGACAACAAGAACTAAACAAGACTGTCTACCCCAAAATAAGGAGTTATACAACCCAATACATCGTCCTCACCAAGAGTAAAAGGACACAAGCCCCAAAATAATCACGACCTGCGAAGCAAGCTCCCAACTATGTCGAGCCTCACTGCGCACTATCCTTCCTTTCCTGGGGGGGGGAAACAAATAAAGGGTGAGATAAATCTCAGTAAGCTATTAGATGCAACTACATGACATGTTATCATGCAATTCAAATAGATACTCAAGTAATCATTTATCAAGTATCATCAAGTAACAAGTATGTGAGAGGATAATCCACTCATCAAGTAGCACATAAAGCTAAACAAGCAAGTGATAAGGATATTGCTTCCTTCCTTATTCCTCCCAAGAATACCATTGTTGTCGTAGCTTGTATTACTTTGACAATCACGATCAATAACAGGAACTGATTATTCAGTATGTATCAGAAGACCCGGTAACCAGTGTCATTCCCAATATCACGACTCATGAATATTCACGAGGTGATCAAGACAAGAGTTTAGCATTCACTTAAGTCAGGCTTATTGCTCCAACTAAGGAAGCTATGCCCTTACTATGGCCGGTAGTAAGGGGTCACGCGGAAATACATAGGGACCCGATTGTCACTTAAACCCCAGCTCTCGCGACAAGCGTGAACCTATATATTTTCGAACAAGCAAGGAGAACCAGCTGGACTCACACAAGAAGGTACAAGTAGATATTTACTTGAACTACGGGAGAAGAACTAATCCAAAAGTAGTGGACTAGCTCAACAAGGAACATGCTTCAAGTAATCAAGAAGTCACCTTGTATCAAGCAAATGTATGCAATGTTTGCACATACACAACAAGAACATGTCTCATACACGTTAGTGCTTGTTCATAGCACTTTCAAGTTCACTACCATACATATGTATTGGTGTCGTGTCAAGTCAAGTACAAGATTTTATTATCTTATATTCAAGTTATAATCCAATTCTTTGGATGTTCAAGTCACGTACAAGATTTTAATGTCTTATACTTCAAGTTATATCCCAATCTTTGGACATTCAAACAAGTATAAGAGTTATACATTTACTCTTACAAAATCCCAATCCTATTCTTAGGATGTTCAAGGCTAAGACCTTTTGCTAATGCCTCTAAGGTGCACAATCATTGGATTCACAACAAGTATAACACATTAGTGCTTATTCATAGCACTTCAAGACATAAAGAAGAGATACTACTCTTATACTTATGTTCTCATTTGAGTTCTATAAGTATTAATGTTCAAGACTAAGTTCTAATGCCCTCAAAAGGTACAATGATACTTGCTAGGACATCTTATACTAAGGCTATATGCCTTAGGAGGAATAAGCTTTTAATTTGATTTAGGTTTAAAACACTTTACTTGGAACAGGGGACCGGGCGGGCGCTCGAGGTGAACCGGGCGGGCGCTTGTTCAAAATTCCAAAAACCCATAACTTTCTGGCCAAAAGGGCGGGCGCCTGGTGACAAACCGGGCGGGCGCCTGGTCCAAATTACAGCAAACCCCAATTCTTTCCCAGGCTTAGGAATCTCCATCCCCAAGCGTAGGAGTAACTTTTCACTAATATTTTACACATTCCCAGGGATACCAACAACTCAAAACTAATATTTTCATTTCAATTTCCTTACTTTATACAGTAGGGTATACTCCCTTTGTCCCACAATTACAAGTACCACAAAATTTGCCCCAAACACAAAATTAACATTCACAAGTATCGAGAATAACATTTATGCATGTTATTACAAGCAAGGGGGAGCTAATAACTTACCTAGTCAAAATTCAAGTTAACCCAAACTTATTTCTGTTCGGCCTGGAACGCTCTATTCAACGCCACGAATATTAATCCGGGATCGGAATCAAGAACGGAGGGATAATTAAACTCGAGGAGTCGAGAATAGGGAAAATTTTTAACCCTAGGTTTTAGAACAGAGGGAGTGTATGTATTGAATTTGGGTAAAATGACCCAGAGAAGAAAGCTAAACAAGTTGATATACTTATAACTTTCAAAGAATTGCACTTAGGCCCCTCAAGTTTCACTTTTAACAAAAAGGCCCCTAAAGTCAAAATTTCACAAATGACCCAAAAGTCAGAACTAGACATTTAACCACCTTAACTATTTAAAGACGTTAAAAATTTAACCCGCATAAAACTAGCACATAATATGCAAGTTCAAGTATTTAACAAATATGTCAAATATTTAACAAGAAATAGGATGGGTGTTACATCCACACTTGGGACATGTATGTACCAAGTTATCTGAATAAAAGAGTCGTTTTCCTTCTCTTCTCTCTAGACTTGAGACATTATTTGCAATATACATTTACTCTTGAAATTGCCTGGCTTGTAATTATCAAATGATTGCTACGTCCCTAAAATGATGAATTGACTTCTAAGCATACTAGTCAATGACGACTCATTAAGGATGAATGGACCTAACACAAATAAAAAGTGCTAAATGCAAACAATTAATCTTAATGTGAATAAATGTTGTGATCAATTGACATGAAGAAACTATTAATGGCAAGTCTTCTCTCATACACTTCCCCGATACACAACCCGATACACCTTTCCAAAACCAATTCTTGATGCACATCGAAGGCATCCCGAGACAGTGAAAAGGTGAGGACGTTGTTGCTCGACCACCAAGATTTGACAGTGCTCACACGTGTGCGACCAAGCATAGGGCTTCCGGGAATCTTCAAAGTCAGCCCAAAGTAACAGGCACACCACCGAGGGGCTACAAAGGAGCCAATGCCCGAGAAAACGAGCTGGGGCTAATGTTTACCTCCTCCTCCAAAAAAAAAAAAAAATGGAGAAGAGGGAAAGGAAATGAATGTATGGAAAGGAGGAAAAGAAATGGCGGAAAGAAAGGCCCGTTCACACCAAAGAGGGTTCACCTCAAAGCAATGTGAGCAACAACGTCCTCCGAGACAACATCGAAAGAAAGCCAATTTCAGCAAAAGACGGCCTAAGGCCGAACTACGGCGACCTGAGCTCCTCAAACTGAGGGGAACGTAGGCAACCTTCGGGTCCGGTCACAGCATGAAATAAATCTATCAAACCTCGATCCTCCCAAAATGATCCGGTTCTCTTCCCTTGGTCCCATCAATGACCAATTTCCCAGATAATGACCAATCTCCCCATAAACACCTTTTAATCTTGCCATTGATCGAATCTTAATCTTAATTGATCACAACATTTATACATGTTAAGGCTAATTGCTTGTTATAATCTTGACTTAATAATAAACATGGTCCATTCCAGCAATCATTTGATGATATTAACTAGGGCAAGTTTCAAATGTCTCAACAAGTCTTCTCCTCTATATCTTAGGAAAGAGCCAAACACTTGTATTCTGTCAAGCAAGGGCTTCCTTCCATTTCATGATATATTGCTCAAAGAGCTCACCAACAAAAAGGGACTCTCTCCAAAATAAAATGCCCTTGCATGTTTCCTCCAAGAAAAATACTTTAAATTCCCCATTCTATCGAGTCGGTTGGATCACTTATAAAAAAAAAAAAAAAAGGGAAAAGAAAAAGGCACCAAAAAAGTAGCCCGCTAGGTTGAAAACCCGTAAGGGCGGCCTAGGCAAAAAACAGGGTGTGCCATAAAAGACGCAAAAAAGTAGCCCGCTAGGCTAAAAACCCGCAAGGGCGGCCTAGGCAAAAGAAAGGGTGCGTCATAAAAAAAAAAGGGGATGGGTTCATAACGTCATCAAAGGCCGCGAGACGACAACGGGTCCACCCCAACATCAAAAGTCAGAAGACGACATTGGGGCTACCTCCACAAGGACATGGGGCTACCCCGACACATTCAATGACATTGGGGCTACGTCGTCATCAATAGGAACAAGGACATGGGGCTACCCCGACATCGACAACAAGAGGTTTCTCTACTCTCGACTGCTCCTAAGAAATGGACAAATCTCAAAAGGACTTTATGCATATAAACCTCGCGGTTAATTTAAAACCAAAATTTGACTAAACATGTTTCGTTAAAAGATTTGCCTTCAAAAGTAAGCATTCTCAAATTTGGCCATTTGGCATCATTTATCAAAGACAATGTTTCAAGCAAAATGCTTTTGATCTCCCCTTAAAATGATTTTCCCAAAGTCTTGGACCCTTTTTGTCCACAATGAGTCTTCAAGGTCACCTCTAGGCTCTTTCCCGGTATCAAGAAAATGTGTCAACCATCCCGCAGTGTAGGCTTGACCAAATCTTCATCCCAGAGTGACCCTTTAGATTAAAACCTTGACTTAGAATAGTCGTTATAGGCTAGAGCCTTCGTCCCGGCAATCCTTAGTGGGAAGTAATACCAGTTTGCCTTGTCAAACTCCCCAAAGATGGAGTTGACTTGAATGTTTTGTCCCGGCCGTCCTTAGAGGGACGTAAGACCAGTTTTCCCGTCAATCTCCCCAAAGATGGAGTTGACCCCGGTCAAGCTATGACTTAGAATAGTCGTTATAGGCTAGAGCCTTTGTCCCGGCAGTCCTTAGAGGGACGTAAGACCAGTTTTCCCGTCAATCTCCCCAAAGATGGAGTTGACCCCGGTCAAGCCATGACTCAGAATAGTCAGTATAGGTTAAAGCCTTTGCCCCGGCAGTCCTAGCGACGTAAGCCCAGCTTTGTGAAATCAAACTTCCGGCAGTCCCAGCGACGTAAGCCCAGCTTTGTGAAATCAAACATCCGGCAGTCCCTGTCACGACCCGAAATCTAGGCTCAATTTTATTGGTAATAAATAATTATTATTTATTTATTTGCTTAATTATGTATTTAAATTATTACTTAATTAATAATTTATGAGTTATAATAATTCATGCCTAGCATTTTATTTAGGTCATTTGGGCTAGTGTAGTATTGTTGGGTCTTAATTGTAAGTAGGGAGTGTAAGCTTTGTGTGTAGTGAAGAGGAGGGGGCCTAAGTGTAAGTTCTTTAAATCATTTTAACTACTCCTTCCCTACTCCTCATCTTCTCCCTCACTCTCTCCATCTCCCAGCAAATCTCTCCCTCTCTCCATGTTGTGGGTAAGTTTTTCTCCCTCACTTCTCTCTTCATTTTCTTCATCTTCCTCTTGTTATTTCTCATTTCTTAAAACATGAAACTTGTTTAGATCGTCGATAGGATCGTAGGAAGCCAAGAAATTTCGAGTTCCGTCACCTTTGAGAAAATTCAGGTAAGTTACTTTTCCCCCATTTTTATGCTAAAATGTTCATATCATGTTTATATGATGCTTGATGTATTATATTTGAAGTTTGGTTGAGATTGGAATTTATTGGGAATTTATTTTGAGTTTTGATTGAAAATGGTGATTTGATGAAAGTTGGGATTAAACCTTGATCTTGGTTGATAAATGATGTTATCTAGGTCCTCCTCCTAGTTATAAGTTGTTGTGGTTCATATTTAGGCTTGGTGGGAGATTGTTTGTGTTTGATTTTGAGTGTGGTGAGAAATGGGTAAGAACTTAAGGAACCCAGCTCTGTTTTCCCGGCTGGAATCCAGACCAGGCGCCCGCCCGCCTTGACCCAGGCGCCCGCCTGCACCCCCTTTCCAGCGACCCAAACCTTCTGTTGAAACAAGCGCCCGCCTGCCTATGCCCAGGCGCCCGCCCGCTCCAGGCGACCGCCCGCCCTGACCTGGGCGCCCGCCCGCCCTTATTTCCTGGCACTTATTCTTTCTTTGTCCTTGGATTAAATCATAGCCTTAACCCTAGTTTCGGGTATCATCCTTTTAGACTTAATGGCCACTATGGAATACTCTAATGATGAATTTGGTTCCTTTGTGATTGAGTGTGACTTGGGATATGATTAATTATTGTTTGAGAATCTTGGGACACTTTCGCAATGAGTGGACGTTTAGGGTCACGTTAGTGATAATAGTTGTGTTATTTGAGAGCGACCGTTTGGGTAGTACTCTGTACGAGTAACTCGCGTGTATCGTTTTAGGATGCGTTTGATATGGATCCTTGTTTTAGTGTCATCTTGTCTAATGATCAATATTGTTGGACCCCCTTTTGAATAATACAGTATTTGTTATTTGAACTCTGTTATGAGAAATTCCTTGCTATCGTTGTTGTTAAACTCTTCATGAGTAATCATTGTCTCTTTATGGTGATTGTTTTGATTGGTTTACCTTTTTGGTGATTAATTGGTATGATTCCCTACTTTGGAATCAATGGTTGTTTATTGTGCTAGTATTTTATTACTTAGCCTTTACTTGAAAGTCCAGCTGGTATTTTGTATGTGTTTGGGCGATGCGAAACATTATGATGGCACAGCCAAGTCCATTGTGATGTTGACCATTGTTTTGCCCCATTATTACCCTCCTCCAGATTGGCCTTGGATGTGAGAAGAGCTAGCTCCTTTGTGTGCATTTTAGCTTTACTTGGAGCATGACTTTGTGGCATGTCTCCCGTCCCTTGTGACACTTCATTTGGTTATTGGTTCCGGTACCGGGTTTCTCTTAAGCTTTTATGCTACTATGAAGATGATTTGTTCGATCGATGGGTTGATTGGTCGTTTCTGACCGAGGGTTTCTCTTCAGCTTTCATGCTAGTATGAAGATGATGAATTGTTGTTTATTGAAGGCCGAGCTATGGATAGAATCGATGGAAAAAATCTACGAGGTCTTTGGTTGTACTGATGAGGATAGGGTTCTGTTTGCAGCTTATAAGCTCGTGGGGGCTGCGGAACATTGGTGGAAGGCACTGAAGACCAGTTGGGATGCGACTCTTATACCATATCCTTGGGAGTGGTTCGTGAGGAAATTCAAGGATCATTTTATCTCTCTAGTGAATCAAAACGGGAAGGAGATCGAGTTCCTCAGCTTGGAGCAAGGCATGATGTCAGTAGCACAGTACTCGGCTAAGTTCGCAGAATTAGCTAGGTGTTGTGACTACCTTGTGCGGACCGAGGAGCAGAAAGCGATGAGATTGATCAGGGGTTTGAAGACAGCTATTAGGACTCAACTTTTAGCCCAAAGAATTCAACCTTTTCAGGATGCGGTGGATCGAGCCTACTTGATTGAGCAGAAAATTGGGGAACACAAAAGGAAGACTGAGATGGTTAACCCGGGTAAGCAAGGAGGGCAGAGTAAGTCGCAAAAACAACATTCGGATAACAGAGGTAATTCTGGAGTGCAAACTCGATTCAGAAGGCAACGTCAAGGGCAACCAACAGTAGGAAATCAAGGTTCTATTAAGGGGACACGAAATGGGAAAGTCTGCAGCTACTGTCAGAGGAAAGGACACTCAGAAGACAAGTGTTGGAAGAAGCAGGGAAAATGTGTGAAGTGTGGTCAGTTGGGACACTTCGTTAAAGATTGTCCGAGGTTTAGAGTTCAGTCATCGGGGACAGGAACTGGAATACCACAGGGTCAGAAGAGGGATGCTTCGGGGAAGCCCAAGGTTTCGGGTAGAGTATTTGCAATCAATCAGCACTCACCAGGTAACAGATAATTTCAGGAGGTATTATTTTGAGTCGTGAGAGCGAGCGCGTGCATTTTAGGATCATCGCATTTATGTGTTTCTGTGCATTTAGTTGCATTTATTTCTTCTGAGTCTTTGACTTATGTGTTGTAGGTGTCTACTCCTATGGAGGGGTTTAGGGTATCTGATGAAGTCTTATGTGCTTATGATGTGCTTAAGTATGGTTATGTCTCACCTGCTAAATTAGCCATGTTGCTATTACAAGATTTTGATGTTACTATTGCTTTAGTCTATTGTTGTGGGAGGATTATTATATTCTCTATTCCTGATTTCCTAAAAATCATTTTGAGACCGTCCCTTTTGGGTAGAATTATACTCACCTTTTCTTATATGGGATTTGAATATATAACTTAGGTGGGTGACAATGGGATGTCTATACCAATTGTTGGGTGTATTTATTGTTTGTAAAAAAAAAATTTCTATTTTATTTCTGAATAGTACCTAGTATTGGGGGAGAACCTTGGGTTAAATTGAGTGTTATAGTACAAGGTTGTAGTGCTAATATTTAGATCAAGGTCCTTGTGGCATCGGTTGGGTTATAAGAGTTGAGGATTCAAATTGAGGATTTCTGGATAGGAGATTTTGTTAACTTGTAGTGCATCTACGTGAGCGCATCGGAATTGGATAGTATGAAGAAAAGCATGATATGTTTTGGGATATGAGTATATTATGGAAGTTATAATCATCAATAGTGGTGAGCGCGTTAAGTTTGGAAGGGCTGAGCACATTTCGGGAGAGTAATAAATTTGCGACCTATATTAAAGGCATTTTGAGTTTTAGTTAAAAGGGTGTTCTATGGTTCTAAATCTTGCCTTGGTAGCATTTCTTGTTTTGGATTACAATTATGTGAAGAAAGTTGAGTATAAATACTTGGGCATATTAAAAAATACTATGATTTGGTATTGGGTCAGTTGGAACGTGACTAGCTAATGGGTTTATTATGACGGCAGTACTATTGAGCCTAAGTATCTTTAAGTTAATAAATGTATACGTGAAAATCTAATGTGGGTCAGCTGTTGGAGATTTAGGGATTGCTAAACTCCTTTGGGGTATAGAAGCGCGGAGTATCAATTCAAGAAAAGGAATTAGAGGAAATCCCTTGAAGATAAAATTTAAATCATTTTCGGACTATTGAGTATTCGTAATTATTTTAGGCTTTCAAGGATTGGAGTCTTATGACGATGATATTATGGCATAGATTTAAGTGAACATTTTGTATTAAAATTTTGGGTTTATATTACACTTCTAGTTTAAGGTGCTACCTAGAGCGAGAGCACTATAATGGGAATCCTTAGAGATATAGCCTTTGGTGAATATTATGAGGATGGAAAATTTCTTTAGCCTTTCATATTTTAAGAGCTAATTAAGCTCGAGATGGTAATGTTTTGAATTTCTGGGGAATAATACTAAGTATGCGAGTTACGAATGGAAGTACCTTTGCGGTGTAATCAAGGTTATGAATAAGGTGAGCTTGGGATATCTCGAGAGTTATGTTTGGGAGCAATTGGGATTCTCCAATTTTGATTTAGATTCTAATTAGTAGTGAAAGTTAAGATTGAAGGAAGTTATGTGCGAGAGGTCGTGGTATTATGATCATTATTAGGGGTTACTACGGAGTGGTTTAGAATGAATGATTGAGGAATTTGGGAAATGACGGAACTATCGTATTAATGGCTGCTTGATCATTCGGGTAGGTCTCGTTAAAATTCGGGTCGGATTTTCTTTAAGGGGGAGTGAATGTCACGACCCGAAATCTAGGCTCTATTTTATTGGTAATAAATAATTATTATTTATTTATTTGCTTAATTATGTATTTAAATTATTACTTAATTAATAATTTATGAGTTATAATAATTCATGCCTAGCATTTTATTTGGGTCATTTGGGCTAGTGTAGTATTGTTGGGTCTTAATTGTAAGTAGGGAGTGTAAGCTTTGTGTGTAGTGAAGAGGAGGGGGCCTAAGTGTAAGTTCTTTAAATCATTTTAACTACTCCCTCCCTACTCCTCATCTTCTCCCTCACTCTCCCCATCTCCCAGCAAATCTCTCCCTCTCTCCATGTTGTGGGTAAGTTTTTCTCCCTCACTTCTCTCTTCATTTTCTTCATCTTCCTCTTGTTATTTCTCATTTCTTAAAACATGAAACTTGTTTAGATCGTCGATAGGATCGTAGGAAGCCAAGAAATTTCGAGTTCCGTCACCTTTGAGAAAATTCAAGTAAGTTACTTTTCCCCCATTTTTATGCTAAAATGTTCATATCATGTTTATATGATGCTTGATGTATTATATTTGAAGTTTGGTTGAGATTGGAATTTATTGGGAATTTATTTTGAGTTTTGATTGAAAATGGTGATTTGATGAAAGTTGGGATTAAACCTTGATCTTGGTTGATAAATGATGTTATCTAGGTCCTCCTCCTAGTTATAAGTTGTTGTGGTTCATATTTAGGCTTGGTGGGAGATTGTTTGTGTTTGATTTGAGTGTGGTGAGAAATGGGTAAGAACTTAAGGAACCCAGCTCTGTTTTCCCGGCTGGAATCCAGACCAGGCGCCCGCCCGCCTTGACCCAGGCGCCCGCCTGCACCCCCTTTCCAGCGACCCAAACCTTCTGTTGAAACAAGCGCCCGCCTGCCTATGCCCAGGCGCCCGCCCGCTCCAGGCGACCGCCCGCCCTGACCTGGGCGCCCGCCGCCCTTATTTCCTGGCACTTATTCTTTCTTTGTCCTTGGATTAAATCATAGCCTTAACCCTAGTTTCGGGTATCATCCTCTTAGACTTAATGGCCACTATAGAATACTCTAATGATGAATTTGGTTCCTTTGTGATTGAGTGTGACTTGGGATATGATTAATTATTGTTTGAGAATCTTGGGACACTTTCGCAATGAGTGGACGTTTAGGGTCACGTTAGTGATAATAGTTGTGTTATTTGAGAGCGACCGTTTGGGTAGTACTATGTACGAGTAACTCGCGTGTATCGTTTTAGGATGCGTTTGATATGGATCCTTGTTTTAGTGTCATCTTGTCTAATGATCAATATTGTTGGACCCCCTTTTGAATAATACAGTATTTGTTATTTGAACTCTGTTATGAGAAATTCCTTGCTATCGTTGTTGTTAAACTCTTCATGAGTAATCATTGTCTCTTTATGGTGATTGTTTGGATTGGTTTACCTTTTTGGTGATTAATTGGTATGATTCCCTACTTTGGAATCAATGGTTGTTTATTGTGCTAGTATTTTATTACTTAGCCTTTACTTGAAAGTCCAGCTGGTATTTTGTGTGTGTTTGGGCGATGCGAAACATTATGATGGCACAGCCAAGTCCATTGTGATGTTGACCATTGTTTTGCCCCATTATTACCCTCCTCCAGATTGGCCTTGGATGTGAGAAGAGCTAGCTCCTTTGTGTGCATTTTAGCTTTACTTGGAGCATGACTTTGTGGCATGTCTCCCGTCCCTTGTGACACTTCATTTGGTTATTGGTTCCGGTACCGGGTTTCTCTTAAGCTTTTATGCTACTATGAAGATGGTTTGTTCGATCGATGGGTTGATTGGTCATTTCTGACCGAGGGTTTCTCTTCAGCTTTCATGCTAGTATGAAGATGATGAATTGTTGTTTATTGAAGCTGCGCAGCGACCTTTATTTGGTTCTTCAGTTGGGTGAAACCTTGGCTATGTATCCACATACGAGTGTTTATTTCAGCTTTATGTGTTGCATGATGAGCTGGTCGTTATTTCCAACCGGTATGGGACGGTTGGCGATAGGGAGCCTCTCATTTGTTGTTATATGTTTATTTATATGATTGATTATTGGATGTTACCGTTCGTCAGCATGTCACTTATTATTCCGCTGCTATCTGTCTTATGTTAATTGCTATTGGTCATTGCATATTAGCATGTCATGTAGTTGCATTAGTAACTTACTGAGATTTTATCTCACCCCGTTTATTTCCATCTTTGTTTTTCCTTAACCCCCCCCCCCCAAGGAGGATAAGGATTAGGATTCGCGGATCGAGGAGGACGTCGAGAGGATTGAGATTTTGGGGCAGGTTGTTATGGATCGGTTTACATTATTTAAATGTATAACCTTTTGGGGATAGTTTTACCATTATTGATGTCATTAAGAATTGTATATTTTATTCTTTTGGGTATAAGCTGTGGAGCTTATGTTAGATGTACTTCGTTGATTTAAACTTGGATTTGTAAAACCTTGTGTTATCATCTTTTGGTTCAAATGGAATTTTTAACTTCTATGTTTTAGAGTTTCGGTTTTAAGTCGACGTCCAGCTCGCGATCTCGGGCCCGCGGGGTTCGGGGTCGCGACAGTTGGTATCAGAGCTATGGTTTAGCTCTATGTATAAGTATAGGTGGACTAGAATGACCTAGGAGGGTAGTTGTGTTCGGAGTGAGTAACGGTTGATGTTTTATGGAGGTATTTATTCTAAATGGCTAGAAGAAGAGCTGGTGAAGGCATCAGTGGGACTCAGAATCTTAATAGTCTAAGGGAAGAAAACCGTGCAATGTTTCAGGACAGGTTTGAAGCGGCCGTGAAATCAATTCATGACCAAGGGCCGAGAGAGGAACATGTTGCACCTCCGCGGTATGGGTTGGAGCAGTTCTTAAAGTTGAAACCAAGTGAGTACGACGGTGAGCCTGATGTGAAGAAGGCCGAGCTATGGATAGAATCGATGGAAAAAATCTACGAGGTCTTTGGTTGTACTGATGAGGATAGGGTTCTGTTTGCAGCTTATAAGCTCGTGGGGGCTGCGGAACATTGGTGGAAGGCACTGAAGACCAGTTGGGATGCGACTCTTATACCATATCCTTGGGAGTGGTTCGTGAGGAAATTCAAGGATCATTTTATCTCTCTAGTGAATCAAAACGGGAAGGAGATCGAGTTCCTCAGCTTGGAGCAAGGCATGATGTCAGTAGCACAGTACTCGGCTAAGTTCGCAGAATTAGCTAGGTGTTGTGACTACCTTGTGCGGACCGAGGAGCAGAAAGCGATGAGATTGATCAGGGGTTTGAAGACAGCTATTAGGACTCAACTTTTAGCCCAAGAATTCAACCTTTTCAGGATGCGGTGGATCGAGCCTACTTGATTGAGCAGAAAATTGGGGAACACAAAAGGAAGACTGAGATGGTTAACCCGGGTAAGCAAGGAGGGCAGAGTAAGTCGCAAAAAACAACATTCGGATAACAGAGGTAATTCTGGAGTGCAAACTCGATTCAGAAGGCAACGTCAAGGGCAACCAACAGTAGGAAATCAAGGTTCTATTAAGGGGACACGAAATGGGAAAGTCTGCAGCTACTGTCAGAGGAAAGGACACTCAGAAGACAAGTGTTGGAAGAAGCAGGGAAAATGTGTGAAGTGTGGTCAGTTGGGACACTTCGTTAAAGATTGTCCGAGGTTTAGAGTTCAGTCATCGGGGACAGGAACTGGAATACCACAGGGTCAGAAGAGGGATGCTTCGGGGAAGCCCAAGGTTTCGGGTAGAGTATTTGCAATCAATCAGCACTCACCAGGTAACAGATAATTTCAGGAGGTATTATTTTGCGTCGTGAGAGCGAGCGCGTGCATTTTAGGATCATCGCATTTATGTGTTTCTGTGCATTTAGTTGCATTTATTTCTTCTGAGTCTTTGACTTATGTGTTGTAGGTGTCTACTCCTATGGAGGGTTTAGGGTATCTGATGAAGTCTTATGTGCTTATGATGTGCTTAAGTATGGTTATGTCTCACCTGCTAAATTAGCCATGTTGCTATTACAAGATTTTGATGTTACTATTGCTTTAGTCTATTGTTGTGGGAGGATTATTATATTCTCTATTCCTGATTTCCTAAAAATCATTTTGAGACCGTCCCTTTTGGGTAGAATTATACTCACCTTTTCTTATATGGGATTTGAATATATAACTTAGGTGGGTGACAATGGGATGTCTATACCAATTGTTGGGTGTATTTATTGTTTGTAAAAAAAAAAATTCTATTTTATTTCTGAATAGTACCTAGTATTGGGGGAGAACCTTGGTTAAATTGAGTGTTATAGTACAAGGTTGTAGTGCTAATATTTAGATCAAGGTCCTTGTGGCATCGGTTGGGTTATAAGAGTTGAGGATTCAAATTGAGGATTTCTGGATAGGAGATTTTGTTAACTTGTAGTGCATCTACGTGAGCGCATCGGAATTGGATAGTATGAAGAAAAGCATGATATGTTTTGGGATATGAGTATATTATGGAAGTTATAATCATCAATAGTGGTGAGCGCGTTAAGTTTGGAAGGGCTGAGCACATTTCGGGAGAGTAATAAATTTGCGACCTATATTAAAGGCATTTTGAGTTTTAGTTAAAAGGGTGTTCTATGGTTCTAAATCTTGCCTTGGTAGCATTTCTTGTTTTGGATTACAATTATGTGAAGAAAGTTGAGTATAAATACTTGGGCATATTAAAGAATACTATGATTTGGTATTGGGTCAGTTGGAACGTGACTAGCTAATGGGTTTATTATGACGGCAGTACTATTGAGCCTAAGTATCTTTAAGTTAATAAATGTATACGTGAAAATCTAATGTGGGTCAGCTGTTGGAGATTTAGGGATTGCTAAACTCCTTTGGGGTATAGAAGCGCGGAGTATCAATTCAAGAAAAGGAATTAGAGGAAATCCCTTGAAGATAAAATTTAAATCATTTTCGGACTATTGAGTATTCGTAATTATTTTAGGCTTTCAAGGATTGGAGTGTTATGACGATGATATTATGGCGTAGATTTAAGTGAACATTTTGTATTAAAATTTTGGGTTTATATTACACTTCTAGTTTAAGGTGCTACCTAGAGCGAGAGCACTATAATGGGAATCCTTAGAGATATAGCCTTTGGTGAATATTATGAGGATGGAAAATTTCTTTAGCCTTTTATATTTTAAGAGCTAATTAAGCTCGAGATGGTAATGTTTTGAATTTCTGGGGAATAATACTAAGTATGCGAGTTACGAATGGAAGTACCTTTGCGGTGTAATCAAGGTTATGAATAAGGTGAGCTTGGGATATCTCGAGAGTTATGTTTGGGAGCAATTGGGATTCTCCAATTTTGATTTTAGATTCTAATTAGTAGTGAAAGTTAAGATTGAAGGAAGTTATGTGCGAGAGGTCGTGGTATTGTGATCATTATTAGGGGTTACTGCGGAGTGGTTTAGAATGAATGATTGAGGAATTTGGGAAATGACGGAACTATCGTATTAATGGCTGCTTGATCATTCGGGTAGGTCTCGTTAAAATTCGGGTCGGATTTTCTTTAAGGGAGAGTGAATGTCACGACCCGAAATCTAGGCTCTATTTTATTGGTAATAAATAATTATTTTTATTTATTTGCTTAATTATGTATTTAAATTATTACTTAATTAATAATTTATGAGTTATAATAATTCATGCCTAGCATTTTATTTGGGTCATTTGGGCTAGTGTAGTATTGTTGGGTCTTAATTGTAAGTAGGGAGTGTAAGCTTTGTGTGTAGTGAAGAGGAGGGGGCCTAAGTGTAAGTTCTTTAAATCATTTTAACTACTCCCTCCCTACTCCTCATCTTCTCCCTCACCCTCCCCATCTCCCAGCAAATCTCTCCCTCTCTCCATGTTGTGGGTAAGTTTTTCTCCCTCACTTCTCTCTTCATTTTCTTCATCTTCTTCTTGTTATTTCTCATTTCTTAAAACATGAAACTTGTTTAGATCGTCGATAGGATCGTAGGAAGCCAAGAAATTTCGAGTTCCGTCACCTTTGAGAAAATTCAAGTAAGTTACTTTTCCCCCATTTTTATGCTAAAATGTTCATATCATGTTTATATGATGCTTGATGTATTATATTTGAAGTTTGGTTAAGATTGGAATTTATTGGGAATTTATTTTGAGTTTTGATTGAAAATGGTGATTTGATGAAAGTTGGGATTAAACCTTGATCTTGGTTGATAAATGATGTTATCTAGGTCCTCCTCCTAGTTATAAGTTGTTGTGGTTCATATTTAGGCTTGGTGGGAGATTGTTTGTGTTTGATTTTGAGTGTGGTGAGAAATGGGTAAGAACTTAAGGAACCCAGCTCTGTTTTCCCGGCTGGAATCCAGACCAGGCGCCCGCCCGCCTTGACCCAGGCGCCCGCCTGCACCCCCTTTCCAGCGACCCAAACCTTCTGTTGAAACAAGCGCCCGCCTGCCTATGCCCAGGCGCCCGCCCGCTCCAGGCGACCGCCCGCCCTGACCTGGGCGTCCGCCCGCCCTTATTTCCTGGCACTTATTCTTTCTTTGTCCTTGGATTAAATCATAGCCTTAACCCTAGTTTCGGGTATCATCCTCTTAGACTTAATGGCCACTATGGAATACTCTAATGATGAATTTGGTTCCTTTGTGATTGAGTGTGACTTGGGATATGATTAATTATTGTTTGAGAATCTTGGGACACTTTCGCAATGAGTGGACGTTTAGGGTCACGTTAGTGATAATAGTTGTGTTATTTGAGAGCGACCGTTTGGGTAGTACTATGTACGAGTAACTCGCGTGTATCGTTTTAGGATGCGTTTGATATGGATCCTTGTTTTAGTGTCATCTTGTCTAATGATCAATATTGTTGGACCCCCTTTTGAATAATACAGTATTTGTTATTTGAACTCTGTTATGTGAAATTCCTTGCTATCGTTGTTGTTAAACTCTTCATGAGTAATCATTGTCTCTTTATGGTGATTGTTTGGATTGGTTTACCTTTTTGGTGATTAATTGGTATGATTCCCTACTTTGGAATCAATTGTTGTTTATTGTGCTAGTATTTTATTACTTAGCCTTTACTTGAAAGTCCAGCTGGTATTTTGTGTGTGTTTGGGCGATGCGAAACATTATGATGGCACAGCCAAGTCCATTGTGATGTTGACCATTGTTTTGCCCCATTATTACCCTCCTCCAGATTGGCCTTGGATGTGAGAAGAGCTAGCTCCTTTGTGTGCATTTTAGCTTTACTTGGAGCATGACTTTGTGGCATGTCTCCCGTCCCTTGTGACACTTCATTTGGTTATTGGTTCCGGTACCGGGTTTCTCTTAAGCTTTTATGCTACTATGAAGATGGTTTGTTCGATCGATGGGTTGATTGGTCGTTTCTGACCGAGGTTTCTCTTCAGCTTTCATGCTAGTATGAAGATGATGAATTGTTGTTTATTGAAGCTGCGCAGCGACCTTTATTTGGTTCTTCAGTTGGGTGAAACCTTGGCTATGTATCCACTTACGAGTGTTTATTTCAGCTTTATGTGTTGCATGATGAGCTGGTCGTTATTTCCAACCGGTATGGGACGGTTGGCGATAGGGAGCCTCTCATTTGTTGTTATATGTTTATTTATATGATTGATTATTGGATGTTACCGTTCGTCAGCATGTCACTTATTATTCCGCTGCTATCTGTCTTATGTTAATTGCTATTGGTCATTGCATATTAGCATGTCATGTAGTTGCATTAGTAACTTACTGAGATTTTATCTCACCCCGTTTATTTCCATCTTTGTTTTTCCTTAACCCCCCCCCCAGGAGGATAAGGATTAGGATTCGCGGATCGAGGAG
Source organism: Campanula takesimana (assembly GCA_026119855.1). Classification (NCBI taxonomy): domain Eukaryota; kingdom Viridiplantae; phylum Streptophyta; class Magnoliopsida; order Asterales; family Campanulaceae; genus Campanula; species Campanula takesimana. The sequence continues at coordinate 354,371 of JAOWBW010000881.1, forward strand.
GACGTCGAGAGGATTGAGATTTTGGGGCAGGTTGTTATGGATCGGTTTACATTATTTAAATGTATAACCTTTTGGGGATAGTTTTACCATTATTGACGTCATTAAGAATTGTATATTTTATTCTTTTGGGTATAAGCTGTGGAGCTTATGTTAGATGTACTTCGTTGATTTAAACTTGAATTTGTAAAACCTTGTGTTATCATCTTTTGGTTCAAATGGAATTTTTAACTTCTTTGTTTTAGAGTTTCGGTTTCAAGTCGACGTCCAGCTCGCGATCTCGGGCCCGCGGGGTTCGGGGGTCGCGACAGTCCCAGCGACGTAAGCCCAGCGTTGTGAAATCAAACATCCGGCAGTCCCAGCGACGTAAGCCCAGCTTTGTGAAATCAAAAATCAGGCAGTCTTAACGACGTAAGCCCAGCTTTGTGTAGATACCCCGGGGAACCACGGCTTGGCTAGAGCGGTGAATTATCCTAGGATGTCTAACTTGTTTTAGATTGTTTAGAGTCGCCACTTATGTTTTTAAAGGAACATAAGAAAAACCTAGAAATAGCCTAATTTATGTACAAAACCAGAGATTCGGGAGAGAAGGGTTCGGGGGTTAGGTGACGGAGTGGGAAGTACTTAAACACCCACTCCGCCCCGCTTACGCGGGTCTTGCTACTATTGGTGTTCTAATATTTACATGTCCTTCAATTAATTAAATAGAAATGTGCTAACAATTGTGATGAGAAGAAAGGGGAAATAAATGGGGAAATAAAATAGAATTGTTTTATTTATTTAATGATAAAGATTACATGTAACAAGTAATGTTAAAGAATTACATTAAGAGATGAAGAGAAATTAGCATGGTGAATTAAAGTTGAGATTAAAATGTAGGGAGATAACCTTAACTAACTTCAATATGTGAAGTAGTCATGTTGGTCATGTCCCATTAATGGGGATTGCATACATCAAGAAGAAGAAAACAAAGGAAGAAAATGGAGTTGTACCTTGAGGAAGAGGACTTGGAACCTTGACTTGAAAGTGTTGTTGTTGTAATGAAATTGTTGTAGAACAATTTGTGTAGAGTCTTGTTACTAAGAACTCTTGTTGGGAGAATTTGTGTATAATGTAGTTGGTGAATCAAGGTTGGAGTCCCTTTCCAAGGTAGGAGATGATGGTTTTTATAGGTAAAAAAGAGAGGGAAATGATGGAGGGAATTTGGTCATCCATGTGAAATGGAATGAGCCAATCACAAATAAGATAAATGAATAAAAGAAAAATAAAAGAAATAAAAGAAATCAAATAATAAATGAAAGAAATATTAGTTTTTGGGAAAAAGCTTAGAATTTGGGATTGGGAGTTAATGAGAAAAGGCGGGATGAATGTGGATGTAAAAAGATGGTTTTTGTGATCAAGAAAAGATGTTTGTAAATAAGAAAAAGGAGGGAAATAAGGTGCAATCCGTTACTGCCATAATGGGAGGCGCGCGGGTCCTGCTTTTGGGACGGGACGCGCGCGCAGCCCATTAGCAGTGCCGGAAGCGCCCGCGGCAGAGAAGGAAAGAATGACAGAATGACCCTAAAAGTTAACTCTGTTATGCAGCTTAGTCCAAAACTAACGGAATCAGTTAAGAACTTAACCGAAGTAATAGAAATTAATGAAAATAAGTTAAATAAAAATACTTTGTATGCAATCGGGGTGAGAGGTCCAAGGCGGGGTGTCTACAGAGCCCCTCGGCGACGTGGATTGCGAGGCAAAACGCGTCGACGAAAGAAAGACAACCGCCGAGGACATCGACAAGAGAAAACAAAGACTCGATAAAGCAGTAATTTGAAATTACAAAGGATAGGAGTGCGCTCCCTGTGTGAGCGACTTTTGCTGATGGAAGAGGTATGGTGATTTTAGTGGTTCACCATGGACCAAAATTGGTGCTCTGTGCGGCACCTGGTGCTCTGTGCGGCACCTCCTGATTCTGGTGCTCTGTGCGGCACCTGGTGCTCTGTGCGGCACCTGTTGATTCTGGTACTATGTGCGGCACCTGGTGCTCTGTGCGGCACCTGTTGATTCTGGTACTCTGTGCGGTACCTGGTGCTCTGTGCGGCACCTGTTGATTCTGGTACTCTGTGCGGTACCTGGTGCTCTGTGCGGCACCTGTTGATTCTGGTACTCTGTGCGGTACCTGGTTCTCTGTGCGGCACCTGTTGATTCTGGTACTCTGTGCGGTACCTGGTGCTCTGTGCGGCACCTGTTGATTCTGGTATTCTGTGCGGTACCTGGTGCTCTGTGCGGCACCTGTTGATTCTGGTACTCTGTGCGGTACCTGGTGCTCTGTGCGGTACCTGTGCTCTGTGCGGCACCTGTTGATTCTGGTACTCTGTGCAGCACCTGCTGATTCTGGTGCTCTGTGCGGCACCTGGTGCTCTGTGCGGCACCTGTTATGTGTATGCTTTGCAGATATATGTGCTTGTGCAAGAAGATGCATGAAGAGAGAAATTGTGCTCGTGGTGTGATGAGATTTTGGAACACCCTTGCAATGAGAGAGAAGTAAGAATGTAAAGAGTGATCTTGTGTGCGGTGTGATTTTGAGGAAAGCGTCGGATGTATTCATACCTTCACTTACCATTGTCGTTTGAGTGGAGATGGATTCCTGATGTCCGCGGAGGATGCTTTGATGGAGAATGTCCATTCTTTAGATGTTGATGAGAGAATGCCCTTGATGTTGGGTTGGCGAGATGGTACTCTGGATGATGGGTCGGTCGTGCCAAAAGGCTGCCTACGTATCTCTTTAAGAGAATCAGACCAGCGTAGTTCAAGGATGATGGAGAACTCTGGAGGAGAAGCTAGGAGCAAAGCAAAGTAAAGTAAAGCACATAATTTTGCACATAGAAGGAGAAAAAGAAAGAAAAAATCTTTTTTTTTTTTTTTTTTTTCGTGGGTGAACCATTTTAGCCATTGTGTGTTTGTAAAGCCAACCCAAGATCAAGTCATGCTCAGTCGAAGTCTGGATTGCCTCGCTTGAATTTTGTTGTCGCTGGTGTGCCCAACGAAGATTGATGTCTAGCCCCAAGAGATTTGTCGGTTATGGGCTTCAAAAGGCTTTTGATGCCGAGATGAGGGGTTGCTGATTGTAAAGCCCCTAGAATGCCTTTGATGCCAAATTTTGAGGGACTTGCATAGCTCCAAGATAAATCAGCTCTTGGACCATTCGAGTAAATCACCCTTTGTTGTTGTAGTGAGCAAGCCCCAAGAGGAGATCGTTGATGCCAAGCTTCGAGAGATTGCAAAGCCCCAAGTGTCGTGGGCTTGTAGATGGCGAGATGTGAAGACCTTTCATTGTAAGGACCCAAATTATCTCGTGATTGGCTCGGCATTGAGAGCGGATGTACCATTTGGTAGAATTCTTGATAGAGATCTCTTTCTTGCTCTTACTGGGGAGATGAATGGCCTCATTGTGGTCGATACCCAAATGGCTGAGGGCTTATGTCAAAGGATGCAGTAATGTCTTGCGGTGTCGTCGAGGTCGCAGAGGATAAGGTCTTGGTGTGATAAAGTCCCAAATAAGTATGCTTGCTTGACTCTTCTTGAGTTGAACTAATGACGGATCTTCGGATGTAACTAGTGCTGTGGCCCAACTTTATCTGAGCTGCACCTTGTGCTTTTGATCTTGGAGAAGGGGGTGCTGAATTGCAGAAACATTGGGATTGGCCGTGGCATTTCCCGCTATAACCCTGTTTTGATTAGAGTTTAGCATATTGAATCTAAGACTTCCTTCAAAATCTCGCTTGAAAGTTCTAACAAAAATCATCAACTTCATTCATAACATCGGAGTCTTCATTTAAAACCAAGAGGCCTTTGAATTGAAGTGTTGAGAGACCTTTGAAGCTTGATCTATTTCATGGAGCTATAAGACTACTCCACATTGCACTTGCTCGAGTATTGTTGCCCAAAAGACTGTCAGTCGCGAAGCCCTAATACTGCCCTTTGCTTGAATTACTGTAATGCCATAGCCCAAAAGATTGTAGATTGGGAAGCCCGTTGAGACCTTTGGTGCCGAATTGAGGAAGCTTCCAATGTTGCACATGACTTGGCTGGGGATACTACTGGGGAGTTAATTGTTCTTTGCCGAGGGAGCCTTTAAGACTTGACCGTAGCCCCTAGAGTGCCATCATTGATTGCGAGAAAGGTCCATCCTTGATTGGGGAACGAGCACGGGCATACGTGACAAGAGGGCTTTTTGACATCCCTTTTGAGAGACTTTGAGGATAGTCTCACACATCTTTTTTTTTCTTCGAGCATAGCCCCTAGGGCTTGTTGATTGTCAAAAGAAGCCCTTGTTCTCGGGTCATATAGTCCCTAGGGCGTCACCATTTGTGGAGCAAAGCAAGAGTGACTCATCCTTGTGTGAGAGAACAAACATGAGAGGATATGTCAAGAGCTACTCCATTTCTCGGGAGCCTTTCGGCGTACTTTAGAAGCACATACTTGAAGAAGCCTTGAAAACTGAGACACATGTTGTTGCTATTTGCTGCCCAAGCCAATTGACTAGCTAGGGATTATTTGTGCAACCTCGTGCCCTTTTATGATGGGCTTGTTCTCGGATGGATCTTGGTAACCACGGGCCTTCTTTTCATGAACCCAAAAATGCACACTGCTGGAGAATGATGCCGATAACCCAAAACAACCTTTGATGGTGCTATATCTTGTCGAGCCTTTTGCAATCCCAAAGTTGACTCGGTGGGGAATTGACTTGCTGAGGAGATTCAATGTAGAACTTATCTTCTTTAGAGGCCGGGGATCTCCATTTCTCTTTCCCTTCTCTCTCTCACTCTCTCATTGTTTTTTTATGACGCACCCTGTTTTTTGCCTAGACCGTCCTTTCGGGTTTTTCAATCTAGCGGGCATCTCTTTTGCGTCTTCATTTTTTACTCGATTAATGAGGAAGTGTGCATTAACTCTAGCTGAGGATGAGAGACATGTGATTTTGTGGTGAAAACCTTTTGTCACTAAAGATGAGTGACATTGACTCGACTAAGGAAGTGTCCCTAGTATTGACATGTATTTTTTTTTTTTATTGAATCGAATGACTCACAAAGGCAAGTAAGTCATTAAGAGAGAAGAGAAGGAAAGCCCCAATTTGATTGCAAGAAATTGGGAGTATGCAGAAAGAATAGAAGCCCTAGACTCGACAAGGAACGGAAAGTGATTCCAAATCTAGGAAAGTTGTTCAATCTTGAGGTGATTAATTCATTGGCAAATGAATCGTACAAAGATGTCTTGACAAGTTCGAGATGAAGGCCGATCACCATAACGCTCTAGGGCTAAACATATCTTCTTTCTTTCATGAGACCGGACCCGCAGGTTGCCTACGTTCCTCCAGTGTAGAGGCTCAGGTCACCGTAGTTCTTGTGGATTCTCCATTCTTCGTGATGGAATTGTTGCTTCGTAGCTTCGTCCTTTGTTGGTGGATGATGATGTTGATCTTCTTTGATTGAGGGGGATTTTTTTTTTTTTTTTTTTTTTTTTTGTGCTCTAACTTTTGCCTAGGTTGATTTGATGATTTCAACCTAGCAAGCTTTTTTTTTTTTTTTTTTTTTTTTTTAATCCCCTTTTGAAAACTTTGCTTCATGATTGTTGCTCCACCTTTCTTTGTCTTGATTTCGTCATTGTTGATGTCTTCGTTGTTGATGCCGTCGTCGATGTTTAGCCCCTAGGCGTTCAAGCGATGGCCTTCGTTCTAAAACGTGTTTAGACATCTTTTCATCATTTTGCCAAGAATTAGATTGAACAACTTGGAAGAGTGTATGAGGACAAGAACGACTTTTATTTGATGATTGACACAAGTGGGATGAAAGAAAACTTTAATACACACATTAGAGGACTTTGACTCTTTTTTTTTTTTTTTTTTTAAATTCCTACTACTAGGTAGAGAAAGAGAAACGGAGATTGTTGTTGTAGTCCCCATTGTCGTTGTAGTCTCCTTGTGGCATGATTTCTTGTAGAAGCCTCATTTCGGAACTAAATCATTCTTCTTTGATGAGTTCTTGCATGTTGGCACTCTCTAAAGGTTGCTCTTCACCCACAGTAAATTCGCCGTTGTCGAACAAATCTTGGATGATGTTTCGGAGAAGGAAGCACCCTTCGGTAGTATGGCCACTATGCTTGTGGTAGCCGCACCATTCACTATGTGCATGATTCTTCAGTATCGCCTTCGGCTTGTACCCTTCCAAAGGTTTGACCTTCCCACTTGCCACCAAAGTTTCAAATGCCTCGGCTTGGGTTACTCCTAGGAGAGGAGTGAAAACTCGGTTGTTCGTGGTACCTTTGTAGCTTTTGAGGGTCGGGCCACTTGAGCATACTTTACCATTGAACTTTGCTTTGCCGTCGGTGAGCTCTTGCAAACGGGCTTTGAGTTCGGAAACCTCTTCCTCGTGAATTCTTCTTTCATAATCAAGACGGGCCTTGAGTTCGGAAACCTCTTCTTTGTGAATCCTCTTGTCGATATTGAAACGGGCTTGCCACAAATTGTCTTTACGTCGGGCATCCTCGACAATCCTATCCATTTGTTCCCCCATTGATTTCATTATGTTGAGTAACCCTTCGTTGGACACGAAATCATTTCCACCGTTGTTGTTGTTGCCGTTGGGAGCCATTGGACCTATTTGAAGAGCACGGTTGATCTTAGATTGGCCCCACAAACACCTTTTGGGTAAAATAAATTTAACCCACAAACACGAAAAAGACTCAACCATATAAAGAAAATGACTGTTTTTTGTTTTTTTTTTATTTTATTTACAAAAGTCGGAAGGACGGAGTCCTTTTTTTTTGGGGGGGGTTTCTAGAAAAAATAGTGGAATCGTCACACTAGTATATAGACCTTCTCGCGGTCCCATATACTCATCGGATTCCACCACGCTTGTGAGACCTACATGTGTCGGGATTAAACTAAATTAATGTAGTAAATCATACATGCGGGGACGGATTTTTATTTTCGTCCAAAATAACCACTTTTGGGGACGGAGTTTTATTTCGTCCATTGCAACAAGTTGGCATGTATGATTTGAAGACATTAGTTTAGGGAAATCTCGGAACATGAAAAACCGACTTGGTCACGGAGTGTTAGACCCTAGACTAGAATTGTGTGGTTTGTGCTCAGCTTGAATATGAGGCTTAAAGGTCACCCCCGGCATGTAGTCATGAACTACGCCACGGGCTGAGGTTTACCGCTTCGAAAGAGCCAAGGTCGAGTGGAGCTTGAAACTTTCTAGGACGGGCCTCGACGGGTTTGGGGTTGGACTTGTGCGACTCGATAGTGAGCAGTTGATAGGAATATGTGCATGTAGTGTGAGGTCTAACATGTGACAAAACATATTTTTTTTCAAAGGAAATAAAAAAAAAACAAATAAGCACGTAATTTACAACTTTCGAATCACCCGTGTGACCGATAAAAATAAACAGAAAGTAAAAGAAATTGTATGCAGGCCCGGTGCCCACACACTGTCATTCTGTTCTGTTTCTGTGCACTGTTCTGTTCCGGGAATGCGCCCAGAAGCGCGCGCATTGGGTTGCCTATGCGGAAGGCGCGCGCGTGAGAGGAAGAAGGGCAGAGGCGCCCGCTTCTGGGTGAGAATCTGCAAATCAGTGGGTTCAAGGGATTGCCTTGACCCTTAATTAAGAAAAATTTCCCCTGCAGTAATTGTTAGCACAGAAATATGGAATTGAAGGACAAGAAAGGAGGCGGGCGATTCTGGTAATAAGGGTCGGACGCGCCCGCTTTAGGCCAAGAAGGCCGGAGCCGCAAGCTTCCTACCCTTTTTACCAGAATGCCCAGAAAACAGTAATAAGAACACCAAAAGTTAAGAACGCAAGTTTAACCCTCTAAATCGTCCCCAGCGGAGTCGCCACTGTAGATACCCCGGGGAACCACGGCTTGGCTAGAGCGGTGAATTATCCTAGGATGTCTAACTTGTTTTAGATTGTTTAGAGTCGCCACCTATGTTTTTAAAGGAACATAAGAAAAACCTAGAAATAGCCTAATTTATGTACAAAACCAGAGATTCAGGAGAGAAGGGTTCGGGGGTTAGGTGACGGAGTGGGAAGTACTTAAACACCCACTCCGCCCCGCTTACGCGGGTCTTGCTACTATTGGTGTTCTAATATTTACATGTCCTTCAATTAATTAAATAGAAATATGCTAACAATTGTGATGAGAAGAAAAGGGGAAATAAAGGGGAAATAAAATAGAATTGTTTTATTTATTTAATGATAAAGATTACATGTAACAAGTAATGTTAAAGAATTACATTAAGAGATGAAGAGAAATTAACATGGTGAATTAAAGTTGAGATTAAAATGTAGGGAGATAACCTTAACTAACTTCAATATGTGAAGTAGTCATGTTGGTCATGTCCCATTAATGGGGATTGCATACATCAAGAAGAAGAAAACAAAGGAAGAAAATGGAGTTGTACCTTGAGGAAGAGGACTTGGAACCTTGACTTGAAAGTGTTGTTGTTGTAATGAAATTGTTGTAGAACAATTTGTGTAGAGTCTTGTTACTAAGAACTCTTGTTGGGAGAATTTGTGTATAATGTAGTTGGTGAATCAAGGTTGGAGTCCCTTTCCAAGGTAGGAGATGATGGTTTTTATAGGTAAAAAAGAGAGGGAAATGATGGAGGAAAATTGGTCATCCATGTGAAATGGAATGAGCCAATCACAAATAAGATAAATGAATAAAAGAAAAATAAAAGAAATAAAAGAAATCAAATAATAAATTAAAGAAATATTAGTTTTTGGGAAAAGGCTTAGAATTTGGGATTGGGAGTTAATGAGAAAAGGGGGGATGAATGTGGATGTAAAAAGATAGTTTTTGTGATCAAGAAAAGATGTTTGTAAATAAGAAAAATGAGGGAAATAAGGTGCAATCCGTTACTGCCATAATGGGAGGCGCGCGGGTCCGGCTTTTGGGGCGGGACGCGCGCGCAGCCCGTTAACAGTGCCGGAAGCGCCCGCGGCAGAGAATGACAGAATGACCCTAAAAGTTAACTCTGTTATGCAGTTTAGTCCAAAACTAACGGAATCAGTTAGGAACTTAACCGAAGTAACAGAAATTAATGAAAATAAGTTAAATAAAAATACTTTGTATGCAATCGGGGTGAGAGGTCCAAGGCGGGGTGTCTACACTTTGTGAAATAAATTTGGCCGTCCCTGACGTAAGCCCAGTTAAATGCCCAAAATTGGCCGTCCTTGACGTAAGCCCAGTTAAGTTGTTTGTTAAATGTTTGGCCGTCCCCGACGTAAGCCCAGTTAAATGTCTAAATTTGGCCGTCCTTGACGTAATCCGAGTTAAGTTGTTTGTTAAATGTTTGGCCGTCCCTGACGTAAGCCCAGTTAAATGTCCAAAATTGGCCGTCCTTGACGTAAGCCCAGTTAAGTTGTTTGTCAAAATTTGGCCGTCCTTGACGTAAGCTCAGTTAAGTTGTTTGTCAAAATTTGGCCGTCCCTGACGTAAGCCCAGTTAAATGTCAAAAATTGGCCGTCCCCGACGTAAGCCCAGTTAAATATCCAAAATTGGCCGTCCTTGACGTAAGCCCAGTTAAGTTGTTTGTCAAAATTTGGCCGTCCCTGACGTAAGCCCAGTTAAATATTTGTCATGGCCGTCCCCGACGTAAGCCCATTAGCTATGACTTAGAATAGTCATTATAGGCTAGAGCCTTTGTCCCGGCAGTCCTTAGAGGGACGTAAAACCAGTTTCCCATCAATCTCCCAAAGATGGAGTTGACCCCGGTCAAGCTTGGACTTAGAATAGTCACCATTGGCCGTCCCTGACGTAAGCCCAGTAAAAATCTGTCATGTGTGAGTCAATTTAACCATATCCCAGCAAGTCAACCCTCTCCCATAGAGCCAAGTTGACCATGCCTTAGCCTCTGACCCCTTGGTGTCATGCCCAAATGACTTAGCCTCTGACCCCTTGGTGTCATGCCCAAAATGACATAGCCTCTGACCCCTTGGTGTCATGCCCAAATGCCTTAGCCTCTGACCCCTTGGTGTCATGCCCAAATGCCTTTGCCTCTGACCGAATGAGTGTCATGCCCGAATCCTCGCCTCTGACCGAGTGAGTGTCATGCCCGTGTCCCCGCCTCTGACCAAACGAGCGCCATGCCCAAATGCCTTAGCCTCTGACCCCTTGGTGTCATGCCCAAATGCCTTTGCCTCTGACCAAAGGAGTGTCATGCCCGAACCTTCACCTCTGACCGAATGAGTGTCATGCCCGAGTTTCCCACCCGACCTCGACGGTCGTCTATAGGTTTGAGTAGCCTTAAATCTCTCACCCCGAACTACGTTAGGATTGATTTCCCGCGAATGGGATACGTAGGAATCCTACACTACTAGGACCATCCATGCAACCAAAATCGGTTAAAGCCGTCGTCCCGTAAGATTGGGATGCTTATTTTTATCGACAACCCCGCTCCTTCGAAGCGACGTTGCCGAGGGGCTCTGTAAGTACCCCAATCTGAAACCGACCTATCTTAGAGGTAGCCTTAGTACCGTTTCAGGGATAAGCTGATAGGCCAGGACCTCCGTAGGATAAACTATAAATTCCAGGACTACTCTGGTATAAAATCGGAAAAATCCAGAAGCTCGCCAGGCTGAGCCGTACGGATGATTTGGGAACTAGAGGGGCCTAGCCGTACGGCTGGTTTGGGCGCCCTCAGTCCCTATAAATAGAACCCCTTGCTGATCATTTCAGGGGGAGAAATACACATTAGAAAGGTCACTCTGCTGGAATTGCCACAGAGAAAGAGTGAGAGTGATCACATACAAAAAATGAGAGAAGAAAGGAAGATTGGCCTTAACCATCATAGGTAAAGCCACCTCCCCCCTCCTTTCTCTTCATCTTACTCCTATTTTCTTTCTTTTATCTTGGTTATACATGTATTTACTATTCATTCATGCAAAGACTTGTCCATTTCAAGCACCTTTTGTTTCTTGCAAGACTTGTCCATTATCAAGCACTATATATCTATCTATTACATTACTATCTTGTCCAAGCTATGAGAAGTTCAAAGGTGCCCTCCATACCTTGTATGGAAGAGGTTCTAAACCTAGACACTCATAGACTTGTTGATTGTCATTTATATTCTTTATTTATTTAAATGTTGTGCTTGTTTGGCCATGATAATCATGAGGATGGTGGAACCTTAGTGTCCATCATTTTTCTCTTTGATTTAGCCTCAAAATCCCACTTTTGGGTCATAAATATCCAATCTTTATGTGTTATTTTGACTCTTGGAAGGATTTTAAGTCATAAGATGTCATCTTGGTGATAAAGTTTCAATCTTTATTCACCAAATGACCAACTTTGATCCAAAAGGGACATTCATCAACTCTCTTGATTTTCTCCTATGATTGCTCATGATCACACCCAAATACTTGTCTTTGGGGACCGAGTGATGATCATTTAGCATAGGAATGATGTTCTAAAACTTGTAAAATGATTTCTTGCAAACTGGGATCACAAACAGTTTGTCCAGCTTCAGACAGAATACCCTGTTTCTGTTCTGAACTGGACTGTTCATGAGCAAACTGTAAAACCCCAGGATCGCCTCCTCCAGCCGTACGGCTACTTTAGGTAGAAGGGCAGAATTGCCTGTTTTTCCCTCTGGCCTTTATCTTATCACTCAAGGCCCCCTTTTCAGCCGAGTTTCTCAAATAAAATCAATAACAGAATGTTTTCCGTTAAATACACACACACACATATGCACATTTTAACTAACTTAGGGAGACTCGGCTTTGTCCGAGGCAACTTGAGAAGACGTAAAAACTCCTCCCAAGTTGTAACCTGACCTCCGAACCTTTGAACTCAAACCTTTGTCATTTTGTTGGGTTTAAAATTAACAAAATGTGGCGACTCCGTTAAATTTGACCGGTTCCCGTGTTTGGCATTTTGTCCTCGTGCGAACCTCGCGTATTTCGCCCCCGAGGATGGGATCCTTACACAAAGTTGCAAGCCTTTCCATAGAATAACCAATCTCAATAGGTAGAAAATGAGAAGACTTTGTCAATCTATCAACAATCACCCAAACTGCATCAAACCTTCTTCGAGTACGAGGTAACCCTGTCACAAAATCCATAGTAACATGTTCCCACTTCCATTCTGGAATCTCTAACGGTTGAAGCAATCCTGCGGGCCTTTGATGTTCAGCTTTAACTTGTTGACATGTTAAACACTTGGATACATAATCCGCTATTTCCCTCTTCATATTATTCCACCAAAAGTGTTGCTTCAAATTCTGATACATTTTAGTACTCCGGGGATGAATAGTATAACTTGATTTATGGCCTTCATCAAGAACTTGGTGTTTAATCCCATCAACATTAGGTACACACAATCGACCTCTGAAAGTCAATACCCCTTCAGAACTGAGGGAGAAATCCTCAAATTTACCATCTTTGATTTTATCCATAATCTTTACCAACTCCGGGTCATCCTTCTGAGCTTCCTTTATTTGTTGAACTAAAATTGGTAATACTCGAATATTCGCAAAAATAGCTCCATGCTTTGATTCATAAGGACTCCAATCTCGAGCATCCTCCAACATCTTCCATTCCCGCACCATCAATGAAGCTACATAAGACTTCCGGCTAATAGCATCAGCTACCACATTTGCCTTGCCCAGATGATAAGAAATGGTGCAATCATAATCCTTCAACAGCTCCATCCATCTTCGTTGTCTATTATTCAACTCTTTCTGGGAGAAAAGATACTTCAAACTCTGATGATCTGTGAAAATCTCAAACTTTGCTCCATAAAGATAATGTTTCCACTTGTGCAACGCAAAGACAATAGCTGCAAGCTCCATGTCATGGGTAGGATAATTCTGCTCACTCGGAGTCAACTTCCTCGAAGCATATGCAATCACCTTTCCATTTTGCATTAATACACACCCGAGGCCTTCTTTAGAAGGATCACTATAGATTACCAAATCATCATTACCATTAGGTAGGGCAAGAATAGGAGTTGTAGTCAATCTCTTCTTCAACTCTTCAAAGCTAACTTGACATTTTTCATCCCACACATAAGGAACATTCTTTCGAGTCAACTGAGTCAAGGGAGTTGCAATCTTAGAAAACCCCTCAATGAACCTTCTGTAGTACCCAGCTAATCCCAAGAAGCTTCGAATTTCTGTAACTGATTCTGACCTCTTCCAATTCACAATAGCCTCAACTTTGGATGAATCAACTGATATACCTTTATTAGAAATCACGTGCCCAAGAAAAGATACTTCATTGAGCCAAAAAGCACACTTGCTGAATTTAGCAAACAACTGCTTCTCACGAAGAATAGATAAAACCACTCATAAATGCTGTTCATGCTCCTCCCGGGACTTGGAATAAAAAAGAATGTCATCAATAAATACAACCACAAAAGTATCAAGATAAAGTTTAAAGACCCTATTCATCATATCCATAAAAACAGCCGGATCATTAGTCAACCCGAAAGGCATAACAAGAAACTCATAATGACCATATCTACTACGAAAAGCAGTTTTAGAAATGTCTTCAGAACGGATTTTCAACTGGTGGTACCCACTCCTCAAGTCAAGTTTTGAAAAGACAACCGACCCTTGAAGTTGATCAAATAAATCATCAATATGAGGAAGCGGATATTTGTTCTTTATAGTTACCTGATTCAGCTTTCTGTAATCAATACACAATCTCAAGGACCCATCTTTCTTCTTGACAAATAATACTGGAGCTCCCCACGGGGATACACTAGGACGAATGAATCCTCGATCAAGTAGCTCTTGCAACTGAACCTTCAACTCTTTCAATTCCGCTGGGGCCATTCTGTAAGGTGCCTCAGATATAGGAGCCGTAACTGGAAGTAAGTCAATACAGAACTCGATTTCCCGGTCAGGAGGCATAGCATACTCAGAAGAAAATACATCTGAAAATTCTTTAACAATAGGCACATCCTCAATATCAGGAACCCTTTTTGTAGTATCCAAGACACTAGCCAAATACCCCACACAACCACGGTTCAACAACTTCCTAGCCTTCACATAAGAAATAATTCGAATCTCTCTACCCCAGGGAACAGTTTCAAAAGTAAATTTAGGAACATTAGGGATAGAAAATGTGACCACTTTTTTAGCACAATCAACAGACGCATGATATTTACCCAACCAATCCATACCCAAGATAATATCAAAATCTTGTAATGGTAAGATAACTAAATCAGCAGGTAAAACATGCTCACGTATATGCACATCACAAGAATGCAACACCTCATTGGTCACCAAACACTCCCCTATAGGAGTAGACACCTCTAACACATAAGGTAGAGATTCAGAAGACAAATGCAATAGAGAAGCAAAATGCACAGACACATAAGAATGCGATGATCCAGGGTCTATAAGTGTACGTGCTCTCAAACTAGACACAAAAATAATACCTCCTATCACATTAGAGGAATCTGAAGCCTGTTGTTGAGAAATGGCAAAGACACGACCCTGAACCTTAGGCTTTCCTGAAGAATCCCTCTTCTGGCCTTGAGAAGACCCAACGACACTTCCCGATGCCTGCATCTTAAACTTAGGGCAATCCCTCTGAAAATGACCCAACTGACCACAATTCAAACATTTGCCTTGTTTCTTCCAACATCTTTCTTCTGAATGCCCTTCTTTCTGACAATAATTACAAACTCCTCTGCTCTGACTCCCTGAAGTGTTACTTTGATTTCTATTACCTGACTGTCTTTGAAAAGACCCTTTAAATTGTGAAGATCCACCTTGATTTCCTCTATTATCACCACGTTGTTGTTGTTGCCTAACTTGCTTCCCTGCGCCTAACAACTCCATTTTCTTCTTATGTTCCTCAATATCATGCTCCACCTGGTAGGCTCGATCAACTGCACCTTGAAAATCTTGCAACTTGTGGGATACTAGCTGAGTTCTAATCACAGTTTTCAAACCTTTCATAAACCTCGTAGCCTTTCTCTCCTCAGTTGCCACTAAGTGAATACAATACCTGGACAACTCTGAAAATTTAGCTGAATACTGAGCAACTGACATAGAACTTTGCTCCAAGCTAAGAAACTCCATTTCTTTCCTGTCTTGATCTACTCGGGGAATGAAGTGTTCTTTAAAATTTTCCAGAAAATTCTCCCAAGTGTAAGGTACATGAGTCTCATCCCATTTAGTTTTCAAAGCTTTCCACCAATGCTCGGCAGCTCCATTCAGCTTATAGGTAGCAAACCTGACTTGATCTTCCTCAGAACATCTCAAAGCATCAAAGATCTTTTCCATTGATTCAATCCACCTTTCAGTCTTAGATACATCAGGCTCTCCATCATACTCCATAGGCTTCATTTTCAGAAACTGTTCTAGGCCATATCTTGGTGGTACCTGTTCCCTCTCTTGCCTCTGATCATTTAAAGTTTTCATTGCTGCTTCGAACATTCCTTGAAACATAATTCGAGCCTCTTCTCTGGCATCCCCTTGCCCCGAAGAGCCAGCCTGATCTCCTTCATTCTCAACCATTTTTAATGAATACCTGCATAGAACACTCAACGTTACTCACTCTATACTCTACTACCCTCCTAGGTCATTTAGTCATTCTAGACCATCTACAACCTAGCTCTGATACCAACTGTCGCTCCCCAGACCCGTGGTCCTACTTGGCCCCACGCTTGGGACACGAGTGGAAGACGTTATAAAACACTTTGAAATTTTTTCGAAATGTCCTTTTATAAAGTTTAACAAAATCACACTTGAAGTTCAAAGACTTCATTTAATTTTAAACAAACTTTACAACTAACTTTCACAACGAAAGTACTTAGCCCGAAGGCTTACAAACTTTTAAACAAATGTACATACACCAACATGATCCAAAATAGGTGTGACAATAGGAAGTACGGGTACTCTACCCAAAAGGTTTTACATTTACATAATGTAACCTTAACAAAACAAGTCCCAACTCTTACCACTCCAACGTCCTCCCGTGCCAAGTGTCGTATCCCATGGACCCTCCTTTATCTAAAACAGTAAACAAATAAAGGGTGAGAATAAATCTCAGTAAGCTACTAAAATGCAACTACGTTTCATGCTAAAATGATAATCATAAAGAATAGTATCATAGCAATCACATAGCACATAATATGAGAGGTAAAATCAACTCATATACACCATTACCACATAGGCCACACTCCGATGGATACCAAGCCAAGGTTTACCCAATAACATAACTGTCTGAGAATACCATCTGAAAAAACCAACTGAGAAAACCATCTGAGCAGCATAAATAGCTGAAGCCGGGATCCCGAAAACCAAACCATAACCATAAGAACCCAAGTAACAATGGGGAAATATGACACAAAGTCATAACCCAAATGCTCACTAAAGGAAGCAATTCATCCCATCCAAGGCCAATCTGGACTGGGGAAACAGAGAAGGCACAGTGGAAAACCTTATAGTGAACTTGGATTGTGTGCCACTATAATTCTCCCACCGCCTGACACAAGGTACCAATTAAAAAACTTATAGTGAACATACTTGTACCACTATAATTCTCCCATTGCCTGACTCCACAACAAGACCAGTTGGACTTTCCACAAGAAGCACAGTAATGAATACTTGCTAAACAACAACAACCGGGGCAATGATTCTAAAATAATGAACCAAGCCAAACACATCAAAGATGCACATAAAGAATCACTCACAAAGAGTCTACAACAACATGATTCAAGGTCACAATACATTCTTGCACACACTTGAACACCCTTCTCATTAACCATGTCAATATCCCAGGACACTCATATATTGGTCCTAGACAATACCCCAAGGATTAAACCAAAGTTAACCTTCTATACCTTACCTCAACCAAACTATAAGATTCAGGGGAAAGTGTGCGGCCGCCCAAAACAGGGTGTGCGGTCGGACACATTCTGTTTTCCCAAGAACAAAATCTTCCAGATAAGTGTGCGGCCGCACGGCCCTTTTGGGCGGCCTCCCAACACACTCGACAGGCCAAAACCTAAATGATTTATACTCCTTTCGTTTCACCGTCCCAAAAATACAACACTTAACATTTTTAACTTTACTAAGACTATAAAACCAGTCTCAAAACAACTTTAATACTACTTTGCACCCAACCAAACCAACATACTAAATACTCCCTTTGTCCCAAAATTACAAGTATAACAAATATTACCCAAATCACAAAATAACAATTGCAAGTATCAGGCATACCATATATGACCATTTTAACATTTAAAGGGGAATTAGTAACTTACTTATTTCCGGGAAAAAGTATCGCTGAAATAAGTTTTGTTCGGATAGAAATGACCTATTCAACGCCCTGATCATTTTTATATAATTAGTTTTTAGAACGGATAAGTAAATAAAAAGAATTAAATCGAAATGGGTTGAACTTACCCTTTTCTCCTAACCCTAAAGAAAGAACGAGAAAGTTGCTGAAAGATTAACACAGAGAAAGAAGAGAGAGAAGGAGAAGTTATACTAAAGTTTTCTACCCATTTTTACATTTTGGTCATTCAAGATTTATTTTCAACAATTAAGCCCCTTAACTTATATTTGCAACAAGGACCCTAAAGTTTCAACTTAATCATTTAACTCCTTTAACCTTTATTACTACTTACTAAATAAATAACACAAATAATCAAGTAAGATGTGTAAATCATAAAATATGATGCAACACATAAAATGCACACATAAGTCAAATAAAAATCCACAAAAATATAAAATAAATATGGACGGGTTTTGGGGTCGCTACATAATATGATTAAACATCATTGGGCTTTGATTTGAAAAAAAGAAGAAGATCTTGTAATACCCGACTTTTCCCCTAATTATTTTATTTTTGGACTCTTTTATTTATTAATTGGGCCAAGTCAATTAATGAAAGTATTGAGCTTAAGTTATTGAGTTAAAATAGAAAAGCCCAAGTCATTATTGAAGAGGAGGAGAAATTCTTTTTGGGTTAGAAGTGAAAACCCTTTTAATATATAAACCCCTCTCTAAGACAGGGGCGAACCTCCCATATAAGTAGGGGGTGCATGTGCACCTGCTCAACTTTTGTTAGTAAGAAGAAAAAAAATTGCATTGAGCATATATATATTAGAAGTGCACCAAGTGAACATAGAATCAGCTCTAGCTCAGTTGGTCAAGGCATTCTTATGTTATGGAAGGAGGGTGGGTTCGAATACCGTTGTCTTCTAACTTGGGGTTATAATTAAATTTAGTTATTTCTTTTTTAAATTCAATTATTTTTATTTAAAGATTATTGTATTTCTAATTTAATTTAATTAATATATTCATTCTAAAATGAATTTCTAATGATTATTATTTTGAGATTAATGTTCAATTTATTAAGGTATGTAATTTATTGGTTTTTTTGAATTGCCAAACCCGCACACACACAATAAAAAAAAAATCACACACAAAAATGCTTATATTTTGATTTTTTTAAAACAGTTTTTTTTTACTGTGACCACTAAGAAAAAATTTAAAATTTAGTGTAATTGTGCACCCCCTGAGTAAATGTTCAAGGTCCGCTACTGCTCTAAGACCCCTAGTATTATTATTCTATCACAAAAGAAAAGAAAAGAACGGGAGGAAGAGAGAGAGAGACGGCGCAGAGAGAGAGAAATAGAAGCCGAGAAAGAGATAGGGCGGAGGAAGCTTCAGAGGAGCCGGTTTTTGGATCAACAAAGGTATTCCTCAATTCCCCCTAATCGTTTCTCTTCCGTTTAAATCATTGGGATGGATGATTTAGAAACCCTAAGTTAATGATATGAATTAGGGTTGCATGAATTGAAATAAGAAAAAGAAGAAGATGATGGGATTATGTGTGTGACTGTGTGCGCGTGTGTTTGTGTGTGTGCGTGCAGTGTGTGTGTGTGCATGTTGTGTGTGTGTGTATGTGCTGGTGTGCGTGTTTGTGCACCAGTGTGTGTGGGCGTGTGTGTGTGCGGGTGTGTGCGGGTACATGTGCGCGTGTGTTTGTGTGTGTGCTGCGAAGGTGAATCTAGTGCGTGGAAAGCGGATGTTAGAAAACAATGATGAGTATTAGAGATGTAAACCCTAGGGGTATTGTGGGTAAAACCCTAGGGGCGATTTGGTAAATTTAATGGGTTGTATACGAAACTCTAGAATGAGTATTAACCTTAAAAGGAGTTAAAGAGTATAACTCGTAGGTTAATAATAAGAGAAGTAAAATATAATGGGGATGGAAGTAAAATAGTGT
This sequence comes from Campanula takesimana, assembly GCA_026119855.1. Lineage (NCBI taxonomy): Eukaryota > Viridiplantae > Streptophyta > Magnoliopsida > Asterales > Campanulaceae > Campanula > Campanula takesimana. Next base: position 373,619 of record JAOWBW010000881.1, read on the forward strand.
TTACTCGCGTCTAAAGAAAGTTATTTTCGCATGATAGTAGATACGTGCGCGTGGTTTTTCAAAGAGGATTACGCAAGCCAAGGTAAGGGATTATGTTCCTAAGTCTTTTGAGATTCATCCTTTGAAATAGGATCCTCTTAATTCTTTTAAGTCTTGCTACCAAGTGGCCGGTAGTATTTGAACTCCATGACATGAACGTCTTTTGAAATTGATCTTACCCTTGATGTGTATTGTTCAATGGGTATTTAAAATGAATTGAAATTGTATTATGTGTTCTTGTACATTTGAACACTATGTGGAATATTGCTGTATCTAATTGAAATAGGTGCAGTTAGCTTTGTCTGATTAAAAAGGACTTAGCATGAATTAGTCTGATTGAAAATAACTAAATGAAATTGTCTAGTTTGATTGAAAAAGACTTAGACACTATGTGCTACTTGATGAGGAAGTTAATGATCATGATCTAAAATTAATAAGGGAGCACCCTGAAAAGGTGTAAGGTCTCTTATTTACTTAAACACCCTGAAAAGGTGTATTGTTACTATGGAATTGATGAACTTGTATAGGGCCACAACTTCTTAAGTATTATAACTGTATCTTGTGATTATTACAGTTAAGTTGTTGATGTTTAAGCCTTTCATTGAAGTATTTGTTTGGCTCCGTTCTTTCGGTCATCTCTTCTTAGTACCCGGAGAGATCCCGTATGAACTTAATGAGCATTGTTCGCTCACCCCTTCTTTATGTATTCTTTTCCCCAGGTAAAGAGTAGAAGGAATGGTTAGATCGCATGGAAGGGCAGTCCGTGGTCTAATGAAGAGTTTTAAGACAGTTGTTTTGTTTTATTTTAGAGCTAGCGGATTGTACTAGCCGTTAAGCTTGAAATACATTTATGCTTCCGTACTATTTTGAATTGTGGTTAGATTATACTAGCCGTTACATTTGAACGTTGAATTTGAATTATGTTTGACGTTTGGGATTTCTTTGTTTATTGATAATTATTATTATCGGAAAGTTTGGGTCGTTACAGATCTCATATTCATTTCTTACAAAATGACATAAATACAAAAATATATACTCCCACCGTGTCCCAGAGTACATGTTCTCACCTTTCATTTTTAGTCTATCCCAGAGTATATGTCTACTTCTTAAAATGGCAAAAAACTATTCCTCTCACTCATTCTCTCTCCTACTTACTTTTATACTTACAACACCAATCAACTTACTATTCCCTCCACTCATTCTCTCTCCTACTTTACTTTTATACTCACAACACTTGCATCACTTCCACCATTTCTTAATCTCCGTGCAAATGAAATGGTGGACATATAATCTGGGACGGAGGGAGTACCAATTTTATAATTTGACTGTAAGTATTCCCTAAATTTGAAATGGAGGGCGTATGTGTTTTCAAAAAAGTGGGGTTGGTTAATAAAGAAATTAAATTAGGATAAGAAGGTGTTAGGGCTTTATCAAAGGGGGTTAAAAGGAATTATCAAAAAAATGGGGTCTACTAATATAATAATAATAATAATTGCACTTTTGGGTGATACATAATTGTCATCTTGGCAATTAACTTACTGTTAGTGTGTCAAGTTTACAAAATTTTCTTAGCTGTAATCACATATGGTATGGTAGGTTAATGTATAATTGTCCTAAAGTCACCCTCAACTAAATGTGCAAAAGAAGATATATTAAAACTCCAAGACCAAAAATTAATTTATTAGACATGTGAAAAATAAAGGTATGTTTGTTAGAGAGTTTTGGTTAAAATACCCTAAAATAATTTTAGGTGTTTTAAACTTTTTATTGAGGTTTAAATCAGATGATCAACAACTATGTGATAATGTTTTATGCATAGATCGAGGGTGAGAAGTGTACTCAAATAGTTGGAATTTCTAATTACATGATACTATGACTAATTTAGGCCAGTTAGTATACATTTCAAGTTAATACACCTTCAGTAATAACTTGAATTATTGGGAATAATTAATAAATTTACCACATACTTTACCTTAGTTTTTTTTTTTTTTTTTTTTTTTTTTAATAAATAGTATAAATACATCGTGTACGAAACTTAAATAGATTTATAATCCTTCCGTCCGTCCCGTTAAAAAACTTCTCATTTTTCTATGACAAAAACTTGTATGAGAACACTATGACCCGTCTCATAGTAGAGACTGGTCATTTTTTACCCACAACCCGGACCCATGAACCGTGGGCAATTTTTTTTTTTTTTTTTTTTTTTAGTTTTGATATTTTTTTGGTGTTTTTTCGGTTTGTCAAAAGTAATAGTTACTCTAACTAAATGTAATAAACGTGTTACTTATATATGTAACAGTTTGTATACATAAAAGTAATACATATATACTCCCTCCGTTTCACATCACTTGAGACTTTTGGTCAACTTAGGATCGTTTTGACCAAGACTTTATAGAAAATTTTATGATCCTAATAGAAATTTAAAAATTATAAAATGATTCACCATATAAAACACTCTCAATAACAATTTTTAATTTTTTATCAAGATCATCAAATTTTCTTTAAAGTCTTGGTCAAAACGATCATAAGTTGACCAAAAGTCTCAAGTGACGTGAAACGGAGGGAGTACATAAAAGTAACAGTGTTTTTTTACGTTTTCTTCATTTGTCAAAAGTAACGAACGTGTTACTTATATGTAACAATGTTAAACACTTCATGGTTTTTGGATTTTATAACTTTGTTTTTGTTTTGGATAATTAGTTTTTAATCATGATTAGTTTACTTGGTTTAAAACTATTTCAAAATCATTGTTTTTCGGTTGACTTGCCTCTTTGAGGGGGAGTTAATCTTTGCGGGAAGAATTTACATATATTCTGTATTTGTGGCTAACATTGTCTTGCAGGGTCACAACATTATTTAGTTTGTGAAGAAATATTCAATTAAGGGGGAGATTGTAAGTGCAGAACGTGGTGTTACCACAAGTGCTTCCAACACTGTCCCAGTGTTACCCGACGGACAGTCTGGGAATATATTTGAATATTTGCTTAATAAATAATTGTTGTACTAATGTCTAATATTGTTTTAAGTTTAGTGTTTATTGTTGGTCCAATTTTCAGGTATACTATGGTTGAGATGCTAGAATATTGCAAGGAAGGTGAAAGAAGATAAGTTATGCATAAATATGGATTTTACGCATAATTTGGAGATAAAGGGCAAGGGAAAAACGTGGGAATTGACCCATTCAAAGGGCTGAGTGTTGATCAAGATAGTACAAGGTTATTTAGCTCAAGAGTACAAGCAAGTGAAGCATGAACTTGGGCATCAAGGATTGGTTCCTAAAAAGATGGGATTTTGGAGTTTTTGGCTCACAAAATCCGTCCACCACTCCACTCACTCCACGTTTTTCAACAACATCCCAGCCATTATTGGAGTATTCCCCAAGTTCTTAAAGCCTATAAATAGCAAGGAGGATGAAGAGTTCAAGCAACACTACACAACACATCCTTGCACAAGAAAAGCCTATACACTCCTTGGTTCCGATAAACCCCGTCTTCCCAAACATATTTCCATTCTTGTAATCGTTGATTATAAGTTTGTCTTGGCTAGGATAGGGTCTCGTGTATAGACTTAGTCGTTCCATAGAGCTCAAATTGTAATAGCAATAGGGAACTCTCGGCCTTGTACTTAAAGTCATATTATTAGTAAAGGTCTCGCCTTTTGAGGCACCTCTCGAGATATATAATTTATATATCTTGAGAAAAATAATTCTTGTGTTTTTATTCCGCTGCAAACTCTTTTCAGAAACTGTTTTCTGCTCGTGTGTGTGTAAGTGTTGCCCAAAGTGTTATCATTGCTCTGACAACACCTTTGATAACACTTTATAAAACCCAAGGCCATTGACATTTTCAATTGGCACCAGAGCTGGTTACTTGACATACTAAGTATTCGATCCAGTTGTTATGGCCTTGAATCTTGCTAATCATTATCTTGAGAAACTTTCTATTCTTCTTGGCTCGAATCATACTTCCCTTAGGAATAGTGAGGAAAGAGAGCTAGAAAACATTAAAGAACGTGATCAATCAGCCATGTTGACCATGGCTTTGGAGCACTCAAAGTCAGATTCAGAAAGTGTTGCCAATGGTGTTACCCAGAGTACGATAACACCAAGCTTAACACCCAGCAGGTATAATCCTTCTAAATTTTCTGAAGATTGTTGCTTTCATGGTTCAATTAATGTTTATGCAGGAAGTCCAGATGAGGAGGATTTAAGCAAGGATGAGCTCATTGATGGGTTAAAAGATCTCTACAAGGCGTTGTACAAAGAATGGAAGAAAGAGAACAAGATGGTAGCGATCGTAACCAAGGAAAATCATGAGCTAAAAGACTCTTTGACTCGGTTGGCGGTGCAATTCACAAGGTTGGATGTTGAACTTGTCAAAGTCAAATCCAAGTTGAAGCTAGCCGAGACCACCTTCAAAAAGTTTAACACAACGTTCTCAAAATTGGATGAAATACTCGACTTGAGTAAGTCACTCAAAGCAGGTATTGGGTTTCAAGACTCTCTTGATAAAATCACTTCTACCTTATTGAATGAAAATAATGAAACATGTTTTGTAAAAGAACATGAAAAAGTAAAAAGTAGTTCATCAAGTGATATTTCTGATCAACCGTGTGTGTGTGAATATTGTCACACAACTGGACAAAGTAAATTTGATTGTTTTACTCTCAAAAAGAAAAATTTTAGTTCACATGTGTTATCTCAAGTGTTACCCAACACTCAAGACAACACTGGTGATCAGAAAATCAAAAAGTCTAAAAATAAATTATGTTTTCTAAAATCCAATCATAAATACAACGTTGTATTTGCTTCTTTGAGGACTAACGTTTCAAGTTCATGGTACTTTGATAGTGGTTGCTCACATCATATGACGGGAAAAAAAGTGTTCTTGAAAGACTATGAATCTATCCAAGGTGAAACGGTGACATACGGAGGTGGAGGAAAGAGCAATATAATAGGGAAATGGACACTTGATGTTTTCGGATTCCCTGCCTTAAAGGATGTCTTGCACGTTTATGGATTGGTTGCTAATTTAACTAGCATTGGCCAATTGTGCGATGACAACTTGGAGGTAAAATTTAATAATAATACTTGTGAAGTTTTTTGATAACACTAACACTTGTGTAATGTCAGGAACTAGATCAAGTGACAATTTCTATCTTGTTGAATATAAACAAGTAAGCAATTCAGTTAATATGGATGACACAATTTTGTGGCATCAAAAGTTGGGACATGCCCTTTCTGGAAACTTGAAGAAAATTTTCCAGTATGAGGCTGTCAAAGGAGTCCCCAAACTGAATCTGAAGAACAAAATTGTGTGTGGGGACTGCCTTAAAAGTAAGGAGACTCGTGTTACCCACAGTGTTACCCAACACCAGGAGCAACACTTCAGAACAACACATTGTTTTCAGCTTTTGCACATGGACTTGATGGGTCCAATTGAGGTAGAAAGCCTGGGAGGTAAGAGATATGTTTTTGTTATAGTTGATGATTTCTCTAGGTTTTCTTGGGTATATTTTCTAAGAGAAAAATCTGAAACTTTAGATAAATTTAAACTCTTGCATTTCAAAATCAAAAACATGTTTTGCTCACCTATTTTCTGTATAAGATCCAATCATGGAAAAGAATTTGCAAATGTTTCCTTTTATACTTTTGGTAAGAAAAAGGTGATACAGCATGATTTTTCGATCTCTAAACCACGTGGTGTGGCTGAAAAGAAAAATAGGACATTGCTTGATATGGCCCGTGTTATGTTATTCTCAAAAAGAATTTCAAAATATTTTGGGCTGAAGCTTTGAGCACGGCTTGTCACATTTCTAATATAGTCTTTCTAAGACCTGGTTTAACAATGACACCCTATGAGATTTTGAATGGGAAGAAACCACATGTACATTACTTCCATGTGTTTGGGTGTGTATGTTATATATTAAAAGACTGGGATCGCTTAGCTAAATTTTACTCTAATAATGATAAAGACATTTTTCTTGGATATTCACATGACAATCTTTCATATCGAGTGTATAATTTGAGAATTGGAACTATTCAAGAATCTGTAAACATTGTTTTTGATGATCTGTCAAGTATTGCAGATGAACCAGGTGTTTATCCTCGTTTGGTACTGCTGGAACAACCTCAAAGTGAATTTGACATTTATATTGAACCATGTGTTGACATAAGTGTTGGACCAGATGTCGGCCCCAGTGTTACCACACCTGAGGCAATACCAGAAGTCAGACCAGTTGCAAAAAATGAAAATAATGAGGACTCCATGAGAGTTGATGATCCCGTCAGAAGAGATCCCCCTTTGAGGATTCAAAAGAATCATCCTATATCCCAAGTAATAGGGAGATTAGACGAAGGGATACAAACTAGACGTAAGGAACTGGTTAAGTATCGATACATGGTAAGGTATGCTAAGGTAAACCATTCATGTTTTGTTTCTACACTTGAATCTAAAAATAATTATAACTCTTCGAAAGATGAATATTTAATTCAAGTTTTTAACCATAAGAGATTTTCTAACTTGAAGAAGTCTCTTGTTCTATTTCTTGTTTAAACCCCTTGGATCATTTTTGTTGTTGTATAATATTTTAATTTTTTGAAAAAAAAAATCTTTTTAGTTTTTGTTTAAAGCCTTTTTAATTGCGGCACATGCTGACCTTTTTGTTTCGGTAGGTTTATACTTGGTTAACATGTTTGTCAAATCCCATTTGTACTCAAAAGTGACAAAGTCACTAATTTTTTGTGATAAAATAAAAGGCAAAAGGCAAGAAGCACTTATAATATTTCCTTAGTAACTCGGGGCACGGTGTTCGCTACGACGATGCACTCTTGCCAAACGGAGATATTATTTAGTGATTTCGTACCGAGTATTGGGAACATGGAGTTCGCTACTACAGTGTATCCTACTTGAAAGGTACAAATCACTAAAGTATTTTTTACACTTTATAAGGACTCGGAGCACGGAGCTCGTTACTACGATGCTATCTTGTAGATATTAAAGTGTAAATTATGCTTATTTTAAAGTGCTTGAAGATGAAGAACAAGCTTATTTTGTCTAACTTGTTAGATTTATTTTACCTTAAACACTTATGATTAAGGCTTGCTATGCCTCAAGTGTTTGAATTTGGGAAGCTTGTTTTTGCCTTAAATGCTTATTATAAAGAAGCCTAACAATTTACCTCAAGTGTCTTTAATGAGAATTGTTTTGCCTTAAGTTCCTTAAAGTGAAAAGTTTTATCAAGGGGATATTTGACTTATATGTTTTCCAAAGTGTTACCATCATTGCCGATAACACATTAGTATGTGCCACATTAGTTTTTTTTTCATTATTTATTTATTTTTGGAATTAATAATTAAATTTGGGAAGTCCGAAAGTCCCTTAATTTTGTGGAGTTTATTGATTTCCAAAAGGCCTTTTTTAAATCTTTTTATTTTTAGTAAATCTTTTTAGGCTAACTAAATCCCTATATTTTTGGAGTCCTAATTTAAAATTAACTCCAATCTTTGTGGGAGCCGTTACCTAACTCGGTTTACATAATATTTTTATTTTTTTTATTTTTATTAAAAAAAAGGCTAATTTTTGGGGATAATGGCCGGTTATTTTGGTGATAAATGTGAGTGATGTGATTGAGTTAAAACTATCTAGCTAGGAAATAGGGGGAGTTGAGTATTATTAGGAATAGGGAGAGTTATCTAATAATGAGTATTTAGGTTCCATTTGAATACTTCCTAAAATATCAAAATTAAACCCCTTCCATTCCTCTCTTCGTCCTCCCTCTTTCTCTCAGTCTCTCATTCGCTCAAAATCCCTCTTCCAAAATTCCTTCCTTCTCTTCTCAAATCTCCATCAATGGATTCCCCATCCAAAACCTCAAATGAGCCCATGGAAATTTCTCCTAGTGGTGTATCAAAGGTTACTTCGCCTATGGAGACATTTCCGGCAGTAACACCTGTGACATCACCTAGTCTCACCATTGTTGTCTCCGGACCTCCACCTGTTCCGGTCGCACAGACTCCTCCTACGTCGGCTCCTTCCCAACTTATAGTGACTACCATCAAGAAAAAGAAAAAGAAGAGAAAAGTCTCATCTTCTTCACGCCAACCGACTGCCCAAGCTCCATCAATGCGGAATTCAAGCCAGATACAGATTCATACGGACTTGTAGAAATTATTTGCATAGTATTCTTCACAAACAGGGGGAGATGTTGCCACAAGTGCTGTTCTGCATGCTGCCACAAGTGTTGTTCTGCTAACACAAGTGCTGATCTAACTGCTAATGCACGTGTGCGGGCTAGTGATACTCAAATATGTTTGGTAGTTGGTGTGTTTCTATTTTTGGTAGCTTTTAAAAAACAATTTTTATGTTAATTGTTTTAAAACTATTAGGTTGCACTTAACATTTGTTTTACTTTTGTTTTTTTGGTTGGTTTATTTGTGTGAAGTGTATTAAACACTTCATGGTTTTTAGATTTTATAACTTTGTTTTTGTTTTGGATAATTAGTTTTTAATCATGATTAGTTTACTTGGTTTAAAACTATTTCAAAATCATTATTTTTCGGTTGACTTGCCTCTATGAGGGGGAGTTAATCTTTGCGGGAAGAATTTACATATATTCTGTATTTGTGGCTAACATTGTCTTGCAGGGTCACAACATTATTTAGTTTGTGAAGAAATATTCAATTAAGGGGGAGATTGTAAGTGCAGAACGTGGTGTTACCACAAGTGCTGCCAACACTGTCCCAGTGTTAACCGACGGATAGTCTGGGAATATATTTGAATATTTGCTTAATAAATAATTGTTGTACTAATGTCTAATATTGTTTCAAGTTTAGTGTTTATTGTTGGTCCAATTTTCAGGTGTACTATGGTTGAGATGCTAGAATATTGCAAGGAAGGTGAAAGAAGATAAGTTATGCATAAAGATGGATTTTACGCGTAACTTGGAGATAAAGGGCAAGTGAAAAACGTGGGAATTGACCCATTCAAAGGGATGAGTGTTGATCAAGATAGTACAAGGTTTATTTGGCTCAAGAGTACAAGAAAGTGAAGCATGAACTTGGGCATCAAGGATTGGTTCCTAAAAAGATGGGATTTTTGTGTTTTTGGCTCACAAAATCCGTCCACCACTCCACTCACTCCACGTTTTTCAACAACATCCCAACCATTATTGGAGTATTCCCCAAGTTCTTAAAGCCTATAAATAGCAAGGAGGGTGAAGAGTTCAAGCAACACTACACAACACATCCTTGCACAAGAAAAGCCTATACACTCTTTGGTTCCGATAAACCCCGTCTTCCCAAACCTATTTCCATTCTTGTAATCGTTGATTATAAGTTTGTCTTGGCTAGGATAGGGTCTCGTGTATAGACTTAGTCGTTCCATATAGCTCAAATTGTAATAGCAATAGGAAACTCTCGGCCTTGTACTTAAAATCATATTATTAGTAAAGGTCTCGCCTTTTGAGGCACCTCTCGAGATATATAATTTATATATCTTGAGAAAAATAATTCTTGTGTTTTTATTCCGCTGCAAACTCTTTTCAGAAACTGTTTTCTACTCGTGTGTGTGTAAGTGTTGCCCAAAGTGTTATCGTTGCTCTGACAACACCTTTGATAACACTTTATAAAACCTAAGGCCATTGATATTTTCAAAGGTGTTATAAAAATGAATGGTGGAGTTATTTGAATGTGAATTAAAAGTGGGGTACAAAATACTAATTGTGATGGTTGGTATGAGTGAGAAATGGATACAAAATTAGCACGAGGCATTGCGCAATTTTTTTTAAAAGCAAACGATAAATTAAATTTCATCCACAATAATAAAAGATAGGGCACTCCACACACACCATAACAATGAATTGTCTGATCTAAATTTTGTGATGTTTAGATTCTACTTCAAGCAAAACTTGGACACTGGCTCAACCTGACATTCGAGAAATACCTCCTCGAATAAGATTTTGCGCTGAGTACTGGGTATATCAGAGCATCCGGGTGGATGAGGAAACGCCTAACAGACATCCCAAAAGTCACGAAACATTCAGTCGTAGTAAGAATAACGACATCCACTTCAATGTTAAAAAATGAGAAATTTGTCACAAATGCTTGATAAACAAACAACAAACAAACAAACAAACAATTACACATAGTCTCTCAACAAAAGAGAGAAATCCAATGCTCTCAACAACAGAGAGATATATAAGGCTCTCAACGAAAGAGAGAAATTTATTATATTGACAAAATGAAAAAAATAAATCAACAACACAATTATTTGTAATCTCAATAGATTGAGATTATAAATAATTGTGTTGTTGAAAAACAAATACAACAAAAATTAACAAAGTGAAAATGAAGAAAAGAGAAAATTAATATTGATTTGGTGAAGAAGATTGCAAAAAGAGAGGAAATTGTATAGAGAAGTTGGGAGAAAAGTTATTTTTGTGCAACTTTATATGAGACATCTGAAAAAATTTGCAATTTAAAATTGAACGAAAGGAGTGTAAAAAAAGTGTAGTATTTCATTACTTGTATTTTTTGATAATCTCAATTCAAAACAAATAAATTTCACAATTAAATGAAAAAAATATTTTTTCCAAAACAATTTTGAAAATTATTTTAAAATGTGAGGTGATATTTTTGTAAATAATTGCAACATTTTTAAAACAATGTGAGGTGACATTTTATAAATAACAGACACTTATTAACACACATTGACATTCTTTAACAATATCAGTGACACTTTAATACCGCAACTGACACTCTTTTACATATTCACTGTCACTCTTTAAACACATACATGAACACTTAATAACACATGCATTAGCACTTACGATACAAATACACCCACATCTTTTGACACTCCCACTCATAAAATGTCAGGGCCACGTCTGAGGGATTTTTTTAGAGTAATATTAGGGGGACAAAATAGTCATAAAATCTTATTCACAAAATTTTAGGTGTAATGATTTTATAAGTCTTTTTAATAAGCGTGTAGCGAGTCTAGTATCGATGCAATAGATAAATTATCGTCAACTCATTTTGTGAGCAAGATTTTGTGAATTTATTTTGTACTCCTATCATTGCTCATTTTTTAATACTTTTTTAACACTACCACTAATAAAACTTAAGAGCCGCATATTTTAGATCTCAAAATTCTTCTGATTGAATATTGAGATCTGCGGTTCATCTGAAGTCAAAATTTATACGCATTACCACACACACACGCTTAAACTAGCCAATAAACTCAATAACACATGCATTGTACTATTTAAAACATGCACTTTTACACACATATATTAGCACTAAAAAAATACATAGCACTCAATAACACGTGCAGTGACGCTCTTTAAAACATGCACATCAGCATCAGTGTAAGTATTGTTGGCAATGGCAATATTTTTGAGTGTCCAATAAGAGTTAGGGATGGTAATTTAACCGAACCCGCCCGTATCCGAAAGCAATCCGGTCCGGCTTGGGTGGGTTTGATAACTAATTTCCAAAACCCGGCGGATACGGGTCCGGGTTTGGTAGCTTCCTCAGACCCGGCGGCCCGACCTGTATCCGACCCGTATAGCATTATAGCTTACATATTCCCTATTCTGCCCTTATTTTCAACCATTACTACATTCCTAACCTGGTATATATGTCTGCAGCGTATTGTATTAGGGTTTTCCAAATCAAAACAGGCCACTGCCTATAGAGAGAGAGAAAGAGGGATCGACGACCACAGTTAGGGTTTGTTGAAATCGGCTGCGCTACTCCCCCGCTACTCTACTGCTCTTCCGAAAATCGATCTTCTTACTCTTCCTCTTTTCTTATCTTCACTTTTTCTCACCACAACCTCAAATCGATTTCTTACCCTCTTAAATCTGGACATTCCCCTTTCTGGTCCTTCATGCTCTCTATCTTTTTCTTCATTCTCTCTCTCTTTTACAATCACACGCACCCAGATTTAGAGATTTAGGGTTAAGGCGCTGCTGCTTCGAGATTGAGAGTGGTGCATCGAGCGAGGACATCAAGCGCTGCGCTGCTGCCATGGAGTTTACCGCCGCCATGCCTCCGACCAGCGATTCTCCTGTGGTCTTCTTCTTTGATCACTGTTATTCAGTCTCTCTTTATGGTTCTACAGCCTTAATCCCCAAATTTTGAGTATGAACTCTAAGATTTCCTTGTTCATGCGATTTGGAAAAAAAATTAGCGATCTGAGTTATAAGGCGGGCGGGCGGGCCGAATACGGGTTTACTGTAATTCAGGCCGGGCGGGTTTGGTAGAAGCTAGTTTTAATGCGGGTCGGGTTCGGATTCAGGAAACCGGACCGTATCCGGCCCGTTGCCATCCCTAATAAGAGTGTTTGCTGAGCCTCAATTATTGTTTTTATGAGTGCCAATTATAGTGTTTCTTATCTGCCAGTTGTAATGTTTTTGTGGCCAGTGGTAGGGTTCTTAGTGCAGTCTCGGTGTTAATTATTGTCCGTGTATTTTTAGTTATATACAATACTGTCAAAGACATTAGCCGAAAATTGAAGTGAGGGGGGTCAAAATATAAACGAAAGCATTCTCCCTACGTCTTACATATTTATTTATTTTTCATTTGAAAAATCAACATTAAATATGCATTACATGCTTGTTCCTTACTAAGACACCAATATATTTATTGCATTGTTTAGATGCCCGATGATTTTTTTATAAAAAAAACCAAAAAAAAAAAGAAAGTATGATGAATTTTGAAAATAGTGAAACTATATGGTACTAAAAAGTGCTAATATAATTGTTATTTTTTTCATATATGATATTTCCAAACATTTTAGTAAACGAATATACATATTGATCACCAATAGTATGAAAAATAACAATTTCAATACACAATTTGTTGGGTTTTGATGCATCATGCGCAACGGAATAATAACATAAGATCAAACACTCATGAGCCCGGATTCGTACATGTTGATTAAATTAAATACAAGATGAAAAAAACTAACACTTGAAGATCGAATCCATGAACACAGACTTTAAGGTGCTAAAGCAAACACCATCTATCGGTATCCACACGTCGAACAGACTCAAGAACACCTTCTTGATTGATTCCTAGATCCAAGGCTTGATGAAGAAACGATTTCTTCATAGGAATTATTTTGCTCTATTGATTATTGAGTTTTGATGATTCTAAATCTCAAAACTACTAATCATACCTCTCTATATTTTATTGTTTCTAAAACAATGTGTTATGATTTCCAAAATCAACATTAGAGGCTGTCAAACCCGGCTGCATATATTTATATAAGGGTTTGACCTAATTCCGTTTGGGATCGGGATTCCTTATCACACAAGAAATCTTAACAAACTGACCAGAAATCGGGGGGGGGGGCGGAGCCGTACGCCAGCCGTATAGCCGTATGGTGCCTGTTTAATAATTCCCAAATTTTCAGCCTTTTTCTAATCCGTTCTATTGTGTGTGTGACCCAATAGGATTATACTAAGTTGGCAACGAGTCCGAATCATTCAGAACGCGTAAGTCATAAGCGGACTCTAGCAAGCCATTATGACTACCCAATTAGTATAACTTTGAAAATCCAAAGTTACCTTATATAACATATCATAATCCCTTTGTCACGCGATATCATATTGGACATAAGTCATGGTCCACGTCAACTTATGTTGTCCAATGCTTTCTCGATCCCGAGTAGATTAATATGAGTAAATGATATTGAACAAATCAATTCATTTGGGTATGTCCATACACTATCATCAAGTGGCCAAGCAGATATCTCTCTTGAGAGATGGACAAATCCCATCTTGACTTATCATTCTTTCCTACAAGAATCCGATTATGCCAATCGTAGCCTTTATAACCACCCAGTTAAGGGTAGCGTTTGAGTACGTCAAACATATTGTTCATCATGTGGAAGACCATGATAATCTCAGGTCTAAGGATATCAAATGATATAACTAATATGAGATTTAATTATGACATTTGACCATGGCATAAATCTCATAACGGGTCTATCCAGTACCTTGTTCTCCAACAAGTACCCACAAGTTTAATCCGCATCCTATGCACCATAATCATCATATGATTATCCATTAAACTCATGCTAGCGCTTCATAAGTGCTAGGGACAATGATTATTTTAATAAACATGCAAAAGATATAATAATCGGGTTTGTTATCTCTATAACAATCAAGCTATGATGTAACGCATATGCATTTCTCAAGGGCCTAGAGCATAATATCCAACACAATTCTCTAATGAATTTACAAATTATAATAGAAAAATGAAGCGTTAACTATTATAATAGTCACATATCACTTATTGAGGGGTACTCTAAAGGTTTAGATATTGCCAAATTTGATACTACCTCCGTTTAATAAGAATGCCTATATTATTTCAAATTTACTCTTGATCAAAAATATTTTTTTTTGACATTCATTTTGGCATGGATGGAGCATTAAATTCAAAAAAAAAAAAAAAAAAAAAAAAAAAAAAACTTTCAACTTTAACTCTTTCAAAATTTGTCATGTTTCATTACAATATCCTTACTTTTTTCAAAATTTTAACATTATTTGCAATTTTGTCAAAGCTCAGAAGGGTCAAAATTGCATACACATGCATTTTTTAAAGTTGAAGGGAGTCAAATATCATTTCCTAAAAGTTCAGGGGGACCCCTTGCATGTGAAGGGCTCCATCACTCATACTCCCACATCGCATTTAAAAAAAAAAAATCTCGTTATTTATAAAAATGTTACCGCGTGAATTTCAATTACTTACAAATGCATTTATATATTTTAAAACACATTTTTCTTGATTATTCGACTAATAGGTTGAAAAAACTGATTTTTACATAAGAACAACCCAATAAATTTTGTGAAACTAAATTTACTCTACCAATTTTGACTAAATGACATCACAAAATCTTGTAAAAAACGTGTTTTACACTAACTGTGTGTAAAACGTGTTTTTCAAATAACGGCTTAAGAGGGATTAAAAGACGCGGTGGCAATTTTGTAAATAAGTGGAACTCATGAAAATCTCAGCAGACACATTTTAAAACAAGAGGAGGCATTTTTCAATACTTCACAGCAGGCATATTTTAACTCTAGAGGAGACACTTTTTTAGAGCATGCATGTTTTAACTCTAGAGGAGGCACTTTTTTTGAACTTTTAACAGTGCCTTTTTTGAGAAAAAATAAGTGCCTGCTCTAGTTAAAAAATGTGCCTCCTGCAGTTTCAAAACATGCCTCCTCCAGATTCAAAACATGCCTCCTGAGATTTTTTTGAACTTTTAACATTGTCTTTTTTAAAGAAAAAAAATGCTTGCTCTAGTTTAAAAATGTGCCTCCTGCAGTATAAAAATATGCCTCCTCCAGTTTTTAAAATTTAGAAGTGTCTCTTTGAAAAAAATGCCTGTTATGGTTTTACAAAGTGCCTTATGTGGAGTTTCAAAAATATGTCTCCTTCAGTTTCATAATATGCCTCCTGCAGTTTTAAAATATGCCTCCTGAGATTTCATAAATTTCAAATATTTACACTTATGCCACCGCGTCTCTTAAACCCTACTTGCCGTTATTAATAAAACACGTTTTACACTAAGCCTAGTGTAAAACGCATTTTACAGGAGACTTACTCAAATGACATAAGCATTCTTCACTATTTTTTAGGGCACGCACAAAAAAAAGAGTCTTTTTAATTTCAAAAAACCGTTTTCTCTGGTAAACAGACTTCCTTCAATTCTCCAACAACATATCTATTGATGTTATAAAAATATTGTGTTCTTGTTATGATTACATTTGATTTGTAGTTTCATGATTGTGCAAGTTTTTTTATTTCCTTTGTCATAATAATAAATTTCTCTCATTCGTTAATTTGTTGATAGTCGTTTTAATTACGATTTCAATTGATTTTAATATTTGCTCAAACAATTGAAAAAAAAAACTTAGTAGTATTTGAATTTTTTTTCCTTAAAGGAAAAAAGATACTTAGGGGGCGTTTGGTTCGGCAGGAAAAAAAATGAAGGAATGGAATGGTCAATGGAATGGGAATCCTTGAGGAATTGGAAAGGAATGGAAAGTGGTCAAACCTTATGTTTGGTTGACACATAATGGAATGGAATTGTCATTCAATTCCTTGGTAATTCATGTTTGGTTTCAAGACAACAATGTTGGAATTGAATTATTATATGATAAAATGTCCAGAATACCCTTTTTTCAAAAAAAAAATTCACCATAGGTTATCTAACTACTATCTAGTTTGGGCCTCCATCTTCAGCCCAATAACCGTTTTTTTCCCCCACCATAGGTTATGTAACTACTATCTAGTTTGGGCCTCCATCTTCAGCCCAAGAACCGGAACATTCACAAAATTAATATAAATCCTTCAAAAAAAAAAACATCAATTAATATAATACTCCATCCGTTCCAAGTAAGTTGCAACATGTTGATTTTTTTTTTTTAAAAAAAAAATGAACTTTGACCAACTATTAATAGCAAAAAAAAAAAGTCAAAGTTCATTTTTGTTGATAAAAAAAGTCAACAAAATGCAACTTACTTGGAACGGAGGGAGTATAAATCACCATAAGTACACAAGTATCTTTAAACCTTGTTGCAGGCTTGCAGCAAAATATACACCAGCAAAATATACACCAGTACACCCAACTTGTTCAAATACTAGTCTAACACAGTTGCATAACTTTACGAGTTAACATTGTTCAAATACTAAAACCCATCAAAATAACGTTCCAAGTACACCCATTTGAAGTATCACAAAAGAGAGTCAAAATAAAGAAGGCAGTTTGATTTCAATTATCCAAAAGATACCTGACCCATTCCTCCCTCTCTTCTTCTTTCTGAATAGAAAATAAATCCAACACTTTCTCTGGCTCACACGTTATCTTATTTGTTGCTTTGAACCTATCCATCATAGACAATGAAGTGATTTTGGACAACTCAGAAAAAACAAGGCTCGTTTTCCTTTGTATGTCGAAGTCACTTTGTATTGCTTCACCAAGTTTTGTTGATGCTTCCTTAATCTTGTTCCCGAGTAAGCTAGCAGCACTAGATAAACCTTCAAGCAAAGAATCTTGACTCCTAGCCCTTTTCCGTTTAAGAGGTGCACTACTACACTCTTCACTAGGGACATCAACTCCTGGTGCGGTAAGACTATCTTCCCTCCCCTCATCATAATCATTACCATCTTTCTCTTCTTCTTCTTCTTTGTTAGCCTCCTCCTCAATTTCAGCAAAATCTCTAGCCATATTCCCTTTGGCTCGATCTTTGCCAAATACATAACATAAATCTTCAAATAGGGGAAATGATTTGTTTCTCCATTTAGCTGCCTCTTTATGAACCTATTTATTCATGAATAAACATAATATAATCAACTTGCAATTATACATAAATAAAAATCACAAAATAAACAAAAGCAAACAATTACCTTGAGGTAAGCATCCCAAACCGTAGGTTCAGCAGTCACACAATGTTTTTCACTATCGTAGCCAAAGCCACTAGTATTATAACCATAAAGCATGTCGTATACAACTTGCCAATCCTTTTTCAAGGTTTTCAACCTTGACTCAATGTGCGGTTTACCCAAAAGTTCAGAATCTGGAGTGTTTCTTTAAAGCATTTTCAACTTGTTTCAAATAACCCGCTTTAAAACCATTATCAGCCTTAAATCCATCTCCTGCATTTACCAAATCCACCATAGCCTCTACGAGCTTGGAATCTTGTTCTAATTTCCAGTGCCGATAGTTTTGTCTAGAAACCATGCCTAAAAGAAAAAAAAAGGCAGCCTGCTATAAAAAAAAGAATGCAGCCGGCTATAAAAACAAGAATGCAGCCTCTTTCCTTAAATATACTTGCACTTTCTGAAGGAAAAAAAAAATACTTGCACACACAGAGATTGCCGGTTGATTATGATGGTCCCCTTTACATGAACAGTCTCTCTTGGAGTTGGAGTAATGAAAAACAAGTTGAAAATAATCAAATAGGAAATGTTAGGGGCCACCAAAACAGTTCACAAACAAAAAGTGATTATCAAATTAGCAGCTAGTACCTGTTTCTGCCAACAAAATCTCAGGTCCACCAAGATGATGATTTCAAGAATAAAGGTCAGGTATCATATCATATAGGATTCAAAACCATAAACGATTTAAACTTAACCATATACTCCCTTTGTCTAGAAAAATCAAAAGAAACAAGTAGAAGTATCATTCAAGTACAACCACAATGTAAAACATAATTAAAAGAAACAAGTAGTATCTAAAATTATTATTCTCAAGCATGCCACTCATCGAACATAGTTTGTGCTAGATTATTTCTAAATGTAGTCCAAGCGGCGGACGTCCCTACGGTCTCAACATTATCCTCAGCTCCTCCATTGTCTCCCGTTCCCTCGTCAGTCACATAGTCCTCATCAAAAGGATCGATCGGCATATTTTTCCTTATAAAATTATGGAGCAGACAACATGCCATTATAATCTTATTTTTTAACTCAACGGGATAGTACGAGTGGTCCCTTAAAATTCCCCATCTGCCCTTCAAAATACCAAAACATCTTTCTATCACATTTCTTGCTGACGAATGTTTCATGTTAAATAATTCTCTGGGTGTAGTCGGTTGGTGTCCATCACACCAATCATTCAAATGATATCTTTGTCCTCTATATGGGGCAAGGAAACCCTCCCCATTGGTGTATCCAGCATCAACCAAGTAATATCCTAATGAGAAAATATAAATAAATAGCTTAATGAGCACTATTATAAAAATGCAGTATATATAATTAACCTATTATTAGTCTAGATAATTACATACATGGCCTTGGAACTAGGGATGGCCAAACGGAACCGGAACCAGAAAATCGGACCGGAACCGGACCGAAAAAGCACGAAACCGAAGCAAATCGGCGAATAAACCGGAACCGGAGTAACCGGAACCGCCATTCATCCGGGCCGGTTACGGTTCACATAAATGGCGAATCGGACCGGAACCGGACCGAAACCGTACCGGAACCGGGGTAAGTACGGGCCGGTTCAGAGTCACATATATGCCGAACCGGAACTAGGCCCGGAACCGATTTTGGCCATCCATACTTGGAACCTTCAATCCATGTACTCTAAGAAGGGCATCTCGAAGCACCCTACCGTCAGCCGCTGAACCCTCCCATCCAGGTAATACATAAATAAATTGCATATCTTGTGAGCACACCCCTAATACATTTGTCGCAATCTCATTCTTTCTTGTTATGTACCTAGGCTTGTTTTCCAATGGAACCATACACTTTATGTATGTCCCGTCTAAAGCTCCTAGGCAATTCTAGCACCAAAAAACATAAACGCAAAAAAAGAAGAAAGAATAATCATTATATATGTTCATAAAAAATTATATAAACTATGAACGATTTATTTAAATTATGTAAAATATACCTTAAACCATTTCCATCTACTATCTGTAGAGTTTTCGGGCACATGTTCATGTTTCTTAAGCAATATTGGATGCAATCTTAAAACCGCATTGCAAACCCGAGTGAAGTGTCTACTAATGGTTTCTCCCGAACGATAAAAGTTACATATTATGACCCGATTTTTTATGTTATGAGCAGTAATGTGAAGAAATATAGCAACTTGTTCCTCAATTTTCATATTCCTAGTAGCTTTTAATCCTCCTAACGTTTCAAGCATGTCGCACAACTTGAAGAAGCACCTTCGAGTCATCCTTAGTTGAGATAGGCAAAGAGTGTCACTCTCATAAATAAACCTATGCAATATTAAATCCCGATCGATATTATTCAATGAGTATCTAATACATGGTTTGTTCATCTTGTGTTTGAGTATCAACACACATGCCACCTCAAAAAACCACGCAACAACTGACATGACTTCAATCCAAAATACAAAGATTAATGCATTTCTCTTCATCCCACGTTTCCGTGTTGTTAAACTAAGTCGGGCCATATTTCCTGTCAATTCGACCATATAAAGATCATTACAGATTGATAATGCATAACTGAATGAATAGCAATCACATAATATAGAGATGGATTAATGTTGATACTACATACTGCTGGTCCAAGACAGAGAAACAAGAATTTTTTTGGTAGTTTTGACAAGGATCTCATGAGTGGAGTATATTTTTATTTTTTCTATTGAAATTGATTACAGTTAAAATTGCCTAAAACCCAAATTAAAGAAACTATTGCAACTAAAATAAAATTGCAATTACAACCAGAAACCAAGATGAATCCAATAATTATCAAAAAGTTTCAGAATTTGCAATAAAATTTAGGGGTTTTAATCTACAGACACCAATTAGGGTTTTCAATCTACAACACAGAAGAGAGACGAGAGAAGCAAGACGAGAGAGGACGGCGGCGGCGTTAGGGCGGCGACATTAGGACGGCGGCCTGAAGAAGGGGCGGCGGCCTGAGGAAAAGAAAAGATTTTTAAACCAAATCGAGAGAGAGGATAGAGAAGAGACGAGAGATCAGAGAGGAGAGAAGAGAAGAGAGAGGAGAACTTACCGGCGGCGATGGGCTGGATGCGCAGAGGTGGGAGAGACCGAGCAAGAACAATCGGTGAAATTGAAATGAGTTTATGCGTTTATGAGATTTGTGAGAGTATATGATTTGGATTGGGTAGTTTGGCCATTAAAAATGTTGATGAGGACATAATAGTAATTTGAATTTTAATCCAATGGAATGAATTTGATGGAATTGGACTTTCCTTCCATTTTATGATGGAATGGTGAATTCCTTCATTTGAAGGAATTGAGTATTCCAATGGAATGAAAATTTTGAAAAAAATGAATCAAACATGTCAATGAAATTAGTCAAAGGAATTGGGCATTCCATTCCCCCACTTTACCACGAACCAAACGCCCACTTAAAGAACAAAGAAGTTGTTTACTTAGGACTATCATTCTTTATCTAGACTGACCTTTGTAAAAAAAAAAAGCAAAAACCTCACCCCAAGAAAAACAGTAAAGTAAGGAAGGAGTAAATAGGAACAAAATTCAAATCTTAATCCCTCCCAACGACATCACTGTCATCATAAAAATAGTGTCTTTAAGTTATTACAATCCCAAAAAGGTCTATAAAGATTCTATCCAACCAAACACTTTTACAGTATTTCAAACTGAAATTAAAAAAAATAAAACACTTTAATTTTCCAACGGCAGAAATTAACGCTGTTAGTACTGAACACTGTGCCTATATATAATTATAAATATTAATATAGGAGACACAAACTCTCGCACGTAGCTTCACAACCGCTTGATAAGAGAGAGAGAGAGAGAGAGAGAACACTGTTCAAGTTCCTGGCTTTTGCAGATCAAGCTCTGAATTTGTAAGAAATTTCTTACATTTTCAGTTTCTTCAAATTTCTTGATCTTTTATGTGCAATGTAATGTATATATGTCGGTGGAGCATAAATCATGTGTATAGATCTGTAGTGGGTACTGGGGTTTTCTTGATTTTGTTGTTTGGATCGATTTCTTGATGTTTGCTTCGATTTTTTTTTTAGGGTTTTTGTCTGAAATTTTGTTTAGTAATTAGGTTGATGAGAAGATGCTAACAAAAAGAACCAGACAGGAAAAGAAAAAAAAAAGGGGGAGGGGGGAAATGATTATCATCAGTTCATTTATGAGCTTCATTTTTAAAAGAGTTGAATTGTGAGAGTAAAATGTGTCAAAATTAGCTGTTATAAATAAAGGAATTTTTACAACTAACCTAGTTTGGTGCTTATTTGGGTGTTTATTTGTTTAATTTTGAGTTACTTCTCGAATTTGATTAATGAGGTTCTAGGTTAGAGTTTCCAGAAGATACTCTTGACCTAGCTAAAAATTATATTTTTGGATAATTGCGTTTAAACAAGGTACATTTATACTCTGGAACACCGTAACTGATTATCAGGAACATTTGCTTCTTTTCAGTATTGAGTAGCCTAAGCATCAATATTTTTCTAATTTTTTTTCTGTTTCCGTTATTGATAATTGCAATGAATTCTTACAAATACCCTTTAGTCTTAATTTAGTTACTACCGAGTAGAATAAAATTTGTAACCCTTAAGTACAAATGTATAACACAATAAGGAAATATTTGACAACTTAAATATCCTGAAATAGAAAAGAATACTTGTTTTGAAATGGAAATAGTATGTATAAAAGGTGTTAAAAGCAAAATGATGATTTTGAATTTTTGATATTTTAAAAAGGTACTAATCTTTTTCAAGTTCTTGTCTGGATTTTCAAACTTCAAATATTAACTTGTATCTAGGATAGCAAACTAATGTAGTTTTTCTTTCATTCTCGCACTATTGCCAACTGCTATTTTCAATCTCAAATGCATTGGAAAGTGATTAGTTTACCATTCCATTCATGTGAAACAAAGGCAAAATTATATTGCATAGCTATTTTGGCAATGAATAAAGGAAGAATTAGATATCTATTGCTAGCCCATGACTAGTATCCTTTTCAAGTGCCACTATGCTCCTTGTAGACTTTTAGCATTGCAAGCATGTTTTGGAAAATGTTTTCTGAAGGTGATTATAGTAAGTTCCTACGAAATGTATGATAATTTTAGGAAAACGTTTCTAGAAAATGGATAGTTTCTTTTTTTTTTTTTTTTTTTGTGAATACCCCGATCCAATGCGATCAGTGCTGTAACGACCCGAGCCCGCAAGCTCGACCTGCTACATAAGCACCACGCAACTGGCCCACTGAGCACAACAACTGGGTCCACTTGGCTTACCACAGGCCCACCCAAAAGTCCATGGATGTTATTGGTGCTCAATGGTAGTATAGTGGAGGCTTATATATCACAATCAAAGCCCATATCTTTCCGATGTGGGATGGGGGATTTCACAATACTCCACTATACTACCATTGAGCACCAATAACATCCATGAACTTTTGGGTGGGCCTGTGGTAAGCCAAGTGGACCCAGTTGTTGTGCTCAGTGGGCCAGTTGCGTGGTGCTTATGTAGCGGGTAGGCTTGCGGGCTCGGGTCGTTACAAATGCATCGGATCGGCGTATTCACAGGATGGAGGAAGTATGTAGTTGGAGACTAAAGTGTAACTCATTCTTCTCATTCCAAGTTAATAAACAAGCTAACTATAAACTTTCTGAGTATTTGCATGATTTCGATAAAACTTAAAGACAACAAGAAAATGGCTTACTTGAAATTTGAAATTGTGTCCATTGCTGTTTTTTGATTCATGTTTGATGCATCATTTGACAAGCACACATCGGATGATCTGATTGTAACACACTAACACTTTCTGCATTTTCTCTGAAGTTGAATGGGGATGGAGGTTGCTGATATTTGCATGGACAAAGAGCAAGATTGTGCGACAATATATGCAGATGGTATTTCCAGTGATGCCAGTAACCACGAGGTCCACGAAATTGTACCCTCATATGATCACATCAATGGGGACTCAGAATCGAATATCCTGAATGGCAATGCTGAAATTAAGGAGTTTGAAGTGAAAGAATGCACAACTGAAGAGTCCGTACATAAATCTGAACTCAACTCAGAGGTTGGCTTGGTGAAGGATAAGTTAACACCTGGCACTCAGAAAGTGAAGGATGAAAGTAGGAAGTCTAAAAATTCCACCAAATTGGCTTCAAAATCTGCTGTTGGAAATTCTAAAACGAAGCACACTGTTCCACAGCCATTTGCCCTCGCCACTGAAAAGAGGGCCCTAAGTGGAACTCGTCCGGTTGGTACTGATTTGGATATTGCTACTCCTGCGAATAAGTTATCTGAAGTTCATATATCACCGGCTCCTGTTACTAAAAGGCAAACTGAGGTAATATTATACTCTTTTCCCCTACTTTTTTTTCCCCTCATAGAACGTGTTTGTTATTAATGAAACTTTGCAACACGGCCATTATTTTAGTTTAAGCATAAAAAATAATAGTATTCAATGTTTTGTTGTCCAAGTTCTCTTTAGCCTTAAAAGCTTTTATAGGCCTTAGCTAGTGAAAGCATGCAATTATTTCATTGCCTCGAAGAAATCTGTGGAGTCTTCCTTTTCACTACATCGCCCACACAATTGCACTCGATTTATAATTAGATTTGTGACACGCACAATCTAAAGTTAATGGCTATTATTCTCTTAAAAAACCTCACTGGTTGTTTAGCATGATTAATAAGTACTCCATCTGTCCCAAAATGAATGTCCAAAAAAATTCAAATTTTCTCTTGATCAAGAGCAAATTTGAATTTTTTTTTCGACATTCAGTTTTGGATGGAGGTAGCAGTTAAATTCAAAACTTCAGTCAATTAGTGTTATGTGAATCTAACCATGAATTTCAAATGCCACGCGTCATAGATCCAATTGTGTGGAATGTGTAATGGAGAGGAGTTCAATCCTTTGTTTATCTACCAGTTTGGGTTACTCTGTCACAGGTTCAATGTGAGGATAATGCTACTCTTTGATAATCTTGAGCTTGTTTTTTCTTTTGCAGCTCCGTTCACCTTCAATCGTAAGGAAGCCGTTGCAACCAGATAATAAGAAGCATCCTGATGAAGATGATACCTGTTCTGTTGCTTCCTCGTATCCACTTTTACGCCTTACAAAAGCTTGTGCTTTTATGTTGCTTAATAAAACTTGTTTTGTATGACGGACTCTGTTTTGCCATTGAAATAATTCTTAACTATAAAAGTATCACTGCTTCAGCTAGAAAGTTCAGGCCAACTTCTGCTTCGGCTCCGGTATTCAGGTGCAGCACTCGTGCAGAAAGAAGGAAGGAGGTAATGTTTCAATTAACCTCACACTCCATTTTTTTTTTTAAAAGAACTTCTGCGTTGTGATTTCTAAGTTCATACTAAAATGCTAACTGTGTTTCTACTTTTTTTTTTTTTTTTTTCCAAATTATAGTTTTATTCAAAATTAGAAGAGAAGCACCAGGCACTTGAGGCTGAGAAGACTCAATGTGAAGCACGAACAAAGGTACATATATATATATGAACTTTTCTTTTTAATGATGTTTATTTATTTCTTCTATAGCTATGTACCCATACTAGTTCCTTTTTCAACTACTCAATTGTATGGATCTGAAATACATTCTTTATGCCTTTTGTACTTCGATCGATCTCTGAACTTTGAAGGAAGAAAAAGAAGCAGCCATCAAGCAAATGCGAAAGAATTTGGTATTTAAGGCTAACCCGATGCCAAGCTTCTACAATGAAGGTCCGCCACCGAAGGTTGAACTGAAAAAGGTACACAGTCGTCTTGCTCCTCACAATACTATTTGGGTCTTGCTAACAAGTGCCTCTTTTGGCACTTCTTAATGTTATACCGTTAGGAATTCAAGAATCAATACTGAATGTTTCGGTAATTGCAGAAAAATGAACAAGGCTAACTTCAACGGTAGTATTATTCTGCAAAACCCTGGAGACACTTAAGTTTCATTTATTATTCTTAATTACGATCACTAATTTTACATTCTTACACATAATACTTGCCATTGCCGTGCATACTGGATACACTAGTTACTTTTTATATTCCCTCCTTTCCAAAATGAATATGCTTCTCGATTTTCTTGGTTCCAAAATGGATGTTTTTCTATAAGTTACTACTTATATTCACCTTGCCAACTCTCATGTCCCAATGTTGTCTTGCTTAAAAGTCATCCACTTTAATTTTCGCGAAAGACTAAAAAAGGACACTGATTTTGGGACTTAGGGAGTACATAATTCGTAAATGCAGATGTCTCTTGAAGTAAATAGCTTCAGTAGGAGAGAATGAGAGAATATTGCACAGGAAGGTTTGCACACATACAACCTAGAACCCCTAACTGCACCTATTTGGAAGCGTAGAATATTGGTACCAAAAACTGCACAATGATAGGAATAGTGAAATTCCAAAGTGAATGCCGACATCAATTAAAAAGTATTATACTCCCTCCGTCCCATAATGTTAGTCTCCTTTGACTATTCAAACATTTTAACAACGCAATTTCGTTTCCATCACTATCCTCCCCTCTTTTTCCTTTGTCTTTCATCCTCCCCTAACACTCTCTCTCACCTCTCATCCTTAGGCAATTATGAAAGTTCAATGAATTTAACCCCTCAATTATGGAAATGAGCCTATCTTTATGAGACAAATAAAAATGGTAAATAGGATCATCTCTCTCCGGGACGGAGGGAGTAGGTGATTGTGGTTTGACTTTGAGTCTATCTTACATCGAACCAGACAAGGGAGTAAAAATGAGCCATGTGGTTCACTCAATCTAATTGGGACAAGGTCAAATTCGTTACCAACTTCTTAAAGTTTTATTTCTCCTGAATGGCAGCCACCACCAACCCGTGCAAAGTCACCCAAGCTGGGCAGAAGGAAGAGCTGCAGCGATACACTTGGTTCAGACAAGGGACAAGGAGCAAACGGTCAAGGGACCCGCCACAGTCTCAACATATACAGAGACCCCACCACCGTTTCAATGACAAACAACAAGGATAAGGTTCCTAACAAGATTAAAGAAGAGATCAAACAAGAAACCGAGAGAGATGACTCAGTCTTACCCAATGATAATGGAGAAGAGGTGAATGTTGAAATTACTACTCAGTCCTCCTAACTCCTGGTGAGTTCCTAAATTCAACAGAGGAAAAAAAAAAAGCCTTGATCGTTATTTATTTTTTTCCTTTTTCTTGAGACTGTTTGAAGGAATGTGCATCTGATTTTCCTTAACCTGCAAACGCTTGTTGCAGTGGGTTTGTGGTAATGTTATACAGCAAGTGTAAATTTTTTGTAAGTTATGCCTATATCTATCGGCAAAAGAGTTCCCTTTTCGTTGTTCTCATCTTTCCTTAAGGTGTATGGTTGACAGCCATTAGACATGAGCAAAAGTATGTTAATTTGTAGGGGCCCAATTTCTTTTATTCATTTTTTGGAGCAGAAAACCACTGTTTTAAAATGAATATAGATATAGATACCCTAATTATGATAAAATCTCAAATCAAGTAAAGAAAAAGATGCCTATACCTATAGGGCAAAAAGTGTTGCATTGGGTTGAAGCGCCATATGTGGGAGCAAATTGCTAGTCAAAACTGAGCACTGACTTCATAAATATATGCTTTGGAAGCTTAAAATGCTGTAAATTGATGCACTTATGTTACTGTTTGGACATTGTAGTAAGAGAATAAATTTGGAACTGCTGCTGCAGTCTAATACTCCCTCTGTCCCTGAAAAATAGTCTCACTTTGACTACTTTTTATGGTCAACAAAAATAAATTTTGACCAAACATTAGTGTCAATTTAAATCACATTTATCAATTACAAATTTTAGAATGTCACTAAAATGATTAGATTATCACCAATGATTGGTCAAAGTTTATTTTTATTGACCATAAAAAGTCAAAATGAGACTATCTTTTTTGGATAGAGGGAGTATAACTCATCCATTAATTCAATAGCGGGTCTAGAGCCCACTGAATTTTTCTTTTTTAGGGGGTCAATATAGTAAATTCGAAAAGGTAAATTTGTAAAGATTACAAAAGTCAGGAGGGTGAAAGGCCTAGATCCGCCAATGAACTAATTTATAAGCAATGGGATGTGCGCTGAGTTGGTCAGTTGGCTGCAACGACCAACAGGTAGGCATAGTTATAAATCCCGTCCCGT
This sequence comes from Campanula takesimana, assembly GCA_026119855.1. Taxonomy (NCBI): domain Eukaryota; kingdom Viridiplantae; phylum Streptophyta; class Magnoliopsida; order Asterales; family Campanulaceae; genus Campanula; species Campanula takesimana. The sequence goes on from JAOWBW010000881.1 coordinate 401,267, forward strand.
ACCGGTCCGTACCGGCCGGTACGTCCCGTTCCAGCTGAAAACCGGTGCGGTACAGGTTCAATTCCGTCCCAGTTTCTGTACCGTCCTGAACCGCCGCGTACCGGTCTGAACCGGACCGTACCGGCCGAGATGGTCGTACCGGTCGGTGCGCGAAAAGAAAGACTTTTAAACCAATTTTTAATTGTCGAACCTAATAAAAATATATTTAAACTTGAGTTTTTTTTGTTTTTTTTTTAAGCTATGCCCTAGATTTATACTTCACGATTAATCAACATCCATTCAACGCAATAGAACTTTCAAGGTCGTCAAGTCGCTAAACAGGAAGCAGCCTATGTAGTCCAAGAAATTGAAGCTGCAGAACTGTAATTTGTAAGCAACCTATACTAAACTTATGCTAGTATTGGTATAGTTTGATGATAAAATACAAGTTTCTGTAAAATTTTGTTGAACATATGTTATATATATAATTATCTTAAAAAATACTAAAATGTGCGGTAAATCCGGTACGGTACACCGGTACGTCCCGTCCCAATGGCAAAACCGGTGCGTTGTCCGGGGCGGTATTTATAACTATGGGTTGGTCAACATCTCATTTTTTTAAACTTGGAAAATAATGGATAAAACTATACAGAAGCAGAAGGATTTCAATTTCAACTGCTACACCGAGCAGTTAGCTCCACCCAATGGTTTCGATTGGAGCCACCTCATTTAGCTTCACCCAATGGTTCCGATTGGAGCCACCTCATTTTAGCTTCACCCAATGGTTCAGATGTATCCGAGCTCGGTGGGACCCACAAAAAATTGAAATCATCTTAGCCGCACAGATGATGAGCTCGCCTATGTGGCCTCGATCTGAGCCATTGGATGGAGGGGTGCAGCGTTTTTGAGTGGAGCGGTTCCGGGTCCGAAGCAGAAAGCTAATACCAAGCACAGTGAACACTATTTTACACAGTTAACATCACTTGATAAAGAAGTTTAATCTTTTTCTTGAATGTGCCTACTTCCCTTTCATCTTTTACTTGATCTCTTGTCTCTTCTCAAAGCTTTAGTTAGCCAACCTGTCTTCCTTTAGGTTCAAGCTTGGTATAAGTATAACCTCCTACTTGACACTTCCCCCAAACTCCTTTATTAACATTTTCCACAACTTTCCCTTTTCTACCAACTGGCTTGCTAAAGAAACTGAGTCAAAATCTTTTCTACTCTCACCGTCCCAAGTAATGATCGAATTTGAGTACTACTTTTGTATACCACTAGTAATCTAACAATTTACATTATCGGATGATTTATCATGATAATAATTTAGGGTCGTAAATCTCCTGTGGTACACAAGAATAGTAATGGGAACTAGATTCAGTCTCAAAATAAACAAAAACCCGTTAGCTTCCTTTTCCAAAATGAAAAAAAAAAAAAAAAAAACCCTCGAGACACCCACACGTAGATTTGATCAGCATTTACAATTTCCGTTCGCTAGTCTATGTATACATGGTTGATTTAGGATTTATGAACATGGGCAGTGAAATATTTAGGGTTGAGAATCATTTGTACTTGAAAAAAGTGGGCTAGTGATAGTGATTAAAGGGGATGTTACAAAGTGCTTAGGGCATATCATACCCTAATTAATTACTATAAGAAGCTCCTCTGTTGACCATAATCAAGTAATTGACTATTTAAACTTAGACTTTCTTTAAATTTTAATTGCCAAAGGTCTTAACTTCCTCTACCAAACTGACCATAACAAGATCCTTTCATTCAAGAATTCATCTCTCCAAAAAGTAAGGATTTGTTTGGTTGGTTGCTCACTTTTGTGAAGAATGTTGTATTGGTGGTTGGGTGAGATGTGATTAGTTCCAAACAGGGCATTGGGGGTGGGGGGGGGGGGAGTAGTTTTTGAATGTGAAAAGAATGATTAGGGGAAGGTAAAGAAAGTAGAAAACAAAGAAACAAACATGTCATATGATCTGACTCACAAAAGAAGCTCTCTTTCTTCTTTTTCTTCTTCTTCTCCTTCTTCTCATGTATCTAAGGGACCATGTAAATAAATCAATGCATGCCCATATCAATATCAAATCACAATCTCTCACTCTCTCTCTCTCTCTCTCTCTCTCTCTCTATCTATCTATCTATCTATCTATCTCTCTCTCATATGAATCTATCGTTGAGGGGAATGCTGTCTGGCTCGAGATCATTCATTTGAATTAGGATGATGTCCTTTAGGGTGGTCTCGGACCAGGCTTCATTCCCCCTAACTTGATGGTATTTCTTTCGTATTTGTATTAATCTTCATTTCACTTGCAATTCTTGCCTCATACTCAGTTTGTAGTTGTAGTCCGTTTTCTCAACTCGAATAGATAGATTCACTTTCAGAATGTGGGGTGATGAGGCTAATTAGGGAGGAGGCACTCAAATCCATCAATGTCCAGCAATCTTTGCAGGTACTTAAATGTGTATGTATCTATGCATGTGTATGTACGTGTTTGTGTTTGTGTTTGCGCGTGTTTTTGGCCATACATTACAGTTTCCCTTTGAAGTTTGGTTGAGAAAAATGTGACCATTCTTCATTACTATGCCCCATTTTTCTTTGATTTGGGACATAGGAGTAGTTTCTTGAAGAATAATGTGAAAACATGATCCTAGTTACAAAAACTGCAAAATTATCAAAGTTAGAAAAGCCTTATTTCATCTTTGAGCTGGTGAATGGGTCTTTAGTACTACATCCGTCCAGCTCAATTTGCACAGTTATTATTCATTTAGTCAACTCAAGCGAACTTTGATCATAATTTTATAAAAATCTAAATATTCTTATGCAATTCTAAAATTTGTTATTCTTTCACTGTTAAGAATAGTATCAAAAACATTATTTAGAATTGCACAGGAATATCTAGATTTTCGTAAAATTATGGTTAAAATTTAATTGAGTTGACTAAAAAAGTCAAACAAACTATGCACATTGAGATGAGACGGAGGTTAGTATATACTCATGTTGGACTTTGCTTGCTGATAGTTAGAAAGAATATAAGGCAAGACTAACAGATAGATTGAAACCTTTAACTTTATTAGTTTGTGTTTTTTTTTCATAAGAATGCAGTAAAGGTCGATAAAGGCTTGTTTGGATGTACACGAAACTGGTGCAACTCTAACTCTTTTTATATTTAACGGGTAATATATGGGAACCAATAAACACAAAGTGAAATGCAGCTAGCGACAGAACAGTGAGTTTGAGCTTTAAAACACTTAGTCCGTATATTTAAGAACGTGACTTTTTATAACTTATAGAAGAACTGGTTTCCCCCAAAATTTCTTGTTCTTTTATTATTTCTTTCCTAAATTTCTATTATCATTTGTCCTACGGGTGAGCAATTTTTTTTTGGAACCGGACCGGACCAAAGGAACCGGACCAGACCAGTTCATATGGTTTGGTTCTGGTTCTAAATTATTATAGAACCAGTATATTGGTTCGGTCCTGGTTCTTGGTAAGATTAATTTCGGTTAGAACCGGACCGGACCAGTTGTGCATATATAATATATATATATATATATATATATATATATATATATATATTATTTGTATTATTATATAGTAAATAAGATTATATACCTACTTTTGTATTATACTTTTCAAAAGCCCATTTAAATTGCTTAAAAAGACGCATTTAACTATTTGTAATTTTGTACCCAACACAAGCACCAAGGTCCCAAATCGGCATACCCATGTGCGCCAGACTCCTAATACTTATTCATTATTTTCAACTTTTATTGTTCACAATTCATATCATATTTTCAATTTATAATAATATAAGCTTATGTTTGTGTTTGATCTTGTCAATGTTGTGAGTTAAGAAAATTTGAAAACAAATAAACTTCAAATTATTAGAACCGGACCAGACCAGACCAGTAGAACCAGAACCAGTGTATTGGTTCTCACAAGTATTGGTTTGGTTCCGGTTCTAAATTTTTATAGAACCAGAGTATTGGTTCCGGATCTGGTTCCATGATTTTTTGTTAAAAAATGGACCAGACCGGACCATGATCACCCCTAATTTGTCCTATATTTTTTTCCCTATCTATCTATTTATCTATCTATCTATCTATTTATCTAGTCCTTTTCTTATAATTAAATTATAAAAAAAAAAATAAGAAAAAGAATTCCAAAGTGTAGTTGATGCAGATTTCCAAATGAATGTAGAGGTTTGAATTTAATTTCTTTACTTGTACTAACCTTGTGAAAGCCATTATGACTTCTTCAGTGTTTGGGCCCTTGTATTCTTTTTGGGTAAATTGTGGGTCAGGTAGTGGGCCCAAAATTATACTCCTAATACTACCATGTGAATTTGTTTTTTAAAATCATGTGCCTTTAATCTTCTACCCCAAACTCTGAAATGTGACTCTCGTTTTTTTTTTGGTTACATGCGAAATGTTCTTCGCGCTAGAAAAAGGCATTGTGGATCATCTTACTCACTTTAATTTGTTTCCTCTGTAATTGTTTATTTTATAAATCCTGTTTCAAAGGTATGTTTTTGGTATATCGTAGTCAATTTCTGTAAAGTGCAAGTTTTCTTCTTCTTTTTTTTTTTTTTTTTTTTTTTGACAAAAAAAAAAAAAAAAAAAAAAAAAAAAAAAGACTGATTGCGTATGCATAATTGACTAATTCGTGAAAATGAAGTTTCAAACCTTTGTTTTTTGGTAAAACGTAATCAAGTTTTACATATATATTTTTTTGAAACCAATCAAGTTTTACATTTGGAAACACAATTTGAGATTTTGAGATGAGTCCCCTAAATATGTTTTTATCAAAATACTCCCTCCGGCCCACCTCACTTGAGACCTAAGTGGTGGGCACTAGGGATGGCAACGGGGCGGGTCCGGGGCGAGTTTCATTAAAACGACCCGACCCGAAGACAAGGGAACCCGAACCGAAGCGTATCAAATTATAAAATTTCAGCTCATATTTGCTTGGGCATGTGAGCGCGCACGTCCTCCCCTCCTTTTGGGGCCGTCTGTTGGTTGCAAGGACTTTTATGCTCGATTTGTTGTGAGTCGCCACCATGTTTAACAGAACACGGACCGTGAGATTCTTGAGTTCGGGGGTTAAGTTATGGATTGGGAAGGTCAAGGAGCACCCAATCCACCCGATCTAGGATCGGTCTTGCTTACGAAATCATCATCATGTCTTAAAACCATGCAAAACATGTACCAAAGAAACCAAATAAATAATTTCTTATTTATTTGGGATGTCGGATCATATGCTTCGAAACCATCTCCATGGATTGGAGAGGCTCTAGGCTGATCCTTTAATGGAATCACACTACTTCAAAGCAAAGAAGGAGATGAGAAGAGAGGTCAACAAAGGAGTTACCTAAGCGTTCTTCGAGAATCCTATGGATGGCCTTGACTAAAGGCCTTGATAATCCAAATAACTTGACTTGATTGGTGTTATGATCTTCTAAATTTCGTGGGTGAGGAAGAGAGGCTGATTATGAGAGCCTTCTTGATGGATTTTGAGTGTAGGGAGTAGGAGACTTTCATTATTTTATTCTAGTCCAAGAATACCTATATTTATAGGGTTTTATGACTTAGGGACCAAGCCAAAGGGTTAAATTTGGATGGGAATCGAAGACTTGATTTCCAAGGAGGTATATTTGGACTCTCTGATCGTCCTTTCTATCTTTCCCGAATGGAAGAGTGTTTGCCAAGAAACGAGGTTGAGATCAACAAGGAAACTGTTGAAAAACCCGACTGTCAAAGGGGGATGTCTCATACGAGACATCTTGTGTTGAATCACAAAAATGCCCTTTTCTTAAGTTTTAATGTTCATTTTGGCCCATAACTAACGAAATCAGTCAGAAACTTAACGAGACATGTCAAACTTAACGAGTTTCGACCCAAATCAAATGCGAGACACAGAAGTAGTCTGATTATGAATGAACGTTCAAAATGGGGTGTCTACAGGGCACAATCTATGTCTAAGCTTAAATTTTAATTAGTTATAGAAATTAGTTTAAAATCATCAAATGTCCCTAAAAAACAACTATAAAAATAAATTTAACAACATATAATATGATTAACTAACATAATATCTTGACTTTGTACATAAGGGTGCGGGTTGGGTCGGATTACGGCGGGTTAATATCAAAACCCGAACCTAACCCGCTTGGGTCATGAAAATTGCAACCCAAACCCAACTTTTTCGGGGCGGATCGCCTTCGGTTTCGGATCGGGTTCGGACAAATTGCCATCCCTAGTGGGCACCAAAACTAAGAAAAAGTATGAGAGAGAATTAGTGGGAGGAAATGTTATGAGTATAAAAGGTAAAGTAGGAGAGAAAATGGGTAGGAGGAATAGTGATTTAATCGGTGTTGTGAGTGTAAAAACATTTTATTTTGGGGAGTCTCAAGTGAAGTGGGACGGACCAAAGTAGAAATAAATCCCTAGTGAAGTCGGACGGAGGGAGTATGTTTTATCGTAGGTGTTAGAGCAATAAAACAAGACTTGATGAGAAAAGTAAAGCAATCACAAGAACACAAATTTACGTGGTTCACCAACTTGACTATGTCCACGGGGAGGGGAGAGAATATTATTATTAATCTGGAGAAACATTTACAAGATCACACTACTCTATGCTAGCATGAATTTTGGTCACAAAACTCCTGACTGTGTTAAACCTTAGATCTAGAATTATTGATCTCTCTCTGAGCACTCTATTTTCTGAGGTATGAATTTGTGTTTGGATGACTCCTCTATTTATACTAATACAGTCCTAACCGTAAAGACATAATGAATAGCTTTTATTAATCCTTAAAGGATTAATAATAATTCCTAATAAGGATTACAAAAGTCCTTGTCCCAAAAGGACTAGCTAATAATTCCTAACTCTGAACCAATAAGGAGTACAAACGTCATTATCCTAAAAGAACTAACTAATCCTTATTGTAATCCTGCTCCGTCTTGGAACTCCGAAATTTTCCTGTTGTATAATCCTCTAACTTGGAGTCCCAAATTCAAAGGCATTATCCCAATAATTTCCACATTGAATTTGAATCTCCATGACAACAAACATTTTATCCCCCCTCGCCTCTTCTGCTATCTAATAGCTGCGAACATTAAGCAAATCCAAACAATGTTGGAACTTGCTTCCCGTCACGGGTTTTATGAACATATCTGCAGGGTAGTCCGCCGTCCCTACCTTCTTCACCTTTACCCGTTTCTCATCCCTCAGGAAATTATATCTGACATCAATGTGCTTGATCCTCTCATGATGAACTTGATCCTTAGCTAAACAAATTGCGCTCAAACTATCGCAATAAATAATAGCTTGATCCTGATGTATCCCAAGATCGCTGATCAATCCCTTCAATCATATTCCTTCCTTAGCGGACTCTGTTAATGCCATGTATTCTTCTTCTGTTGTAGACAACGTCACTGTCGCCTGCAATGTAGCCTTCCAACTGACAACTGACCCACCAAGCGTGAATACATATCCGGTCATCGATCTTCTTGTATCAACATCACCCGAATAGTCTAAATATGAGAACCCCTCGACTGCACATTCTGCTCTACCTCCATAGATGAGACTGGCATCACTGGTACCCCGAAGATACCTAAAGATCTGTTTCACAACCTACCAATGTTCCCTACCCGGATTACCCATGAACCGACTAACAACACTAACTGCCTGTGCAAGATCCGGCCTAGTACATACCATAACATACATAAAACTACCAACTGTACTAGCATAGGGTACTTTAGCCATATACTCTTTGTCCTCAACTGACTTGGGCCCAAACGCGACTGACAATCGTGCATTAGCTGCACTTGGAGTATCTATAGTTGTAGTTGTTGACATACCAAACCTCTCTAAAACTTTTTTGAAGTAACCTTTCTTGGATAAGAACAGTTTTCGTTTGGCTGTCTATATAAATCTCCATACCCAAATTTTCTTCGTGCTACCCAAGTCCTTCATCTCAAACTCTGTGAAAAATAAGCCTTTTAGCTTCTGAATCTCTGACTTCTTGACTGCTGCTATCAACATATCATCTACATAGAGCAACAAATAGATGTACGTCCCATCTACCAACTTATTGTGATACACACAACTGTTGGGTTCGTAGTAACATGCGCAGCGGAATTAAGCATTTAAAATTTATGAAACCCAAAGCCCATAGATCCATTCATATGATTAAGTCAAATACAACCTAATGAATACTAGAATACTAACCCTTGATGCCTTTGATTTTGCAACCTTGATTCGATGGAGGCTTGAAATCTTGATCACGAACAAAGCAAGAATCACGAACTTATGAAGATGATAAGTTTCACCCTCTAGCGGTATCCACACCACGAACGAATATCAAGAACACTTGATCTTGGTTGCTAGACCAAATTATGAAACACGCATTCACAATTGTAAGAACTATATGGAATTATGAATATTCTTGTTCTTCACTTTTTGGATCTTAGAACAAGAAAATAACCTCTCAAAACCTTATGGAGGCACACATAATCATGTGCTTAATGACTGCTGAAAGGATCCTTAAATAGGTCCTAATCCTAACCCTTAAGGACTTAGGAAACCTAAATCCCGTCACCAAATTAGGCAACAAGGAATTCTGGCCGACTTGACTGGCACGGTCGTGCCCTACAATCTGGCACGGTCGTGCCATCTAGTCCGCGCGAATTCCCCAGCCGCCCATTTTCGGCACGGTCGTGCTTGGTAATTTGGCACGGTCGTGCCAATCATGTCGACAGGTTTGCCTTGGTTTGGATTTATGGCACGACCGTGCCATTTTAAGGCGCACGACCGTGCCAGAACCAAACACTGATATTTTTCCATAATTCCCATTTAGTCCTTTACGATTCGTTCTATTTGTGTGTGACCCTCTAGGATTACACTAAGTTGGCAATGAGCCCAAACATGAACCCATAAGATATGATTAGGTTCTAGCAAACCGTCATACCTACCCAAATAGTATAACTAGATACAAGTTCGCATTCCTTTTAGAACATGTCACAATCCCTTTGTCCACGATGTTATTGAACACAAGTCATGGTCAACAAGTCAACTTGTATTGTTCAATACTTTCTCGATTCCGAATATGTTGATAATCCAAATGATATTGATCCAATCAATCCATTTGAGTTTGGCCAAACATTTCACCAACATCATTCCTTCGAGGGGCCCAAGCTTGACATCTCTCCGAAGAGGGACAAATCCATTTAGCTTATTATTCTTCCCTACGTAAATCCAATCATGCCAATCATACACTTTATAACTACCGTGTTAAGGCAGCGTTTGAATATGTCAAACATAATCTTCATCAAGTGGAAGACTATAATAACTTCATGTCTAAGGATTCAAATGACATAACTAATATGAGATTTATATATGACATCGACCATGACATAAATCTCATACCGCGGGTCATGTCCAGTACCTTGTTCCAAACAAGTACCCATAAATCTAACATAATCATCCCATGATCATTTAGCCTTTATACTAGTGCTTAACAAGCTCTAGGGACGGAGATTATTATAAGCAAACACGAGCCATAATAATAATCTTATTATCTCTTTATCATTATGAATAAAATGATAACTTATACAACGTTTAACAACCGTGCCTAGGGCACCAACACCAATAATCTCCCACTTGCCCTAGGCCCAATTCCCTAGGTATCCAATACCCATGGACCTAACATGACCATCATGTTAGCTTTATGGAAGTCCCATTGTTTAGCGTGTCTGTAACGTTATCATTAGTTGGTACTTTGCATATATGTACGTCTCCCTTATCAATGATTTCTCGAACGATAAGAGAACGCCTAAGTATGTGTTTGGATTTAGGATGTGCTCTTGGTTCCTTTGCTTGGTCAATAGCACCACTATTATCACTAATATGGTCTATTGAGTTAGCAATGCTAGGAACCATCTTAAGTTCACAATGAACTTCTTAATCCAAACCACTTCCTTTGCAGCATCCAATGCGGCAATATACTTAGATTTAGTATGTAGAATTTAGTGACTCTGCTTGGAACCATTCCAACTTACAGCTTCACTATTATTTATAAAACTCAATTGCGATTTTTCATCTTTGTTGGTTTGGAAGCATGCATCCGAGATCATTTTCCATACCTTCATAGATCATAAACGAATCTTTAGTCCTTCTAAAGTACTTTAAGATTCGCTCTCATAGCCATCCAGTGAATCTCACCGGTGTCGGATTGATATCTACTCGTCATGCTCCAAGCATTAGATATATCCGGCTTAGTACTTATCATGGCATCATGGATCCAATTGCCGAAGCAAATGGCATCTCATTCATTTTCTCATGCTCATCTTTTGTCTTTAGGACATTGAGTCTTGCTTAGAGAAACTCCATGTAACACTGACAAATATCCTCTCTTAGAATTTTCCTTGCAGAATCTTCTTATGACTTTGTCAATGTATGTACATTGGCTTTAACCATTTAGCTTCCTTGATCTATCTCTATAGATCTTAATGCAATGACTTATGCGGCTTCATTCATATTCTTCATTGCGAAACACTTTCTTAACCAAGTCTTTACAGATTAAAGTATAGGAATGTCGTTTCCAATGAGCAATATGTCATCCACATATTAGATAAGGAATAGCACCATGCTCCCACTAATCTTCTTGTATATACAAGATTCATCTTCGTTCTTGATCAAGCCAAGCTCTATGACTAATCAAAACGGAGATTCCAACTCCCAAAAGCTTGCTTCAATCCATCCAATGAATCTTCACAACTTTCATACCTTTTAGAATTTTCTTGACTATCAAAACCTTTAGGTTGTATCCAATACATCCTTAAGTGAGTTCCCGTTGAGGAACACTTGTTTTGACATCATTTTGTCAATTTTCATATTCCAAATATGAACATGTGACTACGAGAATTCTAGTAAATTTCTTTGCTATCCATGTAAAATTTTCTCCAAGAAAACTCATTCCTCTCCTTTGGTTTTTACACCTTAGGTTAGAATGATCAAGTTCCAAACTTGATTATTACACATGGGTTGCCTTTTAGATTTCATGACTCCAAGTCATTAATCTAAATATGTGGAGTTGACATTGCATCTTTGATAGATGGTAAATACTTCATTCCAAATGAACTTTACCTCAACACTTTCTATCTCGAAATATCCAATATTTCTTGCAATAGATTGTGTCATATCACATACGCAAGTTCTTGTATATCTTTTGAACGGACTTTTCACGACTCCTTGTGAAAACTTGTTCAACTTCCATCTTAGGTTAAAATATATATTTTCTAGGTCTCGAACCATTCGAGATACATTTTACTCCCACTGATTCTTTTAGAGATAAACCATTTATCTAGAAAAGTATCATCATAATCAACAAACCATTTGTTTCTTATGAGTAAAATTATATCCTCAAGTTTCCTTAGGATATCCCATGAAAATATATTTATTAGATTTAAATGTGAGTGTGTCCCAGACAACTCTTTTCAAAAAGGATCTCACCATCTTAAATCTTTATGAAGACAAACCGAGTTTTCTTTCACCTTTCAACCTCTTTTGATGGAACTCAAATTAGTGTAATTATAGCGGTTTCAAATACATAACCCCAAAACAAATAATGGAAGATCAATATGACGTTATCATCTAATGAAGGTTCTTATACTTCCACGTAGACACATCATTTAGAATGATGTTCTTAGTGAAGTTAATTTGTGAAACCATTTCACAACTTTAATGATGACTGTCAAATTCTTGGTTAAATTATTCATCATCATGATCCAATCAGAATCTTTGAATAGTTTTACCAAGTATAACCAAAATTCTCTTTTAGCATTTCTTCTTAATGCACCATACACATCGAAATGTATTAGGTCAATTAAGACATTATCCTTTTAACCAATCATAGTAAAAGATGTCTTGATCCAAGTAAATAAGATTTGCATAAATCATGTGATTCCAAATCATATGACTTAAAACTCCGTCCCATGGAATTTTAGATATGCATTTCTCATTTATTTGATCAAAACAATAATGCATAAAGAATTTTAATTATTTATGTTTATAGTCTTTATTACTTTGTTCTTCAAGATTTAGGATATAAGATTTATTTATATGATAACACAATGAAGTAAATCATAATAAATAAAGCACTTTTCTTATTCCAAATAAGAAATTAATATCCTTCATTATCTTATAACAAAACAATATTTCCTACTTCATTTGTAAAGCCACTTTACAAGTGTTCTATGAATAATGTTGCAACTCTTGCATCATTACCACTCATAGATCAACCTTTACTATGAGTAGTCTTTCAGTTTACTAATTATTGCACATTTATACAAATATGGGATCCATATCCGGTATCCAATACCCAATAATTAAAGTTTGAAAGATTAATTTATAACATAAGATTCTCAAGTGGTAGTCCCACTACCATTCCTTTTATTGATCATCCAGAATTTTGACTACAATTCTAAATGGTCAATCCAATTGCCTCATTACCAAATTGCATCAATTTAGAGTTATTATTATAACCAAAATTATTTCCTTTAGGTTTGACAAGTCTGCCTTACCTTTCTTTTTGGCATTTGGCCTCCTTTCCATCATGAACCATGAGTATTGGAGAACCTTTCTCCATTATCTTCATCTCCGCAGTTTTCAGCATATCATGCAACTCGGAGAGATTCTTATTCATTCCAGGCATGTTATAGTTCATCACAAAGTGATTATAACTATTGGACAATGAATCAAGAATGAGATCCGTGGCTTGTTCCAATCCAATTGGACAACCAAGTTTCTCAAGATGTTCTACGTAGCCTTTATCTTAAGCATGTGAGGTTCCACTTATTGCCCTTTACTCTTTTTGCAAGAAGTGAATGCAATAATGGTTTTATACCTTTCTTGCCTAGATTGCTCTTTGAAACATGTAACTCAACTCCACGCCTATCTAATAGGCTTCTACAAGTTCCAAACTTTGTTGAGTTTTGAGCACATAATCGCGATCATAAGACAACTCACATTCCTAGAATCATACTCATGATTCTTGTGATTGTCTATTCCGGCTTTGGGTTCTTTAGGAATAGGCCCATCAAGAATGTACAACCCATCGTCTTGCCTTAGAACGATTCTTAGGCTCAGGATCCAATCCATGAAGTTTGTACCATTCTCTGAAGCATTATCCTTATCAAGGATTAATCGCAACAATTTTAGTTGTCATCTACAACCAATGCAAAATTTCCAAAATTTTACAAGTACCAATCTCATTAAAGAGATAAATAATGTATTTTCCAAAAATACTCCCACTAAATTATATAACCTTCTTATACATCCAATGTATAATATAATTTAAATGGGATAAGATCCAACTTTAATTTAATTTTAAGTACGCTTTGGCGCACCGCTCAAAATTAAATTAATTAGGTAGACAACCCTGTCAATCATATCTCATATGACTCTTAGATTCCTTTTGAGATTCTCTTAAATGGGCTAAGATCCAACTTTAATTTAATCTTGAGTCCGCTTTGGCGAACCGCTCAAAATCAAATTAATTAGGTAGACAATTTCTTGTCAATCATATCCAATATAATCTTAGTGATCCAATTTCAAAAGCATGTTTAATCTCATCTTTGCCTAGGCCCAAAACTGTTTTGACGCCTAATTAAGTCCAACCATTTTAAACGCATAGGAAACTCTTATTCACTCATCTTGCTCATACAAAGATAAAATCAATGCACCTCGCTTTGGCGAGCCCACATGAAAGTACCCGTGTACTTACAAGTGTTTTAATCATGGCGTGGCAAAAAGGACTTAAAACTTCTTGAAGGTTCATCACATATAGCATACAACATATTTATGAGCACACAAGATAAACATGTTACGCATCAAGTTTAGCCACTAAATTAATCATCATTAATTTAAGCATAACATTTATGTGTCATTAGTTTCTCCATGATTATGAGGATGAGACTATTTTAACTTTGGTTATTATCTCCAAATCAAGACAACAAGAAGTGCGGTCGAACTAAGCCATTAGGCAACCACAATCCCGCACTAATTCAAGAGACCAAGAAAGTAGTCCATGTGGCCGAAACTAAGCAATAGATGGTCTCGATGAACGTAGGCCAATGCATTCACAATTCCACATGGATCTCCAATCATTGAATCAAGAACTTTGTTTTCTCAATTTTAGCAATTATGAACTCTTCATAATTCTAATTCGTTTTATCTTTGAAACCTTGATTGCGATCAAGTTTGGGAAACACAATCTCGATGAACGTAGATTAGCCATCCAAACCTTGAACTAATCTTAGAATCACAAGACTAAAACAAATAGGAGATTTAAACCAAGATCCACACCCAAAACCCAAACCCTACCCCCGCGCCAAACCTAGGTCCGGCCGGGTCAAGGCTTGGGTCCGGTCGGACCCTTTGCGAAAAAATCAAATTTTAAAGTTCCAAAATTTATCTCAAAATTGTTTTCCCGATTCAATTAGGATTTGGTGTTCTTGGTGATCCAATCACCATGATCATCAAAACCTTGAATAAACGATTTATTCTTGAATCCCTAGAATATCAAAACTTTGATCCAATCAAAAATTGATAATCCAAACAATTTTAAATCCACCATAATTTAATTGCGATTGAACAGTGCGATTAAAGTTTATAAAACAATAAACCACATAAAACGCATAGACCACATAAACATCATAATCCCAATATTTAAATCATGCTAGGCACATAAACAATTTATATACACACAACATGATTATGTATTGAAATAATCAACATGAACGGGGCTCTGATACCACTGTTGGGTTTGTAGTAACATGCGCAGCGGAATTAAGCATTTAAAATTTATGAAACCCAAAGCCCATAGATCCATTCATATGATTAAGTCAAATACAACATAATGAATACTAGAATACTAACCCTTGATGCCTTTGATTTTGCAACCTTGAATTCGATGGAGGCTTGAAATCTTGATCACGAACAAAGCAAGAATCACGAACTTATGAAGATGATAAGTTTCACCCTCTAGCGGTATCCACACCACGAACGAATATCAAGAACACTTGATCTTGGTTGCTAGACCAAATTATGAAACACGCTTTCACAATTGTAAGAACTATATGGAATTATGAATATTCTTGTTCTTCACTTTTGGATCTTAGAACAAGGAAATAACCTCTCAAAACCTTATGGAGGCACACATAATCATGTGCTTAATGACTGCTGAAAGGATCCTTAAATAGGTCATAATCCTTAACCCTTAAGGACTTAGGAAACCTAAATCCCGTCACCAAATTAGGCAACAAGGAATTCTGGCCGACTTGACTGGCACGGTCGTGCCCTACAATCTGGCACGGTCGTGCCATCTAGTCCGCGCGAATTCCCCAGCCGCCCATTTCGGCACGGTCGTGCTTGGTAATTTGGCACGGTCATGCCAATCATATCGACAGGTTTGCCTTGGTTTGGATTTATGGCACGACCGTGCCATTTTAAGGCGCACGACCGTGCCAGAGCCAAACACTGATATTTTTCCATAATTCCCATTTAGTCCTTTACGATTCGTTCTATTTGTGTGTGACCCTCTAGGATTACACTAAGTTGGCAATGAGCCCAAACATGAACCCATAAGATATGATTAGGTTCTAGCAAACCGTCATACCTACCCAAATAGTATAACTAGATACAAGTCGCATTCCTTTTAGAACATGTCACAATCCCTTTGTCCACGATGTTATTGAACACAAGTCATGGTCAACAAGTCAACTTGTATTGTTCAATACTTTCTCGATTCCGAATATGTTGATAATCCAAATGATATTGATCCAATCAATCCATTTGAGTTTGGCCAAACATTTCACCAACATCATTCCTTCGAGGGGCCCAAGCTTGACATCTCTCGAAGAGGGAAAAATCCATTTAGCTTATTATTCTTCCCTACGTGAATCCAATCATGCCAATCATACACTTTATAACTACCGTGTTAAGGCAGCGTTTGAATATGTCAAACATAATCTTCATCAAGTGGAAGACTATAATAACTTCATGTCTAAGGATTCAAATGACAAACTAATATGAGATTTATATATGACATCGACCATGACATAAATCTCATACCGCGGGTCATGTCCAGTACCTTGTTCCAAACAAGTACCCATAAATCTAACATGATCATCCATGATCATTTAGCCTTTATACTAGTGCTTAACAAGCTCTAGGGACGGAGATTATTATAAGCAAACACGAGCCATAATAATAATCTTATTATCTCTTTATCATTATGAATAAAATGATAACTTATACAACGTTTAACAACCGTGCCTAGGGCACCAACACCAACAACAACAATAATACGGGCTCCTCGTGTATCCGATCTCTGTCATATAGCTGTCAAACCTCTTATACTACTGCCTCGGCGACTGCTTAAGTCCATACAAGGACTTGTTCAACCTACAAACATAATATTCGTTACCCGGAACTTGGGATCCTTTCGGTTGTGTCATGTATATCTATTCCTCCAACTTTCCATGCAAGAAAGCTGTCTTGAGGTCTAGTTGCTCAAGCTCTAAATCCCTTTGTGCTACTATTGCTAGCAACACTGTGATCGAAGTGTGTCTGACAACTGGTGATAAAATCTCGTTGTAGTCCACACCCTCTCTCTGTGTGAAACCCGTTGCAACAACGCGAGCTTTATACTTAACCCCTTTTACCGGTGACATCCCTTCCTTTTTCTTGAAGATCCACTTACAAGTCACAATCTTTCTGTCTTCTGGCCTTTTGGTCAACTCCCAAGTCTGATTCTTTTGAAGAGACTCCATCTCATCACCCATAGCTGTATACCACTGAGATGACTCTGAACATGTAACTGCTTCCTTGAAAGTATAAGGTTCCGTAAGATCGGGCTCCACTTCCTTAGCAACTTGTAGTGCATAAGACACCATGTCTTCAAATCCATACCTCTCCGGAGGCTTCCCGAAATTAGCTCTTCTAGATCTTCCTTGTGCTAACCCATGTTCTTCGGGAACGGAACTTGAACTTTTTGGTGCTTCAGTCTCTGTCACTATTGGTGGATCTTGTTCAACATCTGACTGTGGAACAACTAACTCTTCATTATCTTGTTGCTCCACCTATTTATCAACACCGCCAACACTCAAAATAATCGTAGATCTCATAATAGGGTTAATAACAAAATTCTCATCAAATACGACATTCCTACTTATAATTACCATATTTTCTTATGGAGGCCAAATACGGTATCCCTGGACACCGTCCCCATACCCCATGAATATTCCTTTTCTAGCTCTAGGTTCTAACATCCCATCATCCACATGATAATAAGTAGTACACCCAAAATCTCTTAAAATAGAATAATCAATAGGCTTACCAGTCCATACCTCATGGGGAACTTTGAGGTCAATACCGGCTAACATGCTGTACTAACCGCTTCTGCCAAGAACCACTTAGACAACCCTGCATTGGAGAGCATGCACCTTGCCCTCGCAAGCAATGTCTGATTCATCCGCTTTGCTACACCATTCTGATGTATCGTACCTCTAATGATGAGATGTCTAGAAATCCCCACCCCTCGGCAAAACGAATCAAACTCAGTACTGCAGAACTCCAAACCATTATCTGTCTGGAGCTTCTTGATCTTCTTCCCTGTCTGATAATCACCCAAGTCTTCCTCGAATAATCATCAACCATAGACAAGAAATATTTGTGCCCCCTTAGTGATTACTGACGTGAAACTATTACATTATCTATAGAAATATGTTATAATTTCTTTTATTAAAGTGTTACATTTACTTGTACAAACAATTACATTCATATATATGAGTTGTTACTTTTCAAATGTTACTTTCTTTCAAAAAAATAAATCAAAATACACAATATTTTACATTTTTGCAAAAGCACTATTACATTTCAGTATAAATGATAATTACATTTAGATATTGTTTGGGTTACACGTAATTAGAGTTGGTATTACATTTGAAAAAAGTGGGTAAAACGAGCTTTTGTTTTTGTAAAACAGGTGTTACGTTTACTTATGAACAATGTTACTTTATATGTATACAGTCGTTACATTAAGTTATGGTAACTATTACTTTTGGTAAACGACGGAAAAGCCGAAAAAAATATAAAAACTCAAAAAAAAAAAAAAAAAGGCCAATGATGGTTGCCACGTGGCAGGTTATGCCCCATGGGTCACGGATCCGGTTCAAATGGGTCGGGTCGGGTGGGTAAAAAAACTCGTCTCATAGAAGAGACGGATATATGTGTTCTCATAGGAGACTAGCTCTTTGAATAATTATATCTTCAAATATCATAATTATTTAGCTATTGTATATTGATTGCTCCAGCCCACTGCAACAACGGGCACGATTCCACCACCTCGTTATATTTTTGGCTCAACAGACGAGATATTTTTTAGCCCAATGGGATCCACGGTTTAAGCTTCTTATTTTCCTTTTTTGCTCGTTCCACTATAAGCTTCTTACTTTGCTTTATTTCATAAATAACAAATGATAAACAATATTTGAACCACTTTATCCTCATAACTTTTAAAATGAAAATTACAAAAAATAAAAAATAAAATCGTACTTACCCAACTTACTTTTCATCCATTTAAATAATGATCAGAGTTTTGGATAATTATATCTTCAAATATCATAATTATTTAGCTTTTGTATATTGATTCCTTAATATCATGTATAATCAAACTAAATAGAAGCTTAAATTGAGACCAATGGAGTCATAAATTTCATACAATGAGACTCATATTTACACTCACACTCACAGTAATTTACTTACTACTTCTTACCACACTTTCTCTCTCCTCTAACATTTTTAGTACTCACAATATCTACTTAGAGTAACATTTTTTTTCTTAATCACCCAGCTCAACCCAAAATATATAGTTTCAGTCAAGACAAAGGGAGTATACGATGTGTGATGGGAGAAAATAGAAATATACTCCCTTCGTCTCTAGTTAGTGTGGACCAAATTTTTGGGCACATAAATTAAGTAAAAGTAAGAGAGATAAATAATAGAAGGAGGTGTTTGTTGAGTATGAAAAAATAAATAGGAGAGAGAATGAGTGGGAGGAATAGTAAATTGATTGGTGTTTGTGAGTGCAAAAGTAACGTATGAGAGAAAATGAGTGAGAAGAATACAATAGTAAAGATTCTTTGCTATTTTGGGGTAGTCAACACTAACCTGAAACGGACCAAAAAGGAAAGAAGTTCACACTAACCTAAGACGGAGGGAGTACTTCGTTTCATAATAGGTTTCATTTTTTTTCTTCAGTTAATAGCTAGTGTTTTTGAATATGAAAAAAATTAGTATACCTTTATCATAATAAAACTCCCTCCGTTTCATGTGATTTGAGATAAAAAAAATTTGACATACTCCCTCCGTCCCATTTTAAGGTTCAAAAACTTTTTGGGTTATAGAATTAAGAAAAATGTGATGTGTTGTGAGTGTTTGATAGTTGGGTGGGAGAGAGAAAGTGGGTAGAGAAGAGTTAGTGGATAATTGTTGTAAGTATGACATGTAGGCCCCACTTTCCATTTATGGATTTTGAACATTAAGATGGGACGCCCAAAATTGAAATTTTTGAACCTTAAGATGGGACGGAGGGAGTACAAATTAAGGAAAAGTAAGAGAGAGAAATAGTGTGAGGAGGTGTTTGTGATTATGAAAAATTAAATAGGAGAGAGAATGAGTGAGAGGAATAGTAAGTTGATTGATGTTGTGAGTGTAAAAGTAAAGTAGGAGAGAGAATAAGTGGGAAGAATAGTAAAGATTATTTACCATTTTGGGCGGTCTCAACTGATGTGAAACGGATGAAAAATGAAATAAGTCTCAAGTGACGTGAAATGGAGGGAGTAATGTACAAGTAAATTAATTATAAATTCGTTAAAAAATTACTACCTCCGTCCCAAAGCGTCCCAGAGTAAGTGTCCACTTTTTTTGCATGTTAGTACGAATGAACTTTGAGCTATAATTTTAGGTTGATTTAGTTATCATAATGAAAATATAAAACTTGTTTCTTAGACACCATTATATATACTAACAATAAAAATTTTTAATTTTTCATTAAGATAATTAAATCAACCTGAAGTTATTGCTCAAAGTTCTTTCGTGCTAATATGCTAAAAAAGTGGACAATTACATGGGTACAGAGGAGTAACAAGTTTGCCTCATACAAATATTCGTTATATGCTATAGGAGTCAATAAAGGAGAAAGGGATGTTGATTATGTAAGATTAAAAGGAATTGTTCCTATGCACAATAAAGCCACCACACTATTGGAAAAATGAATTTGCACCAATACTTGGGCACTTCTTTCTGACATGACTATACTTCTTAAAGCATTCGAAAGCAAATATTCAGAAAACACAAACAAAATTAAAGGGTTTTTTTTTTTTTTTAAAGGAAATCAAAATTAAAGTGTTGGAAAAGCCTATTTGGAACCTTGAAAGAAAGATTGTGGTGGGTATCTCAAATTCGCAATCACAAAAGTAATTCCTTATGCACAAAAGTTTGTTTTAAGCTAAATCACATCTCCTTTGCTTTTGTTTATTGATATGGAAAGAACATATGTAATTGGGTATATATATATACTATATGTAACGAGTTGAAAATTTTGCCCCTTTCTTCTTTTTGATTGATAAAAGATGAAGTTTATATATTGCTCGAGTCGATTTTCAAGCTCGTTTCGTTATCGAGCCCACCGTGTTCGACTCATTTAGTTCGTTAAAAGTTCGAGTTCGACTCGATAAGCTCGTTAAACTTGAACTTTTGTTTTCGACCGGCTCGAACTCGGCTCGGTAAGCTCGTTAAAAACACATTTTTACAGAAACAAAAGCCTAATCTCGAACTTGACTCTTTAAAACTCGAGTTCGATATCGGCTTGAGTTGTTTGCGAACAGCTCGCGAGCTCGATTGACTCGAGGTCGAACAAACAAGCGAGCTCGAGCTCGATAAGTTGTAAACGAGCTCGAGCTCAACACCCCAAAACTCGACTCGACTCGGCTCGGCTCGTTTACAACCTTAGATGTTTTCATAATGAAGCTACAACCCTCATCTATACTCCCTCCGTCACACTTGAATTAGGACAAATTTCCATTTTGGGTGTCCCATTCGAATTAGGACAACCCAAAAATGGAAGTGTTTTATTTAATGGGACTCACATTCACACTCACAACAACTTTTCACTCATTATTATCTACCTCACTTTCTCTCTCCTACTTTACTTTTCATACTCACAACACCTACTCCACTAACACTTTTTCCTTAATTCCCGTGCCCAACCCAAAAATACTAATTCAGGTGGGACGGAGTGAATATATAAATAATGGCTGAATTAAGATGAGCCCCTTTCTATTTTAGTTTCCCGCTCAAACACACTAGTCTAAAAACAAAAACTTGGGAAAGGGTAATTTTGGCATCTGTATTTTGGAAAGCAGGGCGATTTTTTAGGCTTGAAAAGTGGAAGTTATCTTAAGTACAGTAAAATCTCAAATTTGAAAATTAAATGAGTACAATAAAATCCCAACTCCGGAAAATCCAAATGTTTCAAAATCTCATTTTGAATCATCTAATCTAACTAAATCAAAAAATAGAAAAAAAAATATTTCGGCTTTTATCATATTACATATAATGAAAAAAATAATCTTTAAAAAATGTCAACTGCGGATAAATAAAATCCCAATTCCCAAAAAAAACAGCATTGTTGATGTAATATGTTTTTCAATTATCTATCAACATGATCCTGCAGTCAAATCTAAGTAAATTAAAAAAATAAAAATAATGTTATAAAAGATATATTAACAATTTCAGCAGAAAGATTGTTAGTAAATCAGACTCAAGAGATAGAAGATAATAATGAACGCAAATCAATAAGTAAGAACACAGATTTTACGTGGTTCACCAACAACCTGTTGGCTACGTCCACGGGCAAAGGAAAACAAATATTATTATGACGGAGAAAAAATTACAAGAAGATGATCACACTAATCTATGTTTGCATGAACTTTGATCACAAAGTTCCTAGCTATACAAAATCTAGATCTAGAATTATTGATCAGTCTTTATGTCTTTGATCTCGTAGAGACTACTAATTTACAACTAGTATTTATAGGATAGAGACCTAATCCAGAAGACAGAAGGAGTCCTTAATTAAATCCCAAAATGATTTACTTACTTTACTTTTTCTTCTCAAATTTGACTTACTCAAAGTCATTTTCTCTAACAATTTCCACATTGACTTTAAATCTCCCCTAATAATTCAGATGCACGAACTGCTGACATAGACTCGACCTTGAGCCACATCCTTCGTACCAGAAACAGATTTTTCCACCTTTGACTCAGTCTGTCTTTCGTCAAAGACACTAAATTTGTCCTCCGGACAACTAGATTTTTCGCAAGACATGTATCTTCAAAACACTCAGAATTTGCCTCACAAGACAAACAACTTTGTTCTCTGGATAATCAGATATTATGCATGGATGTATCCTACGGACACCCAGACGTACACCTACGGACACTCAGTATCGCCCCAACGGGAAAATAACGGTCATTCAGATGTGGCCCATCCAGTCGACATTGGATCTTGCCAACCATGATCGATAAAACTGGTGTGTGTTGATCTTCTAGCCGTGGCTTGCCCAATTCACTCCCGCCTAGAGTAAAACGATGCTCTACCGTCTTGTCAACACCCTCACCCATCTCAGAACCTTGGAGGATATACAAGGAACCTTTTCTCTCGCCCTTCAGAATCACATCTGAACCTTCGCAGACATCCAGAACTCCACCTTCACCATTGAAATTGTATCCCTTCTTGTCCAACTGACTAAGCTATATCAGATTCTTTGCTACTTGTGGAACATATCTTACCTTGTTCAATCTGAGAAATTTATCACCAAAAGTTCTCACCTCTACGGAGCCCATGCCAACTACCTCGCAGACAGATCCATTAGCCATATAAATACGGTCTCCATCCTTCTGCTCGTACATTGTAAACTGCTCTTTGTGCGAACACATGTGATAAGAAGCACCCGAATCTAGAACCCATGCAACTTCCTTGCATGCTTCTTCTTCAGTCACTAGAGCATAATCACAATCCTCATCCAGATTGTCACTGCTCGCCATCGCTGCAGCTGACTTAGAATTATTCAGATGCGGAATCAGATGTATAACTCTGAAATCTCACCAGATTATTGCCTCGGGCAATACAGATTTTGTATCTACTTCTAGATCACTAGAATAGACTACACCAGATGTTAGATCTTCAGATTATACCAGATAGCTAAATTTTGATCACAAAACTCTAGCTTCAGATCTCCGTCTTCAGATGTAGATACCAGACACCAGAACGTTACAGATGCGTTCTTGGATCACCAACGAACACCAGACGAACTTCCGGATTCAGATCTACCATATTTTCTATTGCTAGCACAGATGAGCAATTACTAACTGTTCTTAGATTTATTGATTCTCGATTCTCTACAGTGAAGAGTTTCAGAATAACCAGAAAAATTCCAAACTCAAATATGTCAGAGGCAATAGAATACAACGCGTGCAATGCACGAGGACTGCACACGTGCATGCACGAAAACTGCATGCGGATTGCACGTGCGCTGCACGTTTTATGCACGCGATCTACACGTCCAATGCACAATCTTCTACCATAAAATAAATATGTTCTTCCCGTCAAACTTGTCAATCTTCTGGTCCATCCCATAATCTATCTCTTCTTCTGCAGCGGAATGCCCTAATCTTTCTCAACTAACCAGGCTCTGGTGCCACTTGTTAGTAAATCAGATTCAAGAGATAGCAGATAATAATGACGCAAATCAACAAGTAAGAACACAGATTTTACGTGGTTCACCAACAACCTATTGGCTACGTCCACGGGCAAAGGGAAACAAATGTTATTATGACGGAGAAACAATTACAAGAAGATGATCATACTAATCTATGTTTGCATGAACTTTGATCACAAAAGTTCCTAGCTATGCAAAACCCTAGATCTAGAATTATTGATCTCTCACTATGTCTTTGATCTCGCAGAGACTACTAATTTACAACTAGTATTTATAGGCTAGAGACCTAAACCAGAAGGCAGCATGAGTCCTTAATTAAATCCCAAAATAATTTAATTACTTTCCTTTTTCTTCTCAAATTTGACTTATTCAAAGTCATTTTTTCTAACAAAGATTTATTTTGATTTTCAAAATTTCTACAATTTTCAGGACCTTATGATATGACTTAAAAATGAAAAGTCAAATAGATCTATATCTGAAATGGAGTGAGTATATGGCAATTAAATAGTTGAAATAGTTGAAGCATATCATTTTCTGAAAAGGTTACATACCCAATGAGAATGATTTAGGGATCTTATTCCTATTTCATTTATTAAAATAGAAAAATACATATTAACTTTCATCAAGGATTACCAACACAGTTATCTAGGCTTGCGTGTCTAACGGCTTGTCTGGTGTACAGTTTTAAAAGCGGACATTTTTAAAAAAAAACATAGCTTTCTTTTGGACGCTACTATTTGGAGCGGCTAAAAAGGCCAAGATTTTTTAAAAAGCTCCACTAAAAAACTCTCAATTGAGACGCTTAATTAGCAAAAAACTGATTTTTTTTTTTGTTAATTCATTTTGAACGCACCGCTCTACCAAACAAGCCCTAATGCAAAAAGAAAAAGAAAAAGAAAAAAACGTTCAACAGTACTAAAATAGTTTAAGAAAATAATAACTCCCCCTTCCCTAAATGAATGTCTAAGTTTATTTTAAAAATGTTAAATTTCTACTCACTCCGTCCCAAAATAAATGACTGCAATGGAGGTATGTAAGAGAAAGAGCATGACCGACCAACTGCGAAATTGATCATGCAATCAAATCTAATTAAATCGAAAAATATAAATAATAATACACTAGAAGATATATTATTAATAAAAAATACCATTTCAACAGAAAGACTTGTCTTGATTTTCAAAAATTTTATACAATCTTCAAGAATTTATGATATGACTTAAAAATGAAAAGTCGGATAAAATTATATCTGGAATGGAGTGAGTATATGACAATTAAATTTAAGAATAATATTTCATTAGTAAAAAAGCAAAGACTAATAATTCATTCACATACTACTTTTACATAAATTACTTAATCTTTTTAAAAAAAAATTAAATAGTGTACATTATCCTAGATTAATGCATTGAAGAAGAATTATACTCCAATGTAACATCAAAATCATTTTCTGGACCTTTTTACCCATTTTGTGAATAAATCATTTTCTCAACTTCAATACTCATATTAAGCAATGAATTTAAAAAAAATGAATATGATAATGTCATTACTAGTACTTAAAAGTAGTTTGACTTTGAGTTTAATACAAACAGCGAAAGAAACTGACTCTAAAAGAAGAAAGATATATATATATATATATTATATATATATATATATATATATATATATATATATAATGTACATGGGAGCTCAGATTGGAGTATTTTTCGAAATTGTGTTTGTTGATGAAATCTCATTTTCACTTATCTATCAACATGATCCTGCAATCAAATCTAACTTGATAAAAAAAATACAAATAATATTACATTAAAAGATATATTATTAATAAAAAAAATCAACAAAAATATTGTTTTGATTTTCAAAATTCTAAATTTTTCGAATATTTATGATATGACTTTAAAAATTTTACAACTTTCAAAATTTCTATAGTTGGTAGAGATAATGATGTTTATTTACAAGGAAAAGCCATACTTGCACCAACCCTTGATGTTGTAGAGCCAGTAAACGAATACATGGTTTTTCAGAATCACTTTGATTACAAAACTTATTTGAGTTCAGACTTAATTTGTAGGTCAGAGAATTTAAGTCTTTTCGACGACATTCATTTGACTGTGTTTCTGAATACAATAACGGCATCCGGTTTGCCAAATCATCAGTTAAGCCTTAAAGTTGATGTTCCGGTAAAGTCATTGAGGAATATTATCATAGTGCAAGCTTTTACAATAGTACTAAATTAATTGTTACAAGGCTCGGTGAACATGTTCCGGAAGAAAATATTTTAAATGAGACTAATGCTGGAGAAAACGTTTTCGTGCCGAGGATGTCATTAACTTTATCTGATGCACGTTTGCGGTCTAAGTTACAGAAGAGACAGTTTCCATTAATTGTTTCATAGGCAATGACAATCAGTAAAAGTCAAGGTCAATCAATGATGCACGTTGGTTTGTTTCTTAAAAGACATTTTCAGTCATGGAGAATTGTATGCTGCTCTTTCTAGAGTAACTACTCATGGTGGTTTGAAGATTATAGTATGTGACGAAGAGGGAAAACCCGTAGATGAAACGACTAGTGTTGTTTATAATTTTTTTTTTTTTAAATTTGTAATCATTTTGACACATGCCAATGTGAATATTTTCATTTAATGTCTCTTATAGTATTTTATTTACTTATTTATTAAAAGCTTTTCTTTTATCTAAGTGTTTTGGCCGTGTGTTTAACACACGGGTGCTACACTAGTTATATATATTGAGACGTTTCACTCAAAAGTCAAATATCAAAAATAATCTGGTTATTTTCACAAAATTTACTTTTTCACGTTTAAGTATTCCCACCGTCACACAAATATCAATATCCAGTTACAAAAAGAGGTGCTCTCCTGTACACCCGCCGCATGGCGTGCGGCGGGCGACTTTTCCGATTTTTTTTTTTTTTTTTTTTGCCACCCCAACTTTTTTCCCTCAACAAAAGTAACACTTATTGTAACGAATGTAACATTTTTTTATTCAAACACTTTTTTTTTTTAAAATGTGCCACAATTTTGCTACAATAGATAAAGAAACATAAAGATTGACAACTAAACTAATGTAACACTTTTTATAAAGAATGTAACACTCATTTTTTCAAATGTAACACTTTTTTTTCTCCGAAAATTAACATAGGATTGACAATTAAACTAATGTTACATTTTATAAAAACTGAATGTAACATTTTTTTCTCAATTGTAACAGTTTTATATTCTTAAATGTAAACATTATATCTGAAATGTAACAATTTCTATTGAGAAAGTAACAATTGAAATGCAACCCAATTTTTTTTTGTAAAATTCCTGTTACATTGACTGTAAAAAAGTGTTACTTTTTGAATATGAAACTGTTACTTTTATCAAAACAGAGTGTTACATGTCAGCTGACAAAGCAACTCAAATTTTTTGTGTTAAAAAAAAATGTTTTTTTTTTTTAAAAAAAAATCAAACCATATCATGACATATGTAGTTTTATTCGTCTCGTCGAGATGAACACAACGGTATTTTTTTTTTTTTTTCTGAATTATAAATCTCAAGATATAGCATTTTAAAATTAATGGGGTTTTTTTTTTAAGTGACACGTGGCAGCGCGTGGCTGGGTGAACCAGCGTGTGGCTCACAGCACGCCACGTGTCAAGCTGGGAATGGATGAGGGCGGGGCGGCCCATGGAGCGGGCCGCCGCACGCCGTACACCCGGTGTACATAAGAATTTGTCTTACAAAAAAGAGAAACTATTTACCATTAACTGTGCAAAATTGTAACCCCTTAATGTTTGAGAAAAATCCTACTAGCATACCCTAGTATTTTTTTTTTTTTTCTTTACCACCTTTGAAGCAAATTTCAACTTTCCATACACAAGAATCTGGAGCCTCCAAGACAAAGCGTATAAGCAAGGAGCACTCTCATGACATTTTATATCACACAACCAATTTGGTAAAGGTCATTTTTGTTGTTTGGACGTTTGGTTATCCAAACACGTCCTCATCTTGTCATTTTGATTTTGTACCCATATATTTTGTCTCTGCTCCATACATAACCCAAGGAAGAGTCTAGGACTTAGATATTTCTCACTAAGATTTAAAACTACTTTATCATGTATGATTGCATGACAATTTTAGCTGTATGTAGATATTTCAAGTGATTTGAAAGGGACCTATCTAAAGTACCAGCATTAGACGTTGTTTTTTTTTTTTTTTTTTTTTAAATGTCCTGCTTGCTTTCGCTTCCGTAAGATCTATGCATCACCTTCGCAAATTTATAAATAGGAAAATTCGGTTTTGATCTCGATCAACAAATTGGTAAGTGACTCCAAAGGAAATTGTAAGTGTGGGTAATTTTGGTGCACACATTTGTTATTAGTCTAAATATTTATTTTTGGGATTTATGTCTTTCTTTATTTTAGGATAGAATTATAAATATCTTTTTATTAATATTATTTTTATTTTACTAACATACTAATGATTTTATTAGTTTTGGTGTATATCTTTTTAATATTTTGTAGATACTCTTTTCATTGGATTAGGAAAGATGTATTCAAGGAAAGGTGGAGAAGGAGTCTAGGAGATATACTTGGTTGTTAATTGAAGATCTCCACATGATTTAGTTTCTCACGTCAAAATGCTCCACTACGACTTCATACGGCTTATTTAAAAGAGTCTGTCTCTTCCATTGATTTACTGACTTTGCCAATCAAAAAGTTCTAAGAGTTTTTCTTTGTGAGAGTATTATTTTAGTGAGAGTTCTTTTTGTGAGACAAGTTCTTCTTGAACTTGTTTTTTAGTGTTTAGTGTTTTAGTCTTTGGTAGCTTCTCTTGATTTCTTTTATTGTAATCAATTATAACGTTTTAATAAAGAGAATTTTTTGTTGTCTACAGCATATTGCTGTAGATGTGTTAATTAATTCGTGTTTGGTTTAAATTCCGCTGCAAATTCTGTTTGGTGTAGTTCCTGGTGTAACCACATCAGTATCTATACTGCGTCTCTGTTCTTTATTTTTCTAACTAAACTAGCTATCAAAACTTTCAATTGGCACCAGAGCCTACACTCGATTACACTGAGTGTGATCCAGAAAGGGTAGTCATGATGGATAAAGTTAAGAAGGAGGATGCAACTTTCAATTCTTTTCTAAAAAGCAATAGGGATTGTAAGTTCCCTATAAAAATCCAATCCTCCCCGTTCGATGAAAAATCTGAAAATAATTTTAGTTTTAAAAAACCCAGCTCCTTTGAACCTATCGAGATCAATGATTCCGTTCAATGTCGTGCATGTTTTGTGGGTTTGGTCACTTTGCTAATGAATGTGCTAACACTAGAAGAAAAAAGGGGAT
This sequence comes from Campanula takesimana, assembly GCA_026119855.1. NCBI lineage: Eukaryota > Viridiplantae > Streptophyta > Magnoliopsida > Asterales > Campanulaceae > Campanula > Campanula takesimana. The sequence continues at coordinate 430,436 of JAOWBW010000881.1, forward strand.
GAGCTTTAGTGCGACCTAAGTGATAGTGAGGATGAAGATGAGGCTGTGCACCTTGCAGTTATTGATATTTCATCTCAAAATCATGAACATCATTTTGATGTGACTTCTGATGTAGCCACACTGGAAACTACATCCTCCGACTCTGGATTTATTTGTTTTAATTCTTCTGTATCTAAAAAATCAGAGAATGAAGAGGAATGTGATAGTAATTTTGAGGAACTTCATGAAGCTTACGCTGATCTTTTCGCCGATTGGCAAAAACGGATCGAAAAACTTGGGATTTTTTAAAAGATCAATGAGGAACTCTCAGCTGAAATCACTACCTTAAAATCTGAACTTGAGAGAGTTTCCATTGAAAATGATAATCAAAAGGATTCCATAGCCAAACTCGAGGTCATGCTCACCAAGCGTGATGTTGAACTCGAGAAAGTTAAATCTGATCTTGAAAAGGCTAATGATACTTTCACCAAGCTAAACACTGGTAAAGCCAAACTTGAAGAGGTTTTAAATATTGGAAGTCATTCTAAAAGTGGTCTTGGCTATGGATCCAATTTTGTGAAAGAATGTGAAGAAAGGTCGGCATCAAAGTCTTTTAAAAAGGTAGAGTCTAGACCTAGAAGAAGGAAATATGTGTGTCACTACTGCTTTGCTCCTGGTCATATTCGACCCTTTTGTTACCAAAGAATGCATGACTTAGAAGAATCTGGCTCCCCAATGGGTGCTAAAGTGTACTCACACCGAAGCCCACATCGCCAAAAATCTGGGCGATTTGTGTGGGTTGAGAAGAAGAATGAGGAGTGTAAGGTTGTTTTCACTTCACCGGAGAACTGTGTGTCTAGCTCTTGGTATTTGGATAGTGGGTGCTCAAGGCACATGACAGGGACACCTGAGTTCTTGTCGGACTATTCCCTTGTTGATGGGGGAAATGTGAAATATGGAGGAGCTGGTCAAGGTAAGATCGTTGGTAAAGGAACATTGAGTGTTAAGGGTCTACTAATCTCCATAATGTTTTTCATGTTGAAGGTCTTACGACAAATCTCATAAGCATTAGTCATTTGTGTGACGATGATATGCATGTGAGGTTTGATAAGCAAGTATGTGAGGTTTTTGATAAAATGGGCAATTGTGTCTTTAAAGGATTTAAGACTTCTAACAATTGTTATAAGTTTTGTGATGTTACAGGTTGTGTTGAAGAGCTGGAGCCTGTCAATGACGAAACTGAAAGGAAACAACACCAGAGAGTGCAGAACAGTCTGATGTTGCCCCCGATGTGACTACACTGCAGACTACATCAGCAAAAACGATCCCTGTTCAGATTCAGAGGCATCCTCCAGCAGCTCAGAAAGTAAAGAAGCAGGTTTGAAATGGTCCAGCAACAGTGCCTCCAAATACAAGAGGACCATCCCATTTTTCATGTTCTTGGGGATGTTTGTGAAGTGTTAAATACTAGACAAAAGGCAAGGGTGAACCACCTTGATGTGGTAGGCCTGAAATGCATGAAAGTCAGAGGTTATAAGGTAACAAGTAATTTCTTTCGGTCACATGAGAGGTCTTTAATTTTCTTGATGAGTCAAATGGTTAAAAATTTTGGGTTGCAAAGTAAGGTTTTAAATGTGTCTTGGGTCAATTTAGATGCTATTTATATCTCAAAAAATCATGCTCAATACTCTTGTATTAAACACGTTGACATTAAACATCATTTTATTCGAGATCTTGTTGAGCAGAAAATTATAAGCCTAGAACCAATAAGGACAGAAAATCAGTTGGCTGACATCTTCCTAAGGCCCTAGACTTTCAGAGATTTTCTACACTTAGGGAATCTCTCGGACTTTGCATCATTTGATGGTGTGATCCCCTGCATGATCACACCATGTGTCACACTTGTATACTTGTTAACAAAAAATAAAATAAAAATTGCGTTGTATTTATTTTTGCACTGTGCATCTCAGAGTGATCACTTGAGTCACTACCTTGACTTGACTGGTCCTTGAACTGTGAACACTCCCTATGGTTACTATGGCAAAAGCCTTCAATTTATCTCTCAGTGGGTGCATTCTTGGGAAACAACTGCTCCGCCATTGTATGCAGCCAATCCAAATGTGATCAAACGAACTCAACACAAAAGTTTGATTCGAATTTGAGAAGACCATTTGAAAGAGAAAGAGCTATCTTTGGATTTAATGTAGAGTGAAAGCTACCCACAAATCTTACCCACAATTAAAAAAGGGGTGGGCGCATTCTAGAGGTTGAGCAGATTGGGAGAAAAGTTCATGAAGTTCTAGGATAAGTTGAGTCCCCGGGTGTGATTTCATCCCAAGTCACACAAATCTGAGTTGTACACTTCACTCCATATTTTTGTCTTTTTTTTTTTTATATATTTATTGAGTCGTCCCCACCATAGTGCTAATGTTCCCAACTGATTTTGTGTTGTTCTTGGTAAACTCTGTAAATAAATTTATGCTCAAGAAAATCTTTCATAAATAAATGTCTAGTGGCATGTTTCTAGGGAGAGTATTTATCTTGGATTTTTTATGCTATCAATGGTAGTTGAATTTTCTCAAGATTTTAGTTATAACTTTTCTTTGTCCTCAATAATTTTATCATTTGACAAATTTGAAATGTAAAGATTCTCTTGTGTCCCTGGAAGCATGGACCCTCTTGTGCATGTTTGTTCATCTCTGTTTCTCCAGCAATTGTTCCTAATCAAGTCCAGCTGACGATGTGTCCCTCGATGTAGCCACATCATGTCCCACATCAGCCGTCTTTCCGTCGTAACGACTGTTTGCGAAATTGATCATCTCGCATTCTGGTCAAAAAGGGGGAGAGTAAGGAAAAAGAGGGAGAAAAAGCTGGATAGTTTGTTTTCGTTTGGTACTAAAGTTTATCTTGGTACTTTGATATTTTTTTTGACAATTTTTGGCAGGTACAGTTCTCAACATGGAATATCTCCTTGCCATATTTTGTGTCAACATTGAATTCAGGGGGAGTTTTTATTTTGGTCGCTTAATAATCACATCATTTTTTTTTTACCATAAAGCCATAAATCAGGGGGAGATTGTAAGTGTGGTAATTTTGGTGCACACATTTTTTATTAGTCTAAATATTTATTTTTGGGATTTATGTCTTTCTTTATTTTAGGATAGAATTATAAATATCTTTTTATTAATATTATTTTTATTTTACTAACATACTAATGATTTTATTAGTTTTGGTGTATATCTTTTTAATATTTTGTAGATACTCTTTTCATTGGATTAGGAAAGGTGTATTCAAGGAAAAGGTGGAGAAGGAGTCTAGGAGATATACTTGGTTGTTAATTGAAGATCTCCACATGATTTAGTCTCTCACGTCAAAATGCTCCACTACGACTTCATACGGCTTATTTAAAGGAGTCTGCCTCTTCCATTGATTTACCGACTTTGCCAATCAAAAAGTTCTCAGAGTTTTTCTTTGTGAGAGTATTATTTTAGTGAGAGTTCTTTTTGTGAGACAAGTTCTTCTTGAACTTGTTTTTTAGTGTTAGTGTTTTAGTCTTTGGTAGCTTCTCTTGATTTCTTTTATTGTAATCAATTATAACATTTTAATAAAGAGAAGTTTTTGTTGTCTACAGCATATTGCTGTAGATGTGTTAATTAATTCGTGTTTGGTTTAAATTCCGCTGCAAATTCTGTTTGGTGTAGTTCCTGGTGTAACCACATCAGTATCTATACTGCGTCTCTGTTCTTTATTTTTCTAACTATCCTAGCTATCAAAACTTTCAGAAATGTTCAGCAAGACTTACATCACTTTTTACCAAGTTGCTTCCCCCACTTGAATACAAAACTTCTCTTACCATTCTCCACCTTCTTGCTGCTGATGTCACGACCCGAAAAACCCGTCTCTATTTTCAAATAATAAATATTTAATTATTTATTTATTTCTTATTTAATTGTTTAAATTATTATTTAATTAATAATTTATATGTGCATTTTATGTGTTATAATAAATTATGCCTAGCATTTTATTTGGGCCATTTGTGCTAGTGTAGAAGTGTTGAGTCTTAATTGTTAGTGGGGAGTTTATTTGTAAAGGGTAGTAGTAGGGGAGGGGTCTAAGTGTAAATGTTCAAATAATCATCTTCCTACTCCCTCTCTTCTCCCTCACCTCTCCCTCACCCTACTCCCATTCCCAGTTTATTTCTCTCTCTCTCCATGAAAGGTAAGTTTTTCTTCTCTCCCTTCTCTCTTCATTTTCACCTTCTTCCTCTCATTTTCTCTTATTGCTCATTTTATGAAATGTGTTTAGATCGTCGATAGGATCGCGTAGAACAAAAAATATTCGAATTCCGTCAACTTTGAGAAATCCGGGTAAGTTGCTTTTCCCCCATTTTATGCTAGAAATGCTACTCCATGTTTATTTGATGATATGAATGCTATTTGTTGCATCTTGGGTGGATTTGGAAGTGATTTACATTTTGTTCATTTTTGTGAAAATTTGGTATTTGAATCATCATTGATTGAGGTTCTTTAGATGATGTTCTAGGAGTTCTTTTGGCTTCCAAGTGGTGTGGGTACTTTAGTTTGTATATTGGTAGTGTTAGTCTTGAGTTTGGCTTGAAATGGTGAAGATTTGGGTTGAGTTTGATTTTGGGTTGAAAATGGAAGAAACCCAGAATTTTTGGCCGGAATTTGCCCCTCCGGGCAAGGGGGCGCGCGCACCCTCTCAGGGGAGGCGTGCGCACCGTTATGCCCCTTTGTAATATAACCTTCTGATGATCGAGGGCGCGCGCACCATATTCGAGGGGGCGTGCGCTCCCTCATTGTTTCAACAATGCAAAATCCTTCTGATCCTTAGGGCGCGCGCACCCTTTCCTTGAGGGCGTGCGCCCCCTCCGCTGTACAGGTCCTGAGCTTCATCCTCTTGTACCTTTCGTAGACAATCTTCAATAGTTCCTAACTTCCTCATCCGGACTCCGTTTTAGGTGTATAAGTTATCGTTTTAAAGCTCTCCTTGAGCTCTTCGAGATGAGTGAGTAGTTTTGGTTGTGTTCTTGAGTTAACTGGATCCTTTGTGATTGAATGTGATATGGGAATTGTGTTATCATGGTTGAGATTATTGGAACACTTTAATTATGTGTTGTTGGTTCATTTCACTTTCTTGGTGACTTCTTGATAAGGATTCCCTACTTTTGAATCAGGGGTTGTTTATTTAAGCTAGTGTTTATTACTTAGCTTTTATTTGAAAGTCCAGCTGGTTATTTGTGTATCGAGTCAGGCAATGGATAATGCTATAATGGCACAAGCCAAGTCCAGTATAGCATCGCCCATTGGTCCTTCTTTCCCCATCCAGATTGGCCTTGGATGGGATGAGCTAGCTCCTTTTGTGAGTATTCTAGCTACACGTTTTGGAGCATGACTTTGTGGCATGGCTCCCGCCCTTTGTGGCACGTTACTTTGTTATTGGTTCCGGTACCGGGGATTTTCTCTTCAAGCTTTCATGCTACTATGAAGATGTTGATTGTTGATTATTGAAGCTGCGCAGCGACCTTTATTTGGTTATATCAGTTGGGAAACCTTGCCTAATATCCTTTGTTACTTGTTTATTTCCGCTGCTATCTGTTAATTGATAAATGTTATGTGCTAAGTGATATTTATTATTGTTTATTGCTTATTGAATCATAGCATGTCATGTAGTTGCATTAGTAACTTATTGAGATTTATCTCACCCCCTTTCTTTTATCTTTGTTTTTCCTTAACCCCCCCCCCCAGGAGGAAAGGATTAGACTCGCTGATCACGAGGAGGACGTCGTGAGGGTTGAGCTTTTGGGGCGAGTCGTTATTGGTGGGTTTACATTACATAAATGTGTAACCTTTTTGGGAATAGTTGTACCAAACTTGACGTCATTAGAATTTGTATATTTTATTATTTTGGGTGTAAGCTTATGGAGCTTACACTAGTTTATATTTTGTTGTTTAAGTTGGATTTCAAAACTTTGTGTTATCATCTTTTGGTATAAAAGGAAATTTTTATCTTCATTATTTTAGAGTTTTTTGTTTAAGTCGACGTCCAGCTCGCGTACTCCGGGCCCGCGGGGTCGGGGTCGCGACAGTTGGTATCAGAGCTATGGTTTAGCTCTAAGTATAAGTATAGATGGACTAGTATGACCTAGGAGGGTAGTTGTGTTCGGAGTGAGTAACGGTTGATGTTTTATGCAGGTAATTATTCACAATGGCTAGAAGGAGAACGGGTGAAGGTTCTAGTGGGGCTCAGAATCAGATTGATCTTCGGGTTGGAACAATTTCTGAAATTAAAACCAAGGGAGTTCGATGGTGAGCCCGATGTGAAGAAGGCCGAACTATGGGTTGAGTCTATGGAGAAAATTTATGATGTGTTTGGGTGCACGGACGAGGATAGGTTCCGGTTTGCGGCTTATAAATTGGTTGGGGGCCGCCGAGCATTGGTGGAAAGGAGTTAAAGCGAGTTGGGATGATACCCATACAGTGTATGCATGGGAATTGTTCGTGCGGAAGTTCAAAGAGTATTTTATCCCGGTAGTGGACCAGAACCGAAAAGAGATCGAGCTTCTCAACTTGGAGCAAGGTTTGTTGTCTATAGCTCAGTACTCGGCTAAGTTCACATAATTAGCCCGGTATTGTGACTATCTTGTGAGGACCGAAGAACAGAAAGCTATGAGATTCATCCGGGGTTTGAAGATTTCTATCCGGACTCAGCTTATAACACAGAGGATTCAAACTTATCAGGATGCGGTGGACCGAGCCTATTTGATTGAGCAAGATATAGGGGAGCATAAGAAGAAGGTCGAGGTAACTAACACTAGCAAGCAGGGAGGGCAGAGCAAGCCACAAACCCGTTCAGATAACCGAGGTAATTTTGGGGGACAATCTCAGTCCCAAGGGCAACCAATCCCAAAGAACCCGGGCACCACTTCCGGGAACCAAGGGAACCAAAATAAGAGACTCTGTTCATATTGCCAAAGGGGAGGACATTCGGAGGACCAGTGTTGGAAGAATAGGGGAAATGTATTAACTGTGGGCAGTTGGGGCATTTTGCGAAGGATTGCCCGAGACTCAGAGGTCAACCGACTAGGGTAGGAGCTGGGGCTCCACAGGGTCAGAAAAGGGATGCTACGGGAAAGGCCAAAGTCCAAGGAAAAGTGTTTGCAATGAATCAGCATCAGGCAGATGATCCCTCAGTGATTGGAGGTATTGTTTCTATATCTAATGTGAGCGCGCGTACGTTAGTAGATCCAGGATCATCTCATTCTTACATTTCTGTGCAATTTGCTTCTTTACTAAATGCTGCATCTGAGTCTTTGCCCTATGTCTTAGAGGTGTCAACTCCTATGGGAGAGTGTTTGGTGACCGATAAAGTCTTTCGTGCTTGTGATGTTCTTATTTGTGGTCATGTCTTGTGTGCGGACTTGGTAGTTCTTCCGATACAAGACTTTGATGTTATTTTGGGTATGGATTGGTAGAGCAAGTTTCATGCTTCTGTCGATTGTCGTAGAAAGGTCGTTAATTTTTCCATCCCTGATGTGCCTAAGTTTACTTTTGAGGCTATGCCTTTGGGTAGAAATATTCGTATGATTTCCTATGTGAAAGCTAGGAGATTATTGCATCGTGGTTGTGAGGGGTACTTGGCTAGTGTGATTGATACTAGGAAAGAATCCCCCAGTTTGGAGAGTGTTCGGGTAGTTAGAGAATTTCACGATGTTTTCTCTTCTGAATATGATATGCCTCCCGATCGTGAGATAGAGTTTTGTATAGATCTTTTGCCGGGTACAGATCCGATTTCAAAGGCACCGTATAGGTTGGCTCCCGCAGAGTTAAAGGAACTAAAGGTTCAGTTGCAAGAGTTGCTTGATCGAGGGTTTATCCGCCCTAGTGTTTCCCCGTGGGGAGCACCGGTTTTGTTTGTGCGGAAGAAAGATGGTTCTTTGAGATTGTGTATCGATTACCGAAAGTTGAATCAGGTTACAGTGAAGAACAAGTATCCTCTACCTCACATTGATGATTTATTTGATCAGCTTCAAGGGTCCGTGGTGTTCTCTAAACTTGATTTTAGGAGTGGGTACCATCAGTTGAAGATTCGATCGGAGGATATTCCGAAGACTGCCTTTCGCACTCGTTATGGTCATTACGAGTTCTTGGTTATGCCGTTTGGGCTGACTAACGCGCCTGCCGTGTTTATGGATTTGATGAACCAGGTTTTCCATCCTTATCTTGATTCGTTTGTGGTGGTCTTCATAGACGACATTCTTGTCTACTCTAAATCTCGAGAGGAGCACGAGCAACACTTGAGGACAGTTTTATCCATTCTTGCGAGGGAGCAGTTGTTTGCGAAGTTTAGTAAATACGAATTTTGGCTCGAGAAGGTTTCATTTCTGGGTCATGTTATTTCTAAAGATGGGATTTCTGTGGATCCTTCAAAGATAGAAGCCATAGTGGATTGGAAGAGACCCGAGTCAGTGACTGAGATCAGGAGTTTTCTGGGTTTAGCCGGGTATTACAGAAGGTTTATAGAAGGGTTTTCGAGGATTGCTACTCCAATGACTCAGTTGACCCGGAAGGATGTACCGTTTGTGTGGAGTGAAAAATGTCAAAACAGCTTTGATGAATTAAAGAAGAGATTAACTACGGCTCCTATTCTTGCGTTACCAAATGGAAATGACGACTTAGTGATTTACAGTGATGCTTCGAAAGAGGGTTTGGGTTGTGTTTTGATGCAGAATGGGAAAGTAATTGCTTATGCTTCGAGGAAGTTGACCCCTAGTGAACAGAATTACCCTACTCATGATATGGAGTTGGCTGAGATAGTCTTTGCGTTGCATAAGTGGAAGCATTACCTATATGGAGCGAAGTTTGAGATTTTACCGATCACAAGAGTTTGAAATACCTCTTCTCTCAAAAGGAATTGAACAACCGGCAGCGTCGATGGATGGAACTTTTGAAGGACTATGATTGTACGATTTCTTATCATCCGGGGAAGGTGAATGTGGTAGCCGATGCGATTAGTAGAAAGTCTTATGTGGCTTCGATGATGGTTCGAGAGTGGAAAATGCTTGAGGATGTTCGAGATTGGTGTCCTCGTGAATCGAGACATGGGGCTATTTTTGCGAACATTAGGGTATCTCCGACCCTAATTCAGAGGATAAAAGAAGCTCAAAAACAAGATCCCGAGTTAGTGAAAGTAATGGGTAAAATGAAGGAAAAGAACTTCGAGGATTTTTTTATGAGTTCGAATGGGGTGTTGACTTTCCGTGGTCGTTTGTGCGTACCCGATGTTGGTGGAATAAAGAGGCAAGTTTTAGATGAGGGTCACAAATCGAGATATACTATTCATCCGGGTAGTACAAAGATGTATCAAAATTTGAAACAACACTTTTGGTGGAACAACATGAAGAGGGAAATAGCCGAGTATGTTTCGAAATGTTTAACTTGTCAGCAGGTCAAAGCCGAGCATCAGAGACCCGCAGGACTACTTCAGCCGTTAGAGATTCCGGAGTGGAAATGGGAGCATGTGACTATGGATTTCGTTACGGGACTACCTCGTACCCGTAGGAAGTATGACAGTGTTTGGGTAATCGTGGATAGACTGACCAAGAGTGCACATTTCTTGCCTATTGACATTAGGTACTCGATGGAAAAGCTTGCGACCCTTTACATTGATGAGATTGTGAGATTTCATGGGGTCCCGGTTAGCATTGTGTCGGATCGTAATCCGAGGTTTACTTCTAGATTCTGGAAAGCGTTACAGGAAGCTTTGGGTACAGATTTGCGATTCAGCACAGCTTTTCACCCTCAGACCGACGGTCAATCCGAGAGGACCATTCAGATTTTGGAGGATATGTTGCGAGCTTGTTCGATAGACTTTTCCAATTCTTGGGATGACATTTACCATTAGTGGAATTCTCTTACAACAACAGTTATCAGGCTAGTATCGAGATGGCCCCTTATGAGGCCTTATATGGGAGAAAATGTAGATCGCCTATCTGTTGGGATGAGGTCGGTGAAGCGAAGATAGTGGGTATTGAATTACTTCAGGATTCAGTTGAGAAAGTTAGAGTTATCCGGGATCGATTGAAAACAGCCCAGAGTCGACAGAAGAGCTATGCAGATAACCGAAGGCGAGATCTTAGTTTTCAGACCGGTGATTTTGTGTTCTTGAAAGTATCTCCGAAGGTGGGTATTCGAAGGTTCGGGAAGAAAGGTAAATTGGCTCTGAGGTTTATAGGTCCGTTTGAGATTCTGGGAAAGGTGGGACTTCTTGCGTATCGACTTGCGTTACCACCATCTTTAGACCGGTTACATAATGTTTTCACGTTTCGATGCTTCGGAAGTATGTTCATGATCCATCTCACGTGCTACCGAGGGTACCGGAGGATATAGAGCCTGATATGACCTACGAAGAACGACAGGTTCGGATTCTTGATGCCAAGGTACAAGAGCTGAGGAACAAAAGCATTTCGTTGGTTAGAGTTCTTTGGAGGAATCACAATGTTGAGGAATCGACTTGGGAACTTCGAGATGAGATAGAGAAGAAATATCCGTGGCTTTTCAATTCGGGTAAGTCTCGTGAAAATTCGGGTCGAATTTTCTTTAAGGGGGAGTGAATGTCACGACCCGAAAAACCCGTCTCTATTTTCAAATAATAAATATTTAATTATTTATTTATTTCTTATTTAATTGTTTAAATTATTATTTAATTAATAATTTATGTGTGCATTTTATGTGTTATAATAAATTATGCCTAGCATTTTATTTGGGCCATTTGTGCTAGTGTATAAGTGTTGAGTCTTAATTGTTAGTGGGGAGTTTATTTGTAAAGGGTAGTAGTAGGGGAGGGGTCTAAGTGTAAATGTTCAAATAATCATCTTCCTACTCCCTCTCTTCTCCCTCACCCTACTCCCATTCCCAGTTTATTTCTCTCTCTCTCTCCATGAAAGGTAAGTTTTTCTTCTCTCCCTTCTCTCTTCATTTTCACCTTCTTCCTCTCATTTTCTCTTATTTCTCATTTTATGAAATGTGTTTAGATCGTCGATAGGATCGCGTAGAACAAAAAATATTCGAATTCCGTCAACTTTGAGAAATCCGGGTAAGTTGCTTTTCCCCCATTTTATGCTAGAAATGCTACTCCATGTTTATTTGATGATATGAATGCTATTTGTTGCATCTTGGGTGGATTTGGAAGTGATTTACATTTTGTTCATTTTTGTGAAAATTTGGTATTTGAATCATCATTGATTGAGGTTCTTTAGATGATGTTCTATGAGTTCTTTTGGCTTCCAAGTGGTGTGGGTACTTTAGTTTGTATATTGGTAGTGTTAGTCTTGAGTTTGGCTTGAAATGGTGAAGATTTGGGTTGGGTTTGATTTTGGGTTGAAAATGGAAGAAACCCAGAAATTTTGGCCGGAATTTGCCCCTCCGGGCAAGGGGACGCGCGCACCCTCTCAGGGGAGGCGTGCGCACCCTTATGCCCCTTTGTAATATAACCTTCTGATGATCGAGGGCGCGCGCACCATATTCGAGGGGGAGTGCGCTCCCTCATTGTTTCAACAATGCAAAAACCTTCTGATCCTTAGGGCGTGCGCACCCTTTCCTTGAGGGCGTGCGCCCCCTCCGCTGTACAGGTCCTGAGCTTCATCCTCTGTACCTTTCATAGTCAATCTTCAATAGTTCCTAACTTCCTCATCCGGACTCCGTTTTAGGTGTATAAGTTATCGTTTTAAAGCTCTCATTGAGCTCTTCGAGATGAGTGAGTAGTTTTGGTTGTGTTCTTGAGTTAACTGGATCCTTTGTGATTGAATGTGATATGGGAATTGTGTTATCATGGTTGAGATTATTGGAACACTTTAATTATGTGTTGTTGGTTCATTTCACTTTCTTGGTGACTTCTTGATAAGGATTCCCTACTTTGGAATCAGTGGTTGTTTATTTAAGCTAGTGTTTATTACTTAGCTTTTATTTGAAAGTCCAGCTGGTTATTTGTGTATCGAGTCAGGCAATGGATAATGCTATAATGGCACAAGCCAAGTCCAGTATAGCATCGCCCATTGGTCCTTCTTTCCCCATCCAGATTGGCCTTGGATGGGATGAGCTAGCTCCTTTTGTGAGTATTCTAGCTACACGTTTTGGAGCATGACTTTGTGGCATGGCTCCCGCCTTTTGTGGCACGTTGCTTTGTTATTGGTTCCGGTACCGGGGGTTTTCTCTTCAAGCTTTCATGCTACTATGAAGATGTTGATTGTTGATTATTGAAGCTGCGCAGCGACCTTTATTTGGTTATATCAGTTGGGAAACCTTGGCTAATATCCTTTGTTACTTGTTTATTTCCGCTGCTATCTGTTAATTGATAAATGTTATGTGCTAAGTGATATTTATTATTGTTTATTGCTTATTGCTTATTGCATCATAGAATGTCATGTAGTTGCATTAGTAACTTATTGAGATTTATCTCACCCCCTTTCTTTTATCTTTGTTTTTCCTTAACCCCCCCCCAGGAGGAAAGGATTAGACTCGCTGATCACGAGGAGGACGTCGCGAGGGTTGAGCTTTTGGGGCGAGTCGTTATTGGTGGGTTTACATTACATAAATGTTTAACCTTTTTGGGAATAGTTGTACCAAACTTGACGTCATTAGAATTTGTATATTTTATTATTTTGGGTGTAAGCTTATGGAGCTTACACTAGTTTATATTTTGTTGTTCAAGTTGGATTTCAAAACTTTGTGTTATCATCTTTTGGTATAAAAGGAAAATTTTATCTTTATTATTTTAGAGTTTTTTGTTAAGTCGACGTCCAGCTCGCGTACTCCGGGCCCGCGGGGTCGGGGTCGCGACAGCTGAGCTACCCCGTGAAAGACCTTTTTGACATTTCTTATGAGGAAGAAAAGGGAAAGAAGAAAAAAATTATGATATTAATTTCTTGTAAGGAAAAAAGGGAGGGAATAGAAAACATATTGTTATATGTCTTGAAATGACAAGAGAAATTTTTTGGCGGAGCCAAGCAGGCAAAGGAGGCCGCACGGACAATGTGTATACCCCAAAAGGAAACCGCGTAGATAGAGTCTACACCCTCAAAGGAGGCCACTTGGCTTTCAAGATGGTCGAGCTGCAGAGAGGCCAAGTGGACGCCCTTGGGGGCTTGAAGAAGCCTTTGAAGTTCCGCAAAGGAGGACGCTTAGCCCTGAAATTTTAAGTTAATTGAGCCGGCTCTGGCTAGAGTTTGAGATTTAAGTTAAGAGATTCTAGGCAGTAAGTTGAAGATTCGTTCACTTCAACTCCTTGATAGGCTTGACCTAGTCTATGATTCAACTGCGGTCGAAGGTGGATGTATTGGTGACAATGTTTGGATGTCATTCTCTAGTAAGAGTTTGACGTGAGGTAGTCAAAGGAATTGATTTAGTGTTCAGGTGGGAGATTGCTGGGTTGTGAAGTCAAAACCAAAAAGGAAAAGGAACTGAATTTAAGTCATTATGGATTTCATGAGATTCTTTATTTAACTAGGTTAGAAATTAGTTTTCCTTAAGATTTCTTGTTTAAGTAGGTTTAGGAAATTTACTTATTAAGGGTTTCCTACTTAGTTTAGGTTTTGGACTTGTATGTCTATATAAACCAAGTGATGGCCATAATCATTGTGTGAAAAAAAAATTAGTCAGAGAGAATCTGTGAGATCACCAAAAGAGCCTAAGACAACTTTAGGCCTTTGGTGTGCTCTTAGAGGCATATTCATGGATGGTCGGGTTGTTTGTCTAGGAGTTAGATGTGTGAGAGTGTGTTTACATAGAAAAAGTGATGACTCTATAAGATTAGTGCATGAGCTTTATTGTAATACTCACTCTGTCTCGGAATAAATGTCGTAATTAACAAGTCAATGTTTGTAAACTTTTAGTTATGTTACCTTGATTGCCCAAAGCTATTGATATTCGTAGAATGACACATTTCCTGTGGCATTGCAATAATTGTGCCTATTAGAGCGGGTAGTATAAGAAGATCACTAAACTTCATATCCTATTTTTAGCAAGACGATATTTATTTTGGGACAAAAAAAATGAAAAATAAGACATTTATTCCGGGAAAGAGAGAGTATCACAAATTGTGATATTAGTGAATATCCTGGTTTGGTGCCTACAAACGTAGTCCCGTCGTGTGACAAACTTAGTGACAAATATTGTATTATTTTTTTATTTATTTTTGAGTTTTTATAAAAAAAAGTCGACTTTTCTGTCGTTTACCAAAAGTAATAGTTACCATAACTTAATGTAATGACTGTATACATATAAAGTAACATTGTTCATAAGTAAAAGCAACACCTGTTTTACAAAAACAAAAACTCGTTTTACCCTTTTTTTTCAAATGTAATACTAACTATAATTACGTGTAACCCAAACAATATCTAAATGTAATTATCATTTATACTGAAATGTAATAGTGCTTTTGCAAAAATGTAAAATATTGTGTATTTTGATTTAATTTTTTGAAAGAAAGTAACATTTGAAAAGTAATAACTCATATACAAGAATGTAATCGTTTGTACAAGTAAATGTAACACTTTAATAAAAGAAATTATAACATATTTCTATAGATAATGTAATACTTTTACATCTAATACTAATCAAGTGTTTTTAGCTCTAAAAATGTAAATGGTTGAATTATTACTTTTTCTATACATATGTGTTACAATTATGTATAAACACTGTTACATATAAGTAACACGTTCGTTACATTTTAGTTGTAATAAGTATTACTTTTGGCAAACGAAGAAAACAGAGAAAAAAACACTGTTACTTTTCTGTATATATGTATTATTTTTATGTATACAAACTGTTAATTTATATGTACACAGTCATTACATTAAGTTATAGTAACTACTCCCTCCGTCCCAGAGTAAGAGTCCTATTTTCCTTTTTAGTCCGTCCCAGAGTAAGAGTCTTATTCCTAAAATGGAAAATTTTGAATAGTGTCTTTTATACATATGCCATTATAAAGTTGATATATTTACAGAAAAACCTCTCCTTGTGTGTCTTGGCCTATAGGAGTAGAATGTAATTTTACACACTCTTTCTCTCTCTCTCTTGATTTCTACCCACTTGCAATTGTTTATTCATCATTAAGCACTTTCTTAATAAGCGTGAGATTTGGGGGTAGGACTCTTACTCTGGGACGGAGGGAGTATTACATTTGACAAACTGAAAAAAAACCAAAAAAATAATATAAAAAAAAATGGCCAATGAGAGGCTGCCACGTGGCAGGGTCGCCCCCTGGGTCATGGGGCTGGTTCAATGGGCAGGGTCATGGGTCAAAAATGACCCGTCTCTACCATGAGACGGGTCATAGTGTTCTCACCTCTAAGTTTTTGTGTAATTGTGTTACATTATTAATGAAATCATTACTCAATTACTCATACTCCCTCCGGTCCAAAATAACTGTCTTTTTTTGTATTTGCACAATTCTTAAGAAATGTAATAATTATCATGACTTAGTGATAAAAGTTCCAACTTTACCCCTATTAAGTGTGCAACTTTCTTACATTAATGTCTCACACTAAGATAATTAATAAAAGAGAATAAGTTTCAATGCAAAGGATAAGAGAGACGTTTAGCTCAAAAGAAACAATTATTTTGGACCAAAATTTTGGTCCAAAAATGACAGTTATTTTGGACCGGAGGGAGTACCAACTAAACACCTTTTGACTCTATGTGGCTCTTGGAAGCTAATAATCGATTAGTCTTTATTTTCTGTCTAATATAAAGAATCTAAATGCTAAGGGGCATCTATAATTATTTATGTTCAACCGGCCTTTACCTTTCAAGGTGACAATGCTAATCCATAACTTTACTCTTAGCCGCGTCTCTAGAAGCTATCTAAATTCCAAGTACCATAGTCAAGACTCAAGAGTCAACATGCCTCTTCTTCACTGAGTGTATTATTTTTTATTTTTTTCATGCCCAGGTTCACCAACTTCGCCAGACTTACGGTTGCTCGGCCTAGCTCCGCCAACTACTCCTGGGGGTAGTAGTTCCGGTCCTCTTCCCTACCATCCATTAAATCGCGGGATGTGCCTCAGTAGCCAGGGTTTGAGCACATGTCAACTGATAACACAATAGAAGGTCCGACCCCGGAAAAGAGCCCGGAGAGCTCCGTTGTGCCAGGACTTACGGTTGCTCGGCCCTGGCACTAATTGCTCCTACCAGGAATCGAACCCACACTCTATGCCTCCAGCTCAACAACTTATGTCCCCCTCCTTAACCACTGAGCTATGCCCCGGGGGACTTCACTGAGTGTATTTTAATTATGTATAATGTTGTTACTATACTTTTAATTGTAAATCTGATATTTATTTTTTCTTGAGCAGGTAAATCTGATATTTTTTAAAATATAAGAACCTTAATTTTTTCTAATATTACAAACCTGATTTTTCCATTAATTTACTTTTTTCTTTTTTCATAAAAAATATAATTAATTTATGCTAAAAATATTAAATATAATATATCAGGAAGTGGTATAGTTTTTTTTGAGTTGGTTTTGGGGGAAACTAGTTTCCCCCTAATGTTAAAAAAAGACCGGTTTTGACAAGCAATAATGAACCAACTTCACCTTTTTTAAACCGGTTCGGTCCAACATCTCGCTCATTAACAAAAATTAGGGCATAAAACGTGGAAAACACTAGTAGCCGCCGACTGTTCCCTTCTTCCGGAATCTCTCTCTTTTTCTCTCTCTCCATCTCTCTACCGCCATTGCAGACGAGATGAGCTTCAAAAAACGATTGAAAAGGTATGAATCTTTACAAATTTGTTCATCAATTGTCACATTTTTTTTTTTAATTTGAAATTGAAATTGATATTCGAATTCTCTAACTGATCTAATTGAAATTGATTTCTCCTTATAGAAGATGGATATGGAGATGGATATGGAGATAGTAGATCACAATGTCCTTGAACCAGAGGAGAGTGAGATTGAAAAAGACAATGAAGATCAATTTGAAGAGATGTATATCTTCATTTGGCTCAAAAACACCAAATCTACACTTAATTTGAATCATGTAGTCGTTTGCTGCTCAAATTGAAATGGAGATGTTCAAGCTGCTCAAATTGAAATATAATTGATTTGGTGTAACTTGTTGTTTAGTATAGTAACTTGGAGTTTTAGTATTGTAACTTGATATTTTATTACAATAACTTGATTTTTTATTAGTGAGGCCTGGTGGTTAATCAAGCTATGTTGTATCAGATCTATACTTAGTATTTTAGTAGCGTAACTTGGTGTTTGAGCAGACAAACTTGATATTATAATAACATTGAAATAAAGCATTTTGAATATCGAGTTATATATAAATTGGTGTTGTTTTAGTTTAGTAACTTGGTGTTTTAGTATTGTAACTTTATCTTTTAATACAATAACTTGGTGATTTGTTAGTGCAAGTTGCTGGTTAAAGATGTTATGCTATATCAGATATATACTTGGTATTTTAGTAGTGTAACTTCGTAATTTAACAGACAAACTTGATATTATAATAATAGTGCAATTTCTTTTGAAACAAGCAGTTTGAACATGATCTTATAATACAACTTAATACATATGTTTAATCATAAAAAACAGCAAGTTAATAAGTTAAAATAATAAGTTTGGACTTAAAACAATAAGTTACAATTTCACTGACTAACACCCTTTCTAGACCTAGTTTGCTGACATATGCTGCAGTCGAACCATCAGCTTTCTTCCTCTTCTTCTCCTCGTTGTCTTTGCTCCCAACAACCTTGTCAATGTGATCATGTTTGATTGCCGGAAACTCTTCAACTTTATTCAACAAAGACTCCTTTGCTTGTTTAAATCACTTAGTAACAAGTACCAAACTCAATATAACTAAACAAGCATCATAAAAACATAACAAAAAATGCTTGAAATCAACACAATAAGCGAACAAAATAGAGTGAGAATCAAGCGGAAAAAGATTGAAATCACACATACCTCCATCACGCCCGTCCTCTTCTTCATTACATATTTCTTTGCTTTTGGATTTGAAATCAACCTCATTCTGCTTGAAATCGAGTGCAATCGAGTGAAATAGAGTGAGTATGACCGTCGTTAGGTCTGAGAGAGAGTGAGATGGAGATAGCGACGGCGACGGTTTGTTGGGGAGTGAGAGAGATGGAGATTAGGTCGAAGAGTGAGAGAGATGGAGGCGGCTAGGTCTGAGAGAGATGGAGAGAGCACGGTTAGAGATGGGAGAGAGAAAGAGTCGTACATCCAAAGCCGCATAAAAGGCCGGTTTACAAAAATTTTGATCGAATTTTTTTAATGAGCGAGAACCGGTTCAAAAAAAGTAGGAGTTGGTTTGCTGGTTGTCCAAAACCGGTCTTTTTTTAACATTAGGGGGAAACTAGTTTCCCCCAAAATTTTGTGTTTTTTTTTTTCCATTTCTTTCAGTTTTGTAAAAATATTATCAAGTTCTCCATCAAAACAAAATTCTCCGATTTTAACCGAAGTAATAATATATCTCTTGGAGTCAGTTTTAAAAATATTTGTTTTACACTAAGAAATATGTAAAATCTATTTGAAATTAAGATATTTTCTTTTACATTAATAAATGATAATATGTTTTACCCTATAATAAATATAAAACGAGTTTTTCTCAAAATTTTCGCGGCATGGGGGAAATGCGGTAAACTAAGCTAAAAGGCAGAGGAAATGAAGGAGGGGGTGATTTTTCCATTGTGAAAGTAAAATAAACACGCGTCACAACATTATTGGTAGTAATGTCTTAACCTGCCAGTAGTTCAAACCACTTGATCCAATCCAGTTCACGTCCAGCATATAGCCAAGTCAGCACCTTTACTTATCCAACGGTCAAAAATGAATCCCCAACTGTTTATCCAATTTTAACAGTTTTTTTTTACGTTAAGAAGTGCTTATCCACTTACAACCACTAACTTAATCCCTCCACCTAACACTCCTCACTTTCCCAATTAGTGCGTGTACCCCACTCTCCCAATCCAACGTCCCAGATCCCCTCCACCGTTCGTAACTCCCACGTGTTCCATTTCGACGGCTCTCCACACGTCACCCCCTCTCTTTCCCTCTAATTACTTGTTCTTCTCTCTCTCTCTCTCCTTTTTTTTAAGTTTTTTTATTTCTCTCTCAGGCGCCGATCGAATGTGAAAAAAACTCCGGTTCGTTTGAATGAAACCCTAACCGATTATCAATTGCATTTTCTGTAAATATATGATTATGATTATGTAGATTGTGATCGGGGAAAAATGGATGAATTTGTGATGAATATCGTTGAATTTGTGAACAAGCCTGCCGTGATTGAAACATTCGTCGACATTTTGTTATGTTTAGTTCCGATTTGGGTTGCTGTAATGATCGGCCTCATGATTGGTTGGTCATGGAGGCCGCGTTGGACTGGCTTGATTTGCTTAGGTCTCCGGTCTAAACTCCGGTTTGCCTGGACTGCACCGCCGGGGTTTGGGGCTCGCCGGCTTTGGCTTGCTTTTACTGCTCTCTCTGCGTTTTTCTGTTGTCGAAAGTTGTGGTTTGATTTCCGTGGTAGGAAGCGTAAGGATTCGGTTGTTGGTGGTGCTGCTGTTAATGATGCTCCGGCCACCTCCTGTTTGGATTCCGGGTCGGTCCGTGTGTCGGGTTCAGCTGGGGAAGAAAGTGCTGTCGAGATCAAGTGAGTTTTCGTTGATTGTTTTCTTTTTCTCTTTTCTGAGGATAATTTAGCTACTTTTCTGTATAATCCGGGTATAGTTTACCCGGATTATATGGAAAAAAAAAAGAAAGAAAGGGCTTTGTTGGTGTTGGTTGTTGTTTTGTCTTGTTTTGACGATTTCGTTTGATTGCAAATTAGGTTTTTTTTTTTTTTTTTTTTTTTTTAATCTGTAACTTATTTCGAAATTTCTTGGATGCTTACATCATGAGGATTTTATTTGCTTCATAAGTTGCATTTGCCATTGCGAGAAATGACGAAAAACTTGATAACAGTTTTTGTATAAGTTCTTGGTAAGATGGCTAATGGTCTCAAAACATGCTCTTCATTGGCGAAGCCAGAAATTTAATGAATGGTGTCAAAATATGATATAGTGGTATTTTTCTTAAGGGGTAAAAAAAAAAACTATTTTTAGTGGTAAAAATGACATTTTCCTAAAATTTTAAGGGATATAAAAGACATAACTTCAAATCAAGGGGGTCGGATGACCCCCCATTTGCTTGGGGGGCTTCGCCACTGATGCTCTTCACCGGTTGTAAAATGTTGGTTTTAAGGTCGTTAATGATTGGTATAATGCGGTTCACTCGATGTTATGACTAAGAATCTTAGAGGTACTATCTGCTTGTTGCATGCATATGCCATTTTCCTGACATACAGTCTTTAGAAATATACGAGAAAAATGCAATAAAAAACTTATGGTTACATAGCATATTGCCATGTGTTGCATTCGCAAGAAGCTTGATATGGTTGTCCTAAATTGATAGAACAATTTTAATCCCTGAATGCCACACTCATATTTAAGTAAGAGAAAGAGGAAAGATGAAGCGGAAGCATGTAATAAATGTATACCTGTTGAATCCATTATTGTGTCTTGAAGGAGATTAAGGATGATGAAGATGTAGGGAGATGATCTTCTAAATGAGAGTGTCTGTTAAGTTTCTCAGAATTTCTTCTAGATAATTATGAAGAGAGTATGTAGAGAGAAAAGTAAGAATCAAGTATGTTTTAGGCTTGATGGAGAGGCCTTTAAATAGTAAACATGGTGACACTTCAAATAGGGACCATACATATTCATTTCTAAAGCAATGTTGATTTACCATCTTGCCCATGAAAGATAGATAAATAACATTTCAGGGATTCTACACATTGACTATTTTGACCATACTTTATATTAATGTCATAGTCATGATTTTATTTATGAAGGTGCCTATTAACTTCTGTTGCAAGCCACAATGATCTAACAATCTCCCACTTGGGTTGCAAAACAAATTTCTTCCTTTAATCACAAGTATAACATAAATGACACCCAATGTGCACTTTGTTATCACTTATAACAATCTCGTCCATTAGCCATACAAGTATAGAACTAAAGGGGCAGTCGTTGTAATTGATTCGCAACTAAACCCACTATAATTACATATACTAATTCAACTAAATGACATAGATCAAAAGTATGGATGTGTAGCATGGATTCTTAATGAATATATACATATTCTTCCAACTAGTCCAACTTAACCAAATGAGATCAAACTTTAAATAATAATAGAACAATAAAATTGAAGAAAACAACACAAACTCCCACTATATTAAATGTTATCAAAAATTTGTTACACCCATATGAGCAACATGCTCGTGAAACAATAAAGGTGATAACGCCTTAGTAAACGGATCCGCTAACATAGAGTTTGTACCAATAAGTTGTATTTCTATTTGTTCATTTTGTACCCTCTCTCTTACAACAAGAAATTTAATGTCAATGTGTTTAGACTTTGACGAGCTCTTGTTATTGTTGGAGTACAAGACCGCCGCCCTATTGTCACAATATAGCTTAATAGGTCTTTCGACGCTATCGACAATACGCAGTCCTTCAGTGAATTTACGCAGCCATATAGCTTGATTGGATGCCTCGAAACAAGCAACAAACTCGGCTTCCATGGTGGAGGAAGTAACGAGTGTCTGCTTGGCACTTCTCCAAGAAATGGCTCCACCGGCTAATGTGAAGACATAACCAGACGTTGATTTACGGCTGTCTTGGCATCCAGCAAAGTCGAATCGGAATACCCAACGATCTCAAGATGATCCGACTTTGAATATGTAAGCATGTAGTCCTTGGTGTTTTAAATACCGCATCACTCTTTGGGCTGGCGACCCAAGTTCTCTCCCCGATTGCTTTGGTATCGACCAAGCATTCCAACAATAAAAGCTAAGTCTGAACGAGTACAGACTTGAGCATACATTAAGCTTCCTACTGCTGATGCGTAAGGATGTTTTCCTATTACTTTGTTTTCAAAATTGTTTTTGGGACATTGATTGAGACTGAATTTATCTCCTTTAGAGACAGGGGTGTCATGTGGTTTACAGTTTTGCATGCTAACCTTTGTAATACCTTCTCTATATAGGCCTTTTGTGATAATCCTAAAGTACCTCGTGAGCGATCACGGTGTATTTGGATTCCTAATACAAAGATGCCTCACCAAGATCTTTCATTTCAAATTGTTTGAAAGAATTTCTTAGTTCTTTTAGAAGGTTTTATATCATTACTAGCTAGCAAATATCATCCACATATAACTAAGAATATAAACTTACTCCCCTGAACTTATGGTATATACAATCTTCACCAATATTCATTTCAAAGCCAAATGAAAGAATTACTTGGTTAAATTTGAGATACCATTGACGGGAAGCTTGCTTGAGCCCATAATGGATTTCTTAAGTTTACAAACTAAATGATTAGTTTGTTCCAAAACATCCACCATTTCTGGTTTCTTCATATAGATGGTTTTCCTCAATGTCTCCATTGAGAAAGCTGTCTTAACATCCATTTGATGAAGCTCAAGGTCATAATGTCTACTAATGCCATAATGATCCTAAATGAGTTTTTAGAAGATACCGGAGAGAATGTTTCTTTGTAATCAATACATTCCTTTTGAGTGAAACCTTTAGCACAAGACGAGCCTTATGCCTTTCCACATTACCTTGTGAATCCCTTTTGGTTTTAAATATCCATTTAACAACCAATAGGTTTCACATCCTTCGGTAATGGGACAAGATCCCAAACGTCGTTGTCTTTCATAGATTTCAACTCTTCATTAATGGCATTGATCCACTCATGAGAATTAGGACTATTAATGGCTTGATGGAAGGTGAGAGGCTCATCTCCCACTAAACCTAGTGTCCTTCATTCTCGGCTAGATACACCTCATAATCATCCGAGATGGCACTTCTTCTTACTCTATTTGATCTTCTTAAAGGCACCGGTTCTTCCTCATTTTGAGGTTGTTGAATTTCCTCATTTTGATCAACATTTTCATGTTGTTCAATATTTATACGGAGTCAATATTTTGAATTTGTTCCTCTTGAATTTCAGGTACAGTACTACTTGATTTCCAATGTGGACTACTAAGGGAAGAGGTATAGAAAAGGATTCCCCTTCCTTAAATTCAATTATTATTCCTAATTTCCCCTCTAACTCACATCCTCAAAGAACCTAGCATTTCCCGTTTCAAAAAGGTTCTAGTTTTCGGGTTGTAAAATTTATAGCCCCTTGATCTTTCGGCATACCCCACAAAGTAGCAACTAACTGTCTTAGCGTCCAGTTTTCCTTCGTTAGGCTTATAAGGCCTAGCTTCTGCTGGACAACCCCATACATGAAGATGATTTAGGGACGGTTTCTTATTCGTCCATAATTCATAAGGGATTTTATGGTTAGGGCCTTAGAGGGAGCCCTATTTAGAAGATAAGTTGCGGTTTTTAATGCATCGCCCCATAATGAGTGAGGTAAAGAAGTATTAGAAACCATACTTCTTACATATCCTTAAGGGTTCTATTACGTCTCTCAGCTACACCATTCATGCTAGGTGAACCCGGCATAGTGTAGTGAGGGACAATCCCACACTCTTCCAAATAGCGAGCAAAAGGACCCGGACGTTGTTCTCCCCGAACCGTC